>CM040432.1:57838791-58251422 GCA_022702705.1 Papilionanthe hookeriana x Papilionanthe teres | reverse complement strand
GTTCTTCTTGAGCAACCACCTGCTTTCCTTTGTCTTTCGGACCCATTCTCGGAGGTAGAACTCTTCCACTTCTTAAGTTGACTTCTGTAATTTCTTCTGAATCTAGTATTGAGCTTGCTGGTGTCTCTTCTTGAATCGAAATGACAGGCTCTTCCGGATTATCTTCAGAATCTGAAGGCTCTAACTCTATCGTGACTGGAGCTCCTCGAAACTCACAGATAGATCCGTTGCTTGTTGAACTCTCATAGCCTCCTTGATGGATGTCTTCTTCGTTATTTTGATCGTCGAGATCGTGTATGATTTGAGAATTGTCGTTGGTATCGAAATCGATGTCCGGATTGTCGCTAGTTACGTAATCGTTAGAAACGATCAAAACGTAGCCAACGCCATCACCCTTATCATTATATGATCCCACCGAAGTGAGCGAGATAATCATACAAAATCGAGAGGTTCGAGGATTTCTCCCCGAGTCGGAAACAACTATCCTAGGATAAGCAGCCCCTAGTCTAGCCTTAGGAGTCTCAGTCCTCTCTTCTTCGTCGATCTTCTTCTTCTCTTCAATCGTCTCCTATTGAGGTGGTTCTTCTATCGCAAGTGATAGTACCGGCTTAACAGGTCTCGAACTCTGAATTGAAGTTCGCACCGAGGCGGTTCGGATGCTGTCTAAAATCTTCTTCGAAGACCTTGTCCGAGCGGTGGTCCATCCATCGTCGGTTGCATAGGGATCTATCGGAATGACGGGATCGGTTGAGATAACATTGACGGAACCTCCTTTCCGGGGTTCCTTCATGTACTCCTTCGGGATTGTTATCTTCCCTTTCCGAAGGTTGTCGTTGAGCCAACTTTTAAAGGTAATGCAATCTTCTATCTTGTGCCCGAGCATCCGGTGGTAGGGGCAAAAGTTGGGATCACCTTTCTTGTTGACTTCCTCCGGTCTTTTAGGCTCGACGGTTGGAAATCTGGAGTCTTCATCGGACTACGGAACATTTTCGGTCATTGCTTCATTCTTTAACGGATATTCCTCGCTCGAAGCTCCCTTAATGTACGTTGCGGACGAGGCGGTTGTTCATACTGCGGAGATGACTGATAGCTGGGCCGGGGTTGCTGGTAATTCTGTTGTGGTTGTTGCGGCCGTTCTGGTGGTATTTGCATCGGTTGCTTTCCTTTGTCAACTGCTGCAACGATCCCGGATTTCTTTTCGAAGGTCTTCACCGGCTTCTGCTTGTCCGTCTTGTCGGCGAAACTTAATTGCTTCGCCTCTTCTTGCAAGCTTCCGGCCTTGCTTAACAACTTCTCGAAAGTCTTAATAGTGAACCCTTTGAGGAGAAGTGCTATCGGGCCGTGAATGCTTTTAAGTAAAATGCCGACTGCATGTTGTTCTTGTAGTTGTGGTTCACACTTCATGCTTAAGTTCCTCCATCGAAGTATGTAATCCACCAAAGTTTCGTTCGGCCTTTGTTTCTCTACCACTAAATCACCTATAGTGATGTGGTGCTGAGCTCCGGCAAATCGCTTGATGAAGAGGTTCTCTAGCTCTGAGAACGTCTTCACCGAACCATTTGGTAATTCTGCATACCAGTCGAAGGCGATTCTCGACGGACTGCCGACGAACCGTCGGAAGAGTAATGCATCGCTCCCGCCGGCATTACAACAACCGGCACGAAAGTGTGCAACATGCTTGTCGGGGGTTCCGGTTCCGTCGAAGGTCTTGAATAGAGGCGGTACGAAGCCTTTCGGGTATTGGACGGCGTCGAATTCTTCGGGTAAGGTCTACCCGTCCGAATGGATGTCCCGCTCTTCGATTGTGCTAAGGCTTCTCGCACTCGCTTGTTCCACCAAGTTCTTGATATCCTCTTCAGGGATCATACTTTGTGTTGTATCCTTTTTCAGCTGATCATCCCCATTGACGGATGTAATCTCCTTTCCTCCGTCTACAATGTGAATGACCTCTGGGGGTGTCTCTCTTTGTGGTTGTACTTGACTCTGGAGAGTGGCTAGAGCTACGGCCATCTCTTCCATCCTTTTCGCCATTTGAGCGATCGTGTCGTCTTTTTCCTGAAGCTGCCTTCTCATCAGTTCTGGCTCCTCTCTTTCTACGGCTGCAGGAGCACCTTGCGAAGCTGATGAAGCTCGTGTCTCAACCATGTTGATTTCTGCATATTCGTCGTCCATGAATTCCGATGAATCAATCTCATCTCCGAACTTTTCTTCTCTTTCTTTTGCCAATCGTCGGATATCGGTTCTCAACTTTTCCATGGCATCTTCTAGCGGGGCTTTCTGTGTGTCATTGCGGTTGTCATGCGATAGCTGCCGGGTGCCTTTTTCACGAGTCCCCTTTATCGCAGTAGCACTTTCTTTAGATTCCAGCCTCCTGGCGAGACTTTCTTTCTCGGGCTGCTGTTTCAATCTTAACTGCCCAATAGTGGGACGCCATACCATCCTTCTAGCAGCAGAAGGTCTAGGACCAGATGGTCTGTCGGCTAAATGCTGGAAGGTGGTATCCTCCCTAATCTGTAATCCTGAGACTACGACAGGCGGACTAGCCTTCATTCTTTTACTTGGCTTTTATGTGATGATGGCGGGTTCTACTCGGGGCCCAAGACGGGATTTGACTGGAACCCGCCCTATCCTTCGTAGAATCTCCGATATGGGGCAGTTTTCCTTCTTTGCTAACTTTTCTACCAAAGTTTGCAGTCGAGCAAACGGCGTAGTTCTAGTTCTTTTCTTGCGGCTATCGTTGTAATATGCGGGCTGAGGTAATGTGGCAGCAATCTTGCGAACATTTTCCTCGTCCTCTGCGGCGGAGAGGGGATGGAACCTGCTTCCTCCCAAAAGTGGTATGTAGTCAGGCAGCGGTGTATATTCTGGCAGTGGTGTATATTCTGGCAGCGGTGTATATTCCGGCAGCTCTGGAATTTCCTCTAGGAAAAAAATTTCAGCAGCTACGGCTTCTCTAGCGATCCTTCTACTTCGTTTCTTCTTTGGGTCCTTGTCGGTGACGGAATCTTTGAAGCTGGACCCGATTTCGAAAACGAAGGTCTTACAGGAAGATCCGTACCCTCCACGGTAACAGGTTTACCATAGTTCTGGATTTCTTTCCCCTTTGATTTGGCAGAAGTCGGGGTAGGTGCAGAAACAACTAGACCAGTGGGGGTAGTAAGAACAGTCCTCCTGCGGACGACAGTACTCCTCTTAGTCGGGATCCTTTGTAGGGGAGGAAACTCTTGGGTCGACCTAAGGTTGAACTCAAGCAGCGGCTCCTCAGCTTCAGATAACTTGTTCGTCAGTGCAAAGAGGGAGGCGTCGGTGACCTTGACATTCGTGTTTTCAAATCCTTGTCCGAATCGGATGATCCCATTATCAGGCAGCTCATCCTTATAGACAGCGAAGTCCAGTCCATTGGTGAAGGAGAAAATCAGTTTCGGGGCTTCCATTTCTGAAGGGTAGATTCTGGTTGTCAGTCCCGAGTTATGCTTCTTTTCTTTAGGACGAAAAGAAAGGAATTGAAAAGAGTCCGAACACATTCTTGTTCAAGTATTTATAAGAAGGAATCATTTTTTAAAAGAATCATTTATTAGAGGGTTTGTTTATTTAGAACGGAATGTTCAAAGGTGTAGAGAAGGTAAGGAATCCGATTCAGAGTTGGAAAGGAAAAGAAAGTCTTAAGCAAGACTTCTCGACTCGAAGGATCATTCCTAAACTAACACCTATTGGGGTCCACCCCACCTCGGAAATGAGGTAAAAGGATCTCGGAACCTCTCTGTTTAGGGGTGTCTAAACAGTGGCTCCTAAATCCGAGAATGTTGGCTATACTTGTTCACGGTAGAAATGAACATAGTATTCCAACTGAAAGAAGGGTAGCTTGATCCATTAAGGACATGGATGCACTACCGATTTTTGAAAGCAGAATTATTTGATTATAATGGAGAGAGGAATTTTCCCCAGCGGAGTCGCCAAAAATTATCGGTGAATTTTTAATTTACGTGTTTTATTTTGAAAAGGGGGTCGCCCAACAGAAATTGTGCGGCGAATTTTTAATTTAATTTAAATAAATAATTTTGAAAAGTAGTGTTTGATTTTGAAAATAATTTTAAATTTGAAGGTTTTAAGATATGAGATTAAACCGATCTCACATCCCAAATAGTTTATATAAACGAGCACCGCACCACAAATCGTGTATCTATCCCTAAGGATAGACACACTGCTTGACGGTGGGGCTCAATTAAATAAACTAGAAGATTTGTGACATCCGTTTGGTTTGCGAACCAATTTTATAAGCCGACAAATTCCCCTGCTTAATATGAAAGCATTAAACAGGGTTTATATTACCTGGGTTCTTTAAAATTCCCTATAAGGGCAAGCCCCTATAGTTAATTACATCTTAAGTGACGGGAATCACCTAAGAAAACTCTCGATAATAATCAATAATTCTGCTCTCAAGAATTTCAAAGTTTAAGTTTTCAAAGGATTGAAGTTTGGAATTTCAATAGGAAATGGATCAATTTTGGAACATTTTGTTTTGGGAATCCAAAGGAAGAAAGGTAGGGGAAATCACAGATTTGAAGCGAACTTCGGTAATTTCCCGACTATCCTATTGTTTGGCTTGGATTTAGGAAAGTCCTAATGTTTGTTTAAATGTTTCGATCTTGTCAATTTTAATTAATTAGGACTTATATTTATATGATAGAATCATACAAATAGCCTCGAAGATGTGAGGGTTTATGTCGTATCGGACGACTACCTCGGAATCCTAAGTCCTAGGTTAGGGCTTAATTTGCGATGCAAATGCCTAACAAAAGGTTGAGGATTTATGTTGCACTAGGCGAACTACCTCGAAGTCCTATGGCTTTGTTATTTAATTCTATTAAAGTTTTGCTGATGTAGATTCAAGTTTTGCTGATGACGATGGCCGTGCTGCCCACCATGTTCCGAGCTCCTTGTTGTTGCAGAGGTTTAGTTTTAGAAGTCATAAATCAGGGGATGAGAAAAGTGTTTTGGTTTATAGAAAATCTTAATTTTCAGGTGTTTTTTATGTTTTAATTAAAACAAATCTTAAAGTTGATTATAACGACACCGGTTAAGATCCCACGGTTCCATCCTTCCAACATCATTATTTTTATCGGATTCACTTAGTCCAGATGAATTTGCTAAACTCAACTGAATGAGTTCCACACTTTCATTTAGCACCGTGGGAAATCCCGTTAGCAACACGTAGGTTACATCATCCGAGGTATTCCCGATCATCCAACAAGACGTTTTAATTTAGTTGTAATTGTAGTTTTGTGTTCTGTTTGTGATTAAATTTTGAGTTGTTTTATATTTTGAAATGTTGTAGCGGTGAATTTTATCTTGCAATGACTTTTAACTTAGTTTTGGTTTCAGTTTTAGGGACTATCCTAAAGGTGTGAGTTTTCATGCAACGGTTGTTTATCATGCAAGAAAAGTAAGTGCAATGCGGTTAAATAAATTGCAATAATGTAAATTGCAAGAAAATAAATTGCAATAAAATAAAAGCGTACCTGGAGGGTCTTCCCGTCATCCCAAGCTGCACTTAAAACACAATTAGAATATTTAAGCAAGTTTCTAGGTAAAGCTAAGGTAAGGGTTATGGTTTTCTACCAAATTCCTAATCCTATAGCTAGTCATTTCCTATGACGTCTAGGTTCTTGTGTTTTGGTTTGAGGACGATTTTCTTCATCAAAGAATAATTAAATTTAGTTGTTCTTATAAACATCCTATCATATCGAGGAAGTGCTTAAGACAAATCTTAAACATCTTTTCAATATTTCTAGGATTGTTTTAAGTCCAAATGAATTTAATTATATAAATGAATTAATCGTCCAGGGATTCATGTTTTGTTAACTTGCTCAGTGAACTAGGACATTTGAATATCCTATAAATGAAGTAACATTTCATTTGATGTTCTGTTTAGGAGTTATGATAACTAAAGCTTTCGAGGGTAAATTGGTATTCAAATGATTTGATTTAAGTTAATGGGTTTAAATTTGGGATAGTATTCAAGTTATTTTATGTTTATTTTGAATTCTTTATGTCTTTGGTGATGTTATATTTAATTCAACTTAATTTGATTTAATTTAATTTTAATTGAGTTTTAATTTAATTTTATTTAATTTAATTCAATTTAGTTTGATTTGATGTTACATTAGATTAATTTGATTTGATTTAATTTTAATTTGATTTGATTTAATTTAATTTGATTTTTAATTTAATTTAATTTAATTTAATTTAATTCATTTAATTTAATTAATTAATTTATTTTATTTTAATTTTATTTATTTAATTTAATTTAATTTAAGTTATTTAATTTAATTTAATTTGTTTATTTAATTTAATTTAATTTTTAATTTAATTTATTTAATTTAATTTAATTTTTAATTTAATTTACTTAATTTAATTTAATTTTTAATTTAATTTAATTTTTTTTTTAATTGAAATTTTTAAAAGAGTTTAATAATTTAATTTTAGTTTAATGATTAAGTCTTTTAATGTTTTGAATTTGAGTTATCATTTAAATTAAGAATTGAATATTAATGAGATAATTAATTTAGGGATTTTTAAATTAAAGAATAAATCTCTTCCTAATAATATCCCTATTTTAATAATTCCAATTTTATTATTCTTCCAAATTTAATCAATTATTTAATTAAGGTTTAATTATTTTAAAATTGTTTAATGAGTTTCTACCCTTTAATTATTTAAATTTCAATCATCCAAATCAGATTAGGATCAAATATTTTACTTGTTAATTTTTTATTAAACCTAAAGTTTTAATTAAGGGTTAAAATTTTAATTACCACTTTACCCTTTAAGCTTAATAATTTCATAACTCACTAAATTGAACTCAAATGAACTTGAAATTTTTATGTGACTTCACTCATATGTCAATAAAGACATAAGAGGAGAAAATGTGATTTTTCTGTATTTAATTTATTTATATAATTATTTTTGGTAGAAAATAGAGATTTCCAAGGAAAATTTAATAACATGACCAAGGGAAAGTTTCTGTCCTTAAGAAAATTAGGGGACATTCCTAATGACCAGAGGACCACTTGGACCAATTTTGGTGATTTTTTAAATTATATTATTTTTATTATAATTATTTTAAATTTTGGAGTGTTAATTAATTTAAAAATAAAATAAATGTTGAAAAATGAATTTTATATTTTTCAAAAATCTCTCTGATATCAAGGAAATCAGAGAAGCAAATTTTGCAATTTTCTGATTTTTCTATGATTTATTATAATTATTTTAGTGCAAATGCTAGAAAATACATTTTTTTAATTTTAAAATTACCCTAGAGCTTTAAAATTTAATATCTCACTAAATAGACCTAAGAAAAATATGGGGTTTGTTCCTAAGTGATTAAAATTCAAAATGTGACATTTTGGTGAATTTTATTATTTTTGTGATTTTTATTATTTTTTAATTATTAAAAATATTAAAATAATATTAAAATCAACTTTTTTAGAAAATTAAAATTTTAATTTTCTTAGATTCCCCTAATATCAGAGAGGCTCCAAAACCAATTTGGTGAATTTTTGAAAGGTATTTGGAAAGTTATGAATTTTTAAAGTTTAAAATGACTAAATGGCTTAATCAACCCAATTAGTAGGGCTAACCAAGTCCAATTGACCTCAAATTTTTATGGTGGGTTTCTCTGATCCTAAAGGTCAGTGGAGAGTTAATTTCAAGTCAATTTGATGTATGGTTAGCTCTAATTAATTAGAGATCCATTTTGGGTGTTTAAGCCAATTAGGGTTGTTTTAAATGAACTAACTCAAAACCTATTTTTCCTAGGGTTCTCTAGTCATAAGGAACATCACCAAATTTTCCTAGAATTTTTTTCACAACATGCTATTTATTGGAATTAAAATACTCAAAACAGTAACATGAATTTGAAAAATCAATAACTCTTCATAGGATGGCCTCGACTTTGGAAAATTCGAGGAATGTTCCCAAATTCGGAGGCTTCAAAAGCCCTATGGTCTCATGTCATGGTGAATTGTATACATGCATGGAGAATTAAAAATGTGCAGAGGGTAAATAAATTATTAAAAATAAAATACTTGATGAAATTGAATGATTCCTTTTCCACATTATTCTCCTCCGTTCATCGAGCAAGAGGGTATTTTTATTTTATTTTTCTGATTTTTCTACGCAGAGTTATGAATTTTTGAAGTTTAGGGAATTAAATAAATAAAAAAACCCTAATTTTCTATTTATCCACGCGGCGCCGCGTCAACCTCGGCAGCTCCGAAACGCCGCGTGGCGCGCTCTCATTCGACGCCGCCATCTGACTCAGCGCTCCCGGGGCCCGCTGTATCGTTCCGTCTTCTGATCCGACGCGATCCTGGCCGTCCGTCCGCGCTTGTATTAAATGAACGGCATCCGCTCATCATCCCCAAGTGTCCTCACCCGAGAGCCGTCCACACTAAATCCCTAATATCTCACTCGATACTCAATGGATTTTCATGTTCTTATGCTCTATGGATTCGTCTTGAAGAGGTGAAAACATCTATATGGCTATCATGCATTGAAATTAAAGCATTTGAAATGGAGAATCTCCAGACGCTCGGGATGAAGAATTAGCTCATACCTTTGCTCAGAGAAGTGTGGCTTCGATCTGAGAGTTGTTGCACCTTCGATTGGATCTCGCAAGCTCCGCGATGAAGTCTCCTGGTCCAGTGAATTGTCTAGGTGTGATTTCAACCAAGCTCGATCACAAAGCTTGGAGGCCGGAGCGATTGAGTGGCCCGGAGATGGGGCTTTGTCTGGTGGACACCTTCCCTTGGTCCGGTGAAGGTGTAGAACCAATCAATTTGGGGATTGGCTCACCGTGGAGAAGTGTCCCGGTTTTGGGCCAAGATTTCAACTCGAAATCGAGCTCGCGAGAGAAGAAATGGCAGGGGGATCTCAGTGGGGATCAAGTGCTCGTGTATGGGGAGGAGTCCGGAACAATTTTGGCGGAGTTTCCTTAAGGTTTGTTTCAAGCACCTCTCATGGCCGAGAGGGGTGGTGTTTAAATAGGAGAGGGTGGAGGGCCTCCTGGGAGAGTTAGGGCTTGGGATCGAGCTGCTCTTGGCAAGAGAAGAACAGCTCCAATGGCCACTGGGGATGGGGCAGCTCAGCAGTGAGAATTCCAAGTTGGGCTCACATGTGAGCTCTTGGCCATGGTGTTTTCCGGCGGCCCGGTGGCCGGCCGGCCGGGCATTGGTCACCATCTTGTTCGAGTGGGTCGTGGTCGGGGTTTGGTGCATTCAATCGAGGTTTGACATGTGTAAAGGGTTTGATTTAGATGGAATGGGGGAGGAGCTAATTTTGAGTCTAAATGGGTCAACCCACCCATTTGGGCTTGGTGCACCCTCAAGGTGGCTTTGGATGCTCGTGGGGGATCAAAGGGATCAGTTGGTTTGGCATGGAGAAGTCTCCATCCAAATATATTTGGATTAAATTTAAGTTTAGATGAAACATGATTAAGGCTAATGAGCTTTAGGGATTAAGGAAAGCCCTCCCTCTTCTTACCCAATATGGCATGGTGGAGTGTCCAAAGCTCTCATGGCTCACATGTGGCTCATGCATGGCTTCATGGCTCACCTTTGGCTTGGCAAAAAGTTTGGTCAATTTCATGAAAATGGGTTTTAGGAATTTTGGTAATTTGATGGAAATTTGTATGAAACTTGATTTGGAATTATTTGATGATGAATTTAGGACTTAGGTAATGGCTTTAATTAAGTGGATGGCAAATGGAGATGTCATGTGGGCTTTAGGGTAGATTTTGGGCCTTTGGATGTGGTGAAGGATGTGCTTTTAAAATGGTTCAGGAAAGTGGGCTTTTGAATTTTAAAATGGATTTTGGGATGAAATTTTGGTAAAGGCTTGGGCCAAATAATTGTTGGGTTTAGCTCATAGATGTGTCATGAGTGACTTGAAGCAAATTGGGGGTGATTTGGGTTTGAATTGGGTTGAATTTGGGCTCTTTTGGTGAATGGGCCAATATAGGTCCAAGTGGGCCAAGTTGGGCCAATGTTGGGCTAGGGTTGAAATTGATGTAAAATCAATGTTGAGAAATGTTTATGGGAGTGTTTCAAAGAGGTTTTACCTTTGGTTGGGCTTTGATTTTGGGGTTTGGGCCCATTTGGGTTAGGTTTGAGTTTAGGTCAAAATTGGGCCTTTTAGCTTTGGGTTGAATTTGAGTGGGGTTTGGGTCCAAATTTTGGGCAAATCATGTTAGTGTTATGCTTGTGGGGATGCTAAGGAAGATTTAGAAAAGATTTGGGGTTAATTGGAGTTGAATTGGGTGAGTTTGAGCTAAGTTTGGGTCATGGGTCCAAATTAGGCTTTAAGGCCAAAAGTGAAATTGGATCCAAATGTCAATCAAATTGAACTTGTATTTGGTCTAGATTGGTGTTGGGAATGTTGAATTGAAGTTTAGAACTGAATTGGACCAGAATTTGGGTCAATTGGGTAGGTTTGGTTTGACATTGGGTTCACTTTGGGTTAAAATGGGTCAAATTGGGGGTTTTGCCAAAAGTAGGGTAAATTGACAAAATTGGCCCATGGTGTAGTTGGACAAAATGAAATTGGGAATATTTGGGATTTTTTGAAATTTTCTGGGAATTTTCTGAATTTTTGGATTTTTGGGCAAGAAGGGGTATTTTGGGTATTTGGAGGGTATTGGGAGTTTTTTTTTGGAATTTTTGGTATTTTTGGGTATGGATGATCAATTTGAGTAATGTGGAAATGTTTAAGATCAATTTTGAGGAATTTTGGGCAATTTAGGTGATTTTGCAAATTTTGGGTAGTTTCAAGGGTTTTGGGTAGGCTAGACGGGTGTAGGGTCCCGGGGGTCAAAAAATTGAGAATTTGGAAAATTGAAGATTGGGTAAATTTGAGTGGAGTGAAATCATTTTGGTTGAGCCATGAAGCCACATCAAGCCCACATGAGCCATGAAGGGACCCATTTGAGGCATTCACTATGTTGTTCCTAACCCTCTTAGCCAAGGGCTTAGGGGTTAAGGACCATCCATGTGAATCACCTACATGAGTCAGGAGGTCAAGTTAGGTATGGGTGTGTGAAAGTGTAGTGTATAGGTGTAGTGTGTAAGTGTAGTGTGTGTGTAAGTCGGCCCTTCACCGCACTGGGCCACCTGTAGGCGGTCCTAAGGCCAAAGAGTCCTATAGGAACTCATCCTTTAAACTTCCACATTTGATTTCAACCCTCTAGGTGATTAGGGGTCTATAGTCAAGTTTGTGGAGTTTGCAGGGAGTTAAGAAATGGTTTGAAATTCTAGAGGGTGGGTGCCAATTCTAGTCCTCTAAGATAGTCAAAGGAAAAGCCTAAGGCTAGATCCTAAGTACTAAAGAGAAGAAGAGAAGACCTCATCAAAAATGAGGTCAACAACGGCATGCCCACCTTTGGGTCACTGCCTCCTCAGCATACCCATCCTTTTGGGCCGCTGCCACTACGGCATGCCCGCTCTTTTCGAGTCACTGCCTTTATGGTATACTCCACCTTCACCACTTTGGTGCATTCTCTTTGCATGTAGCATCCTTGCATTTTGCATGATGTGTGTGCTTGTCCTTTTGGGCTCATGTTGTGATTGCTTCGTACTTCATTCGAGCAATCACAATGTAGCTTCTTGCATGACTGTTTGCTTACCCATTCCTCGATGGCTTGTCCCACTCGTTAGGAGAGTGACCCCGTGTCAGTCGCGATGCCTTAACGAGCATTGCTTGTTGGGTTGATCCCAATGAGCAATGCGAGTCAAGTCATCGGGATCGACACAAGTATGACTGTGCTAAGGATCCATTGGATCTAACTTGTGTCACCCCTCTTCGTGACGCCCTTTAGATCCTTCGGATCTTCAGGTCGGGGCCGGTATGGCGACCCCGTCAAAGTCATACTATACCCAGACTTCCCCCGCACTTAGGCACTAGGTTTGTGCACTCTCCGTTAGATGGTGTGCTAGGCTAGGACTTAGGTTGCTAGGTAGTTTTTTTGATGCCTGGCTATTGTTCTTTGATGGATTGGTTGCCCTAGCCAGGTATCTTTCTTTTGCACTTTGCTTGGATGTGATTGCATGCTTCATATGTATGGTAGTGTGTTAGGGCGCTTTTCTGCAGGGAGCCATGCTTATTTATACACACACACATGTACCGCTATGGGGGGAGCAAGTGATGATTTCTAACAATTTGCTTGCAGGTGCTATTAGCTCCCCCATTTATAAAGCATGGCTCATTATACGTCATTTGCATGTGAGCTTTCCCGCTAACACTTGTTTTCATGCAGGATTAGTCTTTTTATTTTCCTTTGTACTTTAAGAGTCTAGGAGAGTCCTGTAGCAGAAATAAGATACGGGCACGGGTTCCGAGGCGTTTTGCTCGGGAACCACGTGGAGGGGACTAGGAGCAGATGCTCGTGCCCCGTATCTTAATTCTGCATTTTTATATTGATGTATAGAATTAGGACCGGACATGTATATGCGGAGTCCGGCCGCATTTTTCTTTTTCTGGATTATGTTGCCGGTCCAGCGGCATTTTGGCCTCTTTTATTTTATTATGGAGTGCTTTCTTTCTTGCTTTTATTGCATATTTGCATGCCTGTATGTGTTTTCCTTGTTTCTTTCTGTGATCTGGGATTTCGCGATATCATTTAGGCTCTTTAAGGACCCTAAAATTGTAAACTTTATATGTTTAAAAAGTCCTAATAAAATATTCAAGATAAATAAATTTTAGAATTAAAATATTCAAGATTTTAAAATATGCACTTTTATTTTCTTGCATGGCCTTCGGGCCGGATTTTAAATGGGTTGCATTGCATGGCTATCACCCAAGTCATACTAATAGGGCCTCCACATTATTTAAGGACCGCTCTAGATAACTGCATTCATATTTGCATGTCCCGAGGAGGAGTCCCCGTGCTTCTCCAATCTGACTGGCCCAGCATACCTTTATAGGTGGTTGTCTAGTGCGCCTAGGGTGTTAGAAGGCTCCCCGACCCAGACGGGGTGTAAGTCCTTTTGTTTGGAGCGTTTGCAGCTTTGTAGCTGAACCTCCCTTTCTCTTCTTTCCTGAGGCATCCTTGCCACTTTGGCGAGTGTGAGACCCACCTCTTGGAGCTCCAGCTTATAGTCAGAGGATAGAGTTTCCTTCCTTTGACCTTAGGGCTACCGAGGTCCCCGTGGATAAGGCAATTCTTGGATTGCTGACCGGGGATCTCAGGACGTGTTGGATCGACTACCTTCACGTTCGGGTAGACTTAGGGTCCTCATCGCTTTGGATGACGGGTTTGTGATACCCCGACTTGGCTACCTCTACCCCTTTAGGATTACTCCTTCCTTCCTTTAACTACCCCTGTTGAGCCCTTTCACTCCTTGACTTCGTTGATATCATTTTGACGGCCCGATGCCGATGAGCTGCCGCCCGTTTGGGATACGATGATTTGTCCTCTGCCCTTATGGCCCGGACGTGCTTTGGCGTGTTGGGATACCCCTGTCAAGATGATTTAGGTTATTCTGTGGGTTTCGTATGCTGATGAGCCGCTACCCCATTTGGGATGTGAGAGACTCACTCTCTGCCTGATGGCTTAGCGAGAGCTTTGAAGTGTCAAGACTTTCCCACACGGAATAATCTCCCTTTGATTGCCTATACCCCAGGTCTATGATAATATAAAGTGAAACTCCTTTTATCGAGAGTATTCTTGGGTATCCCCCAAGATGTAATTAACCAATAGGAATACGTTCCTCTGGGAGTGCTCTTGACCCCATAACGTGTACATACACTTGACTCTCTGGTTATGGGTAGTCTACGTAGATACTTCTTTCGCGGATATTGGTTCAAGGTGCCTCTGCCCGATAGTGTTCGGGTGGACATGCTTGACTTATCCTTGCGAGGTTTATCGCACGTAGACTCCATGTTTTTCTTTTCTCTTGTTTGTCCTTTGTCGTATGTCCCTTCTTAATCGGTTCCTCTCCTCTTTAAATCACTTATTTGATTCAGGAGGGAGATTTATTCGAATAATGAAAGTATACGACGACTGACAAGCTGGCGACTCCTTTTAAAATTAAAAAAAAAAGAGAAAAGAATGGCGAAAACAACACCATCATAATTAAAAGTAACACACAACTCTAGAAAGTTGGCAAGATGTAAATTAGGATCTTCAGTTAATGCTCCCCCAAACTGATTATTAGACACCATTTGGATAATAGCAAGTTTAAGATCAAAGGTATTAGCAGCTACAATAGGGTGTTGAATACTATTATGAAGTTCATCCACTGTAGGGTTAACATATTCTTTTAAAGGTCTAAATTTTTATGGATATCAACATTTTGATTTTAATGATTTGCCATTTCTTGAATATTTTTATCTTTTTCAGAATTTTTAATTTTTTGATTTTTCTGATTGTTCTTTCTAATTTAGAATCGTAAGGCACAAGTTCCCCAGTCCCTGAACTACTCATAAAACATTAAATAAAATAAAACAAAACACACTAACAAAAATAAAGAAAAGTAAAAAAAATTAATTTCTCTTAATTTTCTTTAAATGAAATTTTAATTAATTTTTCCGGCAACGACGCCAAATACATGATGCCCCAATATTTATGCTTATGATTTAGATATGTAATTTATGATTTATAATATGACATCCTACGCAAGCATACATATCGTTTATCAAGTAATATAGGGTTTTTTGATTAAGCCCCGATATATCAAACCCACAGGGAAATGTGTAAAAATTTAAAGAAATAAGAAAAATAACTTTTTACTTTTTTAATTTATTTTTGTAAGTATCTTTTAAGGTTTTAATTTTGAAAAGTTGTTTTTGATATTTTTAATAATAAGTTTAAGCAGGAAATGAAAATATCAATACTCTAAACACGATATAAAAGTTATAAGAATCAAATATCTTTTTATCTCTTCAATGAATCAGTAATAATTATGGAATTTTATGTTGTGGAAGTATTTAAATGTATTGCACCAAATAGGAGCAATTATATTGTTTACCCTTACTTTGTTCTTTGAAGAAAATTGGTTAATTTGAAATTTTGAAATTTTGTAGATGGGTTAGGCAGGGAAGATACAAGCTCTCACTCTAGAATTCCCTCTATTCCCTCCACCTGGGGGCTAACATCTCATAAAAAAATTTAAAATAACAAACCAAATTAGGGGGCTTTAGCCTGTCACTCTAAAGTCCTCTGATTTTACTCCTCAATAAAGCATATCTCCCTATATATTTGCATTCAATCATATGGACTACAATTCTCACCCATATAATTGCATGTGATTCTTTCCAATTGTTGTTTGAGACAATATCGCATTAGATTTTACATAATTCCACAACAAATTTTAACATCTTAATTGGCCAAATCAAGAAGTAAATTAAGTTCAAGGAATTGAATCATCACAATTTATTAGAACATTAAATACTTATACTTTCCACAACATTACATCCATAATTTAATCACTTCATCATCTAAGAAAGAAAAAGATAGACTAAACTACTCATATTTCATAAAGTAAACACAAAAAAAACTTGATATGAAAGCATAAACCATAATGAAAACGCAACAATCTTACTTAAAAATAAAATGTAAAAACAAAGATAAGTACTTATCTGAAAATCCTCTCCACCAGACTCTGGAAGTTCCTTCGGAATTTTGCTTTCGACAATACAAATCTATAGATGTTGGCACGCAACTCTGGTGACTCCAATAAAGACTTTAAACTTCAATAAAAACTAGATATAAGGATAAAAGAAAATTGGTGAGAAGAAGGCTTCACACAAATTCTTTTTCCTTTCTTACTCTCTACACTCTACTATAGAAAAGAAGAACTCTAAAACTTAACACACTCTAATAACCACTCTAATAACACACACTGAATAATAACCCTTTCAACACACACTTACAAATTATGAGGCTTCATTTTTATAATTTTCCAAAAGGTGCCTTGGTGTCTCTTCAAATCATACCCAGATTCATTGTACCCACCAAAAGATGCATCTCTTCATTCAAATTTTCCGCCCAAAGGATAGAATTGTACATAAGATTTTGCAATCTGAATTTTATTGACCTACACTTTTTAGAGATATTTATAAATTTATCAGAACTTGTGATCGATTTCAGAGAATAGGCAATATATCTAGAAGAAATGAAATGCCTCTTAATTTTACTCTGGAATTTGAAACTTTTGATGCATGGGGATTAGATTTTATGGGACCATTTATGCCTTCATTTAAAAATATATATACTGATTGCTATTGATTATGTATCAAAATGCCTTGAGGCAATAGCTTTACTTAGGTGTGATGCTAAAAGTGTTTTGAGGTTTTTAATGAAAAATATTTTCACAAGATATGGAATGCCTAGAGTAATCATCACTGATGGAGGATTCCATTTTAAGAATAATATGATTTAGAGATTAGTGGAAAAATATAATATTATGCATAGAATCCCTACAGCTTATCATCCCCAAACTATTGGTTTAGTAGATGTATCTAATCGTGAAATTAAATGAATTTTGGAGTAATTCATTATTCCTGAGAAATTAAATTGGTCTCGTATCTTAGATATTGCTTTATGGGCATACAAAACTGCTTATAAAAATCCTATAGGAATGTCCCTTTACCAATTAATCTTTGGAAAAACCTATCACTTGCCAGTTGAATTAGAATATAAAACATATTGGGCGATAAATAAATTGAAATTTAATTTAAAAGAGGCCGGTGAGAAGAGACTATTGCAATTGAATAAATTGGAAGAAATCAGAAATGAATCATATGAAAATGATAGAATATAGAAGGAAAGAATAAAAATATGGCATGATCGGAAGATTGTCAAAAATGAAGTTGAACCAGGACAAAAAGTTTTATTATACAATACAAGATTGAAAGTATCTCCTGGGAAACTGAAATCTAGATGGACAGGACGTTTCATTGCCGTAAAAGTGTATCAGTTTGGAACTGTGATTACCGAAGACCCTAAATCTAGAAGATTATTGAAAGTTAATGGCCAAAGATTAAAACCTTATTTTGAAGGTAATAAACCTAATTTTAAAGAGGTTTTAATGCTGGATCAACCTGAATAACTGAAAGTTCTGTCTGGCTAACGACGTTAAACCAAGCGCTTTGTGGGAGGTAACCCACAATTATTCAGTGTTTGCTTTGTTTGATGTGTTATTTGTGTTTGTTTGTTGCTTAATTAAGTATTATTCTTCCTTAATTATCATTAATACTATTTAAAAAATGAATTGAATAGAAATTTGGAAAAAAATTTGAAAGAAGTGAAGTTTGGCGAATTTGAACTAGCGCCGGATAGTGTTACTTTTCAAAAAATCGTTTCTTGTCTTTAAAATCTGAGTTATGGCGGTTCTAAGCGGTAACTCCTCCATTAGAAATCCCAAAAACTGCCCCTAGATGGTGGAATTTCCAAAGGAACAAAGAGGAACCCAAATTCTTGTCCAAATGGATTCTGTCTCAATGGAAATTCAAAGATTTCAAGTGTTCAACCGTAGAAAGTTCATAAGTTTCGAGGCACATCAACTTTTCAACAAAAATATCTCAAAAATGAAATTGATTAAGGAGCGAGGATTTGTAAATCGAGGTACGAATTCTCCTACAAATAGAATTGTTGAAATTATTGTTCAGAAACGTTGGAAAGTATTGTATTATACTACTACAACTGTAGTTATTCTGGTTGTGAAGTAGTTTTATGCAAATTTTCATGGAATCAACCAAGGATCAGTTTAAGCTCGAGGTAGGTTTGTCACATTTACTCCTGCAAAGATTAATGATTTATACATGATAGAGAATGTGCTAATCTGCCACTATTCGAATTTTTCCCTGACGAATAACAATATGAATGACATATATAGATATCTGACGGATGAAAGTGATGAATGGGAGATAAGAGATAGCAGGTATGTAAGTTTCTCGACCATACTGTTAAATCCTACTTTGAAACACTTACATCACTTCATTTTTGTAAAATTGCTCCCAACAATGAAAATCAGTTAGGAAACTAAGGAGTGTATTATTCTGAATTATTGTATTCAAATGGAAATGCCTATTGATGTTGGTTCGATAATTGTTAATTTTATTTTGGGATTGGTCGTTCATGGATCAAAGTATGGTCTTGGAAATCCTTCCACCATATTTCTCCTCTGCAGTCAATCACAAGTGCCATATGAGAACTGGGAAAGAGTACTTCTACCTTGGAAGCCTATAGACCTAGTAGATGCATATAATAACCAGGTAATTGCTGATATGAATGATATGAGAATTATTGAAGATCAACCATCTCAAAGTTCAGCACCTATTCCTCCTTATTTTCCTAAAAGTTCACAGATCATCTTGAAGAAAATCAAGAAATTGGAGAAGGAAGTACAACATTTGATGAATGCAATCAACAATCTTTCTGATTTCTTTGATCATCTGGATTGGAGAATGAAGGAGCACTTTGATCATTCTGGATATTTGGAAGGAAGTTTGACGCAATTGATGAGAAGAAAAGGTTGGATTGAAGAGGATTCTACTGAAGAATTCCCATTCCGTCCATTCTACAATTTATTTGTCCATACTCAATCGATGGGAGATCTTATTTTTGATGATAGTTCGGAGGAAGAATGAAACTTGATTAGTGTATTTATGTGTTTGTGTATCAGATTGCTTTGCTCAACTTTAATTTATTTGGTTTGAATGTTACATTTGGACATGATTGTTTGTTTAGTTCTTAGAGTTATTGTGTTGTGGTTGTGTGCGGCGCTAAATTTAAGATTATATGGCTTGAAAATATGTAATGTTTAATGTTTTGTTTATGTGTGTGACTCATGGATTTTGTATATGAAAGTAATGTTATGTGTTAAAAAATATCATTTGCTAAGGCTTTAGGATGTTAATCAATGCTTAATTAGACTAGTTAGACATCAGAGCGGGCTTGAAATGATCAAAATTGCAAAAGAAAGTTGGAAGCCTTGTTTTTGAACTGGCGCCAAGCGGCACTGTCACCAGCACCAGACAGCATCAAAAGTCAGAGAGTTTGGCCATTTCAGCAGAATAATGTGCTGAATGGTGCTGCTTCCAGCACTAGACAACGTTCAAACGCGAAAAATGCCCGAAACTCCAAATTTTCGCGATTTAACCTTGGGACCCGCCATTTTTGCCCAAATCTTTGTCTTCAACCTCCAGGCAAGGATGATTTTTGCACCTAGGGATCACTAGCATTTGGATTTGAAGCGATTTCATGGCTAGAAAATTTTGGATTTCATCTTCTCTTGGTAAGAGCTACACTTTAACCTAATATTTTTTGATTTTGACCGTTGAAATCTCCTACATTAGGATGATATTAAATTTTTAAGTTTTTGGATAAAATTTAGAGATTTTTCATGGATTTTGAGTTCTTATCTATTTAAATTTGTCTTGGAGTCGATTGCATTGTAATTTTAAAATTGATTTGAAAATTTTTGACATTTTTAGATAAATGGCTCCAAGATTGGCTAAGGGGAAGAGGAAATTTAAAAATGATGAAAGTAAATTTGTGAATTTCAAAGCCTATTCACGTTTTAGTACGTTTCTTAGCAATAAGAAATGTATTCATGAAAGAGCCTTTGAAAATCCTAGAGGAATGCTTGAAGAACTGATTGCTAATTGTCAATGGGAGATTTTATATTATTTCACTGCAAATGTGATGCTGGGTATTGTTCGAGAATTTTATGCTAATCTGTATTATTATGAGTGAATTTATTTCAGCTTAGAGGCCAAATGGTTGAATTCACCCCTGCCAACATAAATGCATTTTATCAATTGAGAGCACCCTACCATTGTGAATATGAAAATTTTCTTATGACGAATCAAGCATTGGATGAGATTATAAACTTTTTGACTGATGGAAAAGGGGAATGGAAAATTAAATAGAGAATGAAAGTTAATTTTCCACTTTCTACTTTGAATCCTGTATCAAAAGCCTGACATTATTTCATTTAGACAAGACTGTTACTACCAACCATCACAGTGATGTTACTGTTGATAGAGCTGTTCTGAATTACTGTATTCAGAACATGAAGAATATAAAAATTGGGGATATTATTTATAAAAGAATTTTGACAAGCTCAAAAGGAGAGACTACAGGAGGAGTAGGACACCCCAGTCTGATTCATGCTTTATGTATTCAGGCAGGTGTAGTGATTAAAAATAATGATGAGGTAGTCCACCCCCTGAAGCCTATTACTAAACTAAATCTAAAAACTTATGAAGCCCATGTAGGATGGAAATGGAGTAAAAGAGCCGATGAACCTTCTTCTAGTCGAGATAGACCATCTACATCTAGGGATCCTACTCTGCATGATGTTATGGATCAATTGGAAAGGTTAAACACCAGAGTAGAGGGACTAGAAGTAAGGGAAAAAATTAATGATGATTATCAAGTGCGGTGGAGAGAATATGAGATAGCTTATCATGATGTACATATGAGATTTTTTAGGGGAGACACTGATGCTGTATTTCCTACATACCCGAGTGTACTCCATACCAGCCTGAGGAACCTGATGATGATGGAGCTCCTGCAGAAGATGAAGATTAATAGTGTGTGTAATTTTATTTTTATCTTTCATTGAACTATATGATGTATTTGTGTTTTGTATTTGTGATGCACCTGAAATTCCTTATGATTTGTATTTGAGATGTTATATGTGTGTTGGATGTATTTGTAGTAGACTTTGTTGTTGATTTGTGATGTATGTGATATGATAGTGAAGTTTTTATGAGTTTGGATTTCTAGTTTAATTTGTATTTGTAACAGTTGGATGTTAATGTTATGTGCACTGTTTAATGTGTTTAAACTTCTTCTTTATAAACTTCTAACCCATATTAGTGTATAGAAATGCTTCTTAATTATTTTCAGGTCTATTGTACCACTTTATGAAGAAAAACCTGCTGAAACTCAAAGGTATGAAAAGCCAGTATATTGAGGTATGAGTTTATTTAGATTTTTTCTTTCTTCCATATAAAATATATTCAAAAATATAAGTTTGGGGGAAGGGAAAGAATTAAATGTTAATTTTTCTCATTTAAAATTATTTTCATAAAAATTAGCAACATGATTTCCTGTAATATAGCTCAATTTCAGATAACTGTATTTTGATTTTATTTAAGTATTTTATAAAATTGAATGAAAGTGTTTGGTAATGAAAAGTAATTTTGTAATGTAAGATATTTGGTATAAAAGTATAGGATTATAGTCAACTATTCAAAGTAAGAAAAACTGTATGATTGAAATTTTAAGAATCTTAAAATTTTGCATGATAGGAAAGGATTGACACTTTATGATGAATCATTAATAAGCTAAATAAGTCCTTATAAGGTAAAGGAATGTGGTAAGTTTCAAATTTAGGGTGAGATGGGTGAAGTTCAAAATCATTAAAGGCCATCCAGATACAGTAATCCTCACTGAAGAAAAAAATCAAAAGAAAAAGAAAAGAGAAGCAAAAATAAAAAGAAAAAGAAAAGAAAAGAGAAGTGAGGAGAAGCTTGAGGAGATGCTTAATCAAAAATTGACTTCACTTGGACCTACCTAAAGGGAAAAAACTTAATTACTATCTTGAACTTATATGTATGGATTAACATCTTTACTAGTAGTGTTATCATAAACTTCTTTTCATGTAATCCTTTTAAGTGTCCTAATAGAACAATCTATAGTTATTTTTGAAATGAATAGAAAGCTAGAACTCTTAGACTTGATTACTATATATTCTTACACCTGCAAAATTTACATTGAATTATTCAAATATCTTTCTAAAAATTTTACTATTGTACTTATCTAAATCAAAATTATGTTATTCTAGAAAGAAAGTTCATTGTAGTGGATTATAATTTTATGTATTAACTAGAATTATTTGAGGAGAAGTAATAGTTAATTTTGGGGATCTTGATCCACTAAAAATTTGATAGCATTTTACTATTCATTTCATACCTGTTTTTGATGATATTGCACTTTAAAGGAATGAAATTTTGATGATTTCATGCAACTACAATGATTTTAGGCCTTTGGAGCAGAGGGAAACGAAAAGGAGCAAATTTAGAGCGAAAAAGAATAAAAGTACATTTTATTGAACTAGCACCGAACGACGCTGTCACCAACACCAGTTTCTAGAGAGTTACGATGTTTTGGTGGAATAATGCGCCGAATGACGCTCCTACCAGGGTCGGACAGCACCCTATCCCGATTTTGAACTATATTCAATGTATTGGGCCGGATTTTGAAAGGTTGCTTGAGGAAACACTTGGGAATTCAGTTTTGGCAAAATTTAAATACTTTTGGAGCCACATTTCAAAGAGGGAAGATAGAAAGAGAAGAGCTTAGAGTTTAGAGTGTGAGTTCTTTCCATTTTGTGTAGGAAGTTAGGTTTGTATTTTTCTTTTCTAAGGAGTGTGAGAGGAGGGAAAAGTGAGAGATTTCTTCTTCCTTACTATTCTAAAGAGAGAATTGTGTGTTGTTCTAAAGAAAGAAGAGGAGTCAAAGGAATTCCTTGAGATTCACGTGGGGAAGAGTTTAAGATAAATAGTCTTTACTTTACTTTATTTGTATGACGTTGTTATTATATATGAAATCCATGTTTTGTCATCTTTTCCTCATGAGTCTTGAGTAGATTTCTTTGTCTTTCTCCTTTTCATGTGTTGTGTTGATGTTATGAAATGGAAATGATGTGCTTATTTATTATGAAGAATTTGTGATATTCTTTCACTTAGAACTTCATTTACTTTTTGATCTGGCCAATTGAATTGTTAAAACTTATTGGGAAACATATGTTCTGAAAGGATTATGAGTTCCCACAACAAAATTGAAAGGTCACATTCAAATTCCATGAATGGTGAAGTTCATGGGGGTAGAGTGCATATAAATAGGGACATATACTTTGATGGACGTAGAATTGGAGATTTCAAAGTGAGAGGCTGAAATCCTCAATTTGGTCCTAATATTTAGAAACTGAAGTGAGAGTTAGCCTACAGGTGAAGGGAAGTGGGAGCTCTAGAGTGAGAGCCAATATCCTCCTAGCCTAACCACGGATTTGGGGACTAAACTTAGGATTAGCCAATGTTCTTTATACGCTGAAATATGGGTAAAAAATATGAATGCTCCTATTTGGCACAATATATTTGCATCACTGATCTGTGTCATAATAATCATCACATTATAAATGGAAAGGAGGAAGACTCTTTCTTGCAACTAAACTTTGTTATAAATTTAGTCTATCGTTAGTTTAACTTGCTAGAGTTTAGAACGTGCTTTGGTAGATATAGTAACTGAACCTGTTTGTCTTTACTTTAAGAATTAAACCCCTTGAAATTGTGTTGTGATTTGATAAGAGATTTTTGTGCTATGCCATAAAAGTAAAGCCTTCCTGTGGGATTGATATTCCAGGACTCCACTAGAGCCATGTATTACTTGAGCGATACATATACTTGCGTTAATTGTGTGACTCATTATCATTTAAATCAATATATATATCTAAATATGAGTTCATTAATTTTTGCAAATTAAAAAATTCGCACCAATCCCCCAAATTACTCGATTACTTCAACAATCACACTCATCCCTAAAGACAATGAAAAGGAAAGATGGAATCACTTTAGGCAAACAAGCTTAACCAATGTAATTATTAAGAATATTAGTAAGATCATTGTGACTAAGTTACAACCTGTCGGCATATTTTTAGGTTATGTGTTTTATTTTAGAAAAAGTGGGTCACCTAACAGAAGTTGTCGGCGAATTTTAATTTAATTTAAATAAATAATTTGAAAAGTAGTGTTTGATTTTGAAAATAATTTTAAATTTGAAAATTTTAAGATATGAAATCAAACTGATCTCACATCCCTAATAGTTTATATAAACGAGCACCGCACCACAAACTGTATATCTATCCCGGAGAGTAGACACACTGCTTGATGATGGGGTTCGATTAAATAAACTAGAAGATTTGTGACATCCGTTTGGTCTACGAACCAATTTTATAAGCTCGACAAGTTCCCCCGCTTAATATAAAGGAATTAAGCGGTGGTTTATATTACTGGGTTCTTAAAGTTCCCTATAAGGGCAAGCCCCTATAGTTAATTACATCTTAAGTGACGGGAATCACCTAAGAAAACTCTCGATAATAATCGGTAGCTTCGCTCTCAAGAATTTCAAAGTTTAAGTTTTTAAGGGATTGAATTTTGGAATTTCAATAGGGAATGGATCAAATTTGGAACATTTTGTTTTGGGAATTCAAAGGAAGAAAGATAGGAGAAATTACAGATTCGAAGCGAACTTCGGTAATTTCCTGACTATCCTATTGTTTGTCTTGAACTTAGGAAAGTCCTAATGTTTATTTAATGTTTTGATCTTGCCTATTTTAATTAATTAGGACTTATATTCATATGACATGATCATACAAATAGCCTCGAAGATGTGAGGGTTTATGTCGTATCGGACGACTGCCTCGGAATCCTAAGACCGGTTAGGGCTTAATTTGCAATGCAAATGCCTAACAAAAGGTTAAGGATTTATGTTGCACTAGGAAAACTATCTCGAAGTCCTATGGCTTAGTTATTTAATTCTAAGAAAGTTTTGCTGAAGTAGACTCAGGTTTTGTTGATGACGATGGCCGTGCTGCCCACCATGCTCCGAGCTCCTTGTTGTTGCAGAGGGTTTAGTTATAGAAGATGAAAATCAAGAGATGAGAAAAGTGTTCTGGTTTATAGAAAAACTTAAAATCCAAGTATTTTTTATGTTTTAATTATAACAACACCGGTTAAGATCCCACGGTTCCATCCTTCCGACATCGTTATTTTTATCGGATTCACTTAGTCCAGATGAATTTGCTAAACTCAACTAAATGAGTTCTACACTTTCATTTAGACCGAGGGAAATCCCGTTAGCAACACGTAGGTTACATCATCCGAGGTATTCCCGATCATCCAACAAGATTTTTTAATTTAGTTGTAGTTGTGGTTTTGTTGTTTTGTTTGTGATTAAATTTTGAGTTGTTTTATATTTTGAAATATTGTGGCGGTGAATTTTATCTTGTAATGACTTTTAATTTAGTTTTGGTTTCAGTTTTAGGGGCTACCCTAAAGGTGTGGGTTTTCATGCAACAGTTGTTTATCATGCAAGGAAAGTAAAGTGCATTTGCAATAAAGTAAATTGCAAGAAGTTAAATTGCAATAAAATAAAAGCGTTCCTGGAGGGTCTTCCCGTCATCCCAGGCTGCACTTAAACACAATTTAGAATATTTAAGCATTTAAGGCAAGTTCTTAGGTAAAGCTAAGGGAAGGGTTATGGTTTTCTACCAAGTTCTTAATCCTATAGCTAGTCATCTCCTATGACGTCTAGGTTCTTGTGTTTTGTTAAGGGTGATTTTCTTCATCTAAGAACAATCAAGTTCAATTGTTCTTATAAATATCCTGTCATATTGAGGAAGTGCTTAAGTCAAATCTTAAACATCTTTTCAATACCTCTAGGATTGTTTTAAGTCTAAGAGAATTTAATTATACAAATGAATTAATCATCCAGAATTCAAGTTTTGTTATCTTCGCCCAGATGAACTAGGACATTTGAATATCCTATGAGTGAAGTAATACTTCACTTAACACTCTATTTAGGAATTATGACAACAAGAGCTTTTGAGGGCAAATTAACGTTCAAGTGATTTGTGATTTAATTTAATTTCAATTAATGGGTTTAAGTTTGGAATAGTGTTCAAGTTGTTTTAAATTTATTTTTGAATTCTTTATGTCTTAAGTGATGTTATATTTAATTCAACTTAATTTAATTTTAATTTTAATTTAATTTAATTTGATTTAGTTTTAATTTTAATTTAATTTAATTTATTTAATTTAATTTTAATTTTATTTTAACTTGATTTTATTATTTTTTTAATTTAATTTAATTTAATTTAATTTAATGTGATTTAATTTAATTTAATTTAATTTAATTTTATTTTAACTTTAATTTAAATTTTAATTTGGTTTTATTTTTAATTTTAATTTAAATATTTTATTTTTTTTATGATTTAAAGATGATTCAATTTTAATTGTTAAAGTATTAATTTAATTGAAATTTTAAAAGGATTTAATTTAAATGTTTTAATTTTAATTTAATTTAATGATTAAGTCTTTTAGCATTTTAAATCTTGAATTTGGATTATCATTTTAATTAGGAATTAAATATTATTGAGGTGATTAATTTAGGGATTCTTAAATTAAAGAACAAATCTCCTCCTAATAATATCCCTATTTTAATAATTCCAATTTTTTTTATTATTCTTCCAAGTTTAAACAATTATTTAATTAAGGTTTATTTTAATTACATTCAAATTATTTGGTAGGTTTTTACCCTTTAATTACCTAAGTATCAAACATCCAAAATCAACTTAGAATCAAATATTTTACCCACCCTTTTAATTAAACCTAAAATTTTTAATTATAGGTTAAAATTTTAATTACTATTTTGCCCCGTTAAACTTACTAATTACATAACTCACTAAATTGAGCTTAAATGAATTTGAAATTTTTATGTAGCTTCACTTATATGTCAATCAAGACATTAGAGGAGAAAATGTGATTTTTCTGTATTTAATTTATTTATATAATTATTTTTTGTGGAAAATAAGGATTTTCAAGGAAAATTCAACAACATGGCCAAGGGAAAGTTTCTATTCTTAAGAAAATCATGGGACATTCCTAATGCCCAGAGGACCACTTGGACCAATTTTGGTGATTTTTTGAATTATATTATTTTTATTATAATTATTTTGAGTTTTGGAGTATTAATTATTTTAAAAATAAAATAAAGATTGAAAATAAATTTTATATTTTTCAAAAATCTCTCTGATATCAAGAAAACTAGAGAACTAATTTTTATAATTTTCTAATTTTTCTTTGATTTATTAGAATTATTTTAATGGAAATACTAGAAAATACATTTTTTTAATTTTAAAATTACCTTAGGGCTTTAAAATTTAATATCTCATCATAGAGACTTAAGAAAAATATGGGGTTTGTTCCTAAGTGATTAATATTCAAAATGTGACATTTTGGTGAATTTTATTATTTTTATAATTTTTATTATTTTTAATTATTAAAAATATTAAAATAATGCAAAAAATCAACTTTTTTAAAAAATTGAAATTTTAATTTTCTTAAATTCCCCTGATATCAGAGAGGCTCCAAAACCAATTTGGTGAATTTTTGAAAAGTTTTTTGAAAGTTATGAATTTTTGAAGTTTAAGTTTAGCTAAATGGCTTAATCAACCCATTTGATAGGGCTAACCAAATCCAATTTACTTCAAACTTTTGTGGTAGGTTCTCCTCATCCTAGAGGTTAGTGGAGAATTGATTTCAAGTCAATTTGATGTATGATTAGCTTTAATTAATTATGATTCCATTTTGGGTGTTTAAGCCAATTAGGTCTATTCCAAGAGAGTTAACTCAAAACTTATTTTCCCTAGGGTCCTCTGGTCATAAGAAACATCCTCAAATTTTCCAAGAATTTATTTCTCAACATACTAATTATTGGAATTAAAGTACTCAAAACAGCAACATAAATTTAAAAAATCAATAACTTTTCATAGGGATGGCCTCTGACCTTGGAAAATTCAGGGAATGTTCTCAAGTTCAGAGGCTTCAAAGCCCTATGGTCTCATGCCATGGTGAATTTCCTATATGCATGGAGAGTTAAAACAATGCAGAGAGTAAATAAATCATTAAAAATAAAATACTTAATGAAATTAAATGATTTCTTTTCCACATTATTCTCCTCTGTTCACTGAGCAAGAGGGTATTTTTATTTTATTTTTAGGATTTTTCTACACAAAGTTATGAATTTTCAAAGTTCTGGGTATTTAATAAATAAGAAAATCCCTATTTTTCTATTTATCCGAATCGGCGCCGCGTCAACCTTAGCATCCCCGAACAGCCACGCGGCGCTTTCTGGTTCGACGCCGCCATCCGACTCTGCGCCACGCGGCCCTCGGTTCACGTATCATCTCCTGGTCCGACGCCATCTGAGCTGTCCGTCCGCGTGTGTATTGAATGAATGACATCCGTTCATCATCCCCAAGCCTCCTAGCCCGAGAACCGTCCACACTAAACCCCTAAGAACTCACTCATTTCTCAACGGATTTTCGTGTTCTTGTGCTCTATGGATTCGTCTTGAAGAGATGAACACATCCTTATGGTTTATGTAGCATGAAATTGATTCAATAAAAATGGAGAATGTTCAGAAGCTCGGGAAGAAGAGTGAGACCATACCTTTGCTCGGAGAAGTGTGGCTTCGATCCGAGGATTGTGTCACCTTCGATTGGGTCCAAGCAAGCTCCGCATGAAGTCTCCTAGCTCGGTGAATTGTCCGGTGTGGTTTCGACCACGCGCCGATTTCAACCTTTGGAGTCCGGAACGGATGGGTGACCCAGAGAGGGGCTTTCACCTGGGGAACTCCTTCTCTTGGTCTTGTGCAGGTGTGGGAGAGTTTAATTTGAATTTAGTGGAGAATTAGGAGATGTCCTAGTTTTGGGTGGAATTTTGGCTGAGAAATTGGGCTCTGTTGGTGGGGATTAGGGCAAATTGTCACTGGGGATCAACTGCTCTAAGTATGGAGAGTGGTCAGGAGCAATTTTGGCAGTGGTTTCGCAAGGTTCGGTTCAAGCACCTCCTCATGGCCGAGAGAGGTGGGGTTTAAATAGGAGAGGCTGGAGGGCCTCCTAGGGGGAGTTAGGGCTTGGGATCAGCTGCTTAGATCAAGGGAAGAACAGCCATGGTGGCCATTGGGGATGGGGCAACTCAGCAAGGTGGAATTCCAAAGTTTGGCTCCTCCCCATGTCTCGGCCATGGCGTTTTCCGGCGGCCCAGGTGGCTGGCCGACATGCAAGGGTCACCCTCAAGGTCAGGGAGGTCGGGAGTCGAAGTTAGTGAATTCAATCGAAGCCTTACATGTGTAAAGTGGTTGGATCAAAATGGCATGGGGAGGTGGCTTCTTTTGTACTTGGTTTGGTCAACCCATGGAAATGGGCTTGGTTCACCTCCCCATGGCTGATTTGGGCTGAGGGAGGATCAGATGAGTCAGCTACCATGGAGTGGTAAAGTCTCCATCAAGATAGTTTAAGTTAATTTTGGGTTATGGTGTTTCATTAAAGAGGTTAAAATGGCTTAAGGAAGGATTAGGAAAGGACTCCTTCTTCTTGCCATTAATGGCTTGGTGACAAGTCAAACCCCCCATGGCTTCATGTTGCTTGTCCATGGCTTACATGTTGCTCCATTTGGCTCGTCCTTGGCTTAGGAAAAGTGGATTCATTTATATAAAAAAGGAATTTGGAAATTTTGACAATTTAGTTAATTGATTCCAATTAAAGGGATGATGAGAAGGAATTGTCAATGTGGGCTTTGGAATGGGTTTGGGCTTTTTGGATTTTATTTTGGATGGGCTTTTAAAATAGTTTAGGGAAGTGGGCTTTTGGATTTTAAAATGGACTTTAGGATGAAAGTTTGGTAAAGGCTTGGGCCAAATAATTGTTGGGTTTGGTTTTGGGATGTTTCATGAGTGACTTGGAATAAATTTGAAGTGGTTTAGGCTTGAATTGGGTTGGATTTGGGTTGATTCGGTAAATGGGCCAATGTAGGTCAAATTGGGCTAACTTGGGCCAACATTGGTCTAGGATTGAAATTGATGTAAAATTAATGTTGGGAAATTTTTATGAGAATGTTTCAAAGAGGTTTTGTCTTTGGTTGGGTTTTGATTTTGGGGTTTGGGCTTATTTGGGTTAGGTTTGGGTTTAGATCAAAATTGGGCCTTTTAGTTTTGGGTTGAATTTGAGTGGGGTTTGGGTCCAAATTTTGGGCAAATCATGTTAGTGTTTTGTTTGTGGGGATGTTAAGGAAGGTTTAGAAAACGTTTGGGGTTAATTGGAGTTGAATTGGGTTAGTTTGGGTTAAGTTTGAGTCATGGGTCCAAATTGGGCTTTAAGGTCAAAAGTGAAATTGGATTCAAATTCCAATCAAATTGGACTTGGATTTGGTCTAGATTGGTGTTGGGCATGTTGAATGGAAGTTTAGAATTGAATTGGACCAGAATTTGGGTCAGTTAGGTAGGTTTGGTTTGACATTGGGTTCATTTTAGGTTAAAATGGGTCAAATTGGGGATTTTGACAAAAGTGGGGTAAATTGACAAAATTGTCCCATGGTATAGTTGCACAAAATGAAATTGGAAATATTTGGGATTTTCTGGAATTTTCTGGGAATTTTCTGAATTTTTGGATTTTTGGGTCAAGATAGGCATTTTGGGTATTTGGAGGGTATTGGGGGGTATTTTTGGAATTTTTGGTATTTTTGGCTATGGATGATCAATTTGAGTGGAGGGAAATGTTTAGGAATGATTTTGGGGAATTTTGGGTAATTTAGGTGATTTTGCAAATTTTGGGTAGTTTCAAGGGCATTTGGTAGGTTAGGCGGGTCCGGAGCCCCGGGGGTAAAAATTGAAAATTTAGAAAATTGAAGATTGGGTAAATGTAAGTGGAATGAAATCATTTTGGTTGATCCATGAAGCCATATCAAGCCCACATGAGCCATGAAGGGACTCATTTGAGGCATTCACTATGTTGTTCCTAACCCTCTAGCCAAGGGCTCAGGGGTTAAGGACCATCCATATGAATCACCTTCATGAATCAGGAGGTCAAGTTGGGTATAGGTGTGGTTTTAGGAGGTGTGTGAAAGTGTAGTGTACAAGTGTAGTGTGTGTAAGTCAACCCTCACCAGACCAGGCCACCCAGGGCAGTCCTAAGGCCAAAGAGTTCTATAGGAACTCATCCTTTAAACTTCCACATTTGATTTCAACCCTCTAGGTGATTAGGGGTCTACAGTCAAGTTTGTGGAGTTTGTAGGGAGCTAAGAAGTGGCTTGAAATTCTAGGTGGTGGTTCCCAATTCTAATCCTCTAAGATAGTCAAAGGAAAAGCCTAAGTTTAGATCCTAAGTACTAAAAAGAAGAAGAGAAGACCTCATCAAAAAATGAGGTCAACACAACCTTACATACCAAGAATTATAGTTCCCAATTAGTCAACATTCAAGGGGAAGAACATAGCTGATAATGTCTTACTAGCTCAAGAATTGCTAACTAATCTGTATAAAGCATGTAGAGGGAGCAACCTAATCTTCAAGCTCGACTTCAGGAAAGTATACGACACCTTCAATTAGAAATTTATTACTAAATTCCTAAAGGCCATGGGTTTTGACAATAGCTTTTGCAACGTGCTGGAAAGGTGGCTAAGGAATAATATTTACACCTTACTTCCCAATGGGCAGACACATGGGTTTTTAAATTCTAGTGAAGGGATAAAACCAGAAGACCCCTTGTCTCCAACAATTTTCATACTGGGCTTCTTACCATTTCTCCACAATGTTGATTCAAGCATAAGTTGAACACCATTACCCCAAGTACAGACACAGGTCTAATGTCCTAGTCAGCCATTTGGTCTATGCAAATTTTTATAAATTCCACTAAATAAGTAGTGAAGATTATATACATAAATATTACGAACTTTAAAAAGTTATCTGGTATGATTTTAAATAAGCAAAAATGTCAAGCGGTGTTTGGTAATGGGTGAAGATTCCAACCAAGCAATGGATCTAAAAAATAATAGGTTTTAGCCATTGTGACCTCCCTTTAAAATATTTGGGATTATAACTGATAAAAGGTAGAAGAAGGCAAACTCAATTTGAGGAGCTGATTGTCAGGGTTTATAGCTACATCAATTGTTGGATTGCATCCTTTTTATCAAATGAAGGAAGAAGTACATTGCTAAGGAGCATCCTTACATCCTTTCCTCTATACACCCTACAAATGATTATAATGAAGAAAAGTACACAACAACTACTGGAAAGAAACTTCAACAAGTTTTAATGGGCTTAGCAAAGGAAGCAGTTGCACTGGACTGATTGGAACAAGGTTTGTTAACATAGAAAAGCTGGGGGTCTGGGATTTAAAAACTTCCAACAACACAATCAAATCAATTTTTGTAAGCTATGGATCAATTTCAGAGCTCAAGGTTTATTATGAGCAAAGTTTATGTTCGGTAAATACTATAAAGATAAGCATCCGTCATTAATTGAAAGGAAATTGGGGGACTCTAGGACATGGGTGAACTTATTGAAAGTTAGAGAAAAAGCTGAAAAATTTTTCATCTGGAATTTAGGAGAAGGCCAAGTGAATTTTGGTTGGACAACCGGACATTGGCTGGTAAGCTACACAGCCACCAAAGAGGGATATAACCCAAAATTTGAAAGATGCAGACACTTTGGTGGACAGTTGGTGGAGTTGTAATATATTGAAATCTTTGTTAGAAAAAGAAATCACCAATCAGATAGTCAATTTTCCCATTAAAAAAGCTAAGAAGGATAGAAAAATAACCAAGTACTCTAACAACCAATCAATCTCTCTTAGTATATTTATCTTGAAAATACCCCCTTAAATGGTGTGAAATGGGGTGATGTTCTATGGAATAAGTGCCGTACACCATCAATGACCTTTTTTTTGGAGAACCTTCCACAAAATATTACCTACAGATGATATCCATAAATTGAAAGGACTGAGAGGCCCTTAATGTTTTCATCTTTGTAAAACGGAGGAGTAGAGTCTTGATCACTTAGTCTTCTATTGCTATTTTCACAAGAAGTATGGAGGAAGGTGGTTAATGAACTTAAAATTGATCCTATAACATTGGGTTTGAATAGGATGGTTGATTGTTGGAAAGATTGAAAATCCTAAAAGCTTGAAGTAATCCCCTTTATCATTGCTTGGTCCATATGGATGGCCAAAAATGCTATGAAGTATGAAGACTGGTAGTTGGAACATGGGTGGTAGTGAACAATTGCATGACCTATATTCTCAAACTGATCAAATTTCATAAATTTCAAAACATCTGTAGTTAGACACATCAAAAGGAGGTGCAACGTTTTAGATATGGAATTCAACAAATATTATGGCAGAAACCTACAATACTCTGAATAAAGTTCAATACATATGGAAGTTATAACAAAAAGGTGGCTGGTATTGTGGGAGTTTTCAGAGGCTTCTATGGTGCATATTTGTTCTTTTTTTAATCACCTACTCATGTAAAGGATGCTCTTGAGGTAGAAACAGTGGTTGTTCATTGGGCTTTCAGAATGGCTGAAAGGTGGAAATGGAACTTCTTTACAGACAGAGCTGGATTCACTTTTACTAATGCAGATTTTAAACAGTTAGATAGAAACACCATGGTATCTAACACACTAGATTGGGAGGATTCAATCAATCATTTCCAATATATATATATATATTTTTGGACATTCATTCCAATGGAGGAGAATTAACCTACATATAACTTTAAGTGGACTTTGTGGGTGGTTAGAGAATAAATAAAAGGGAACATTAAACTTCATAAAGTGTAAAGCAAGAGAGAGTTTGAAAAATCTAAAATATTTAAAAGAGAATGAGTACTTTTATTTATAAATAAATCAAAACTCGCTCAAAATGATAATATATCCAAACTATAAAAAACTCATTGACAAGTATCTTTTCTATAATAATTAAAAGTGCTCTAAATTATAAATCTTTTAAAATATAATGAACCCATATCCAAGTTTTCTATTATAATTAAAAGAGTTAAAAAGTTTCTTAATTTTAAAACTCTATAAAAATCACATGTGAAAAAAAGATCCCTTAAAAGGGCTGCTTTAAAAAATACAAAATATTTCATTAAGTTCATTTTTTTAGAATCTTTATAGAGAGCTTTTTGAAAATTCTATGCTTAAAAGAACTTCATTTGAATTCTTTTCTTAAAGTTTTTTTTTTCAAAAGATTTTTTTTTAAAGTTCACAAAGAAAGAAAAAGGGTCTTACAAATACTTCTCTTTCAAAATTGTATTCTTTTAAATTGAAAGATTCTTTTCAAAGTTTGAAATTAAGAGACCTTTTAAATGAAATCTTTAACTATTTCTAATCTGAAGAACTCTTTTAAAAAGTCAAAACTATTTGAACTTCATTAGAACCTTTTCAAACACTATACTAAAAGTTTAAAACCTCATAAAAACTCAACTCAACTTAAAAATAATTTCTTTTACAAAGATAGTTTTAAAACCACACTCAAACATAAAAAACTAAGCCTTATAAGTTTGTCAGGCCATCTTAAATGTTTAGCATAGGAAAGACTTATATATTTTCTTAGCACAAATGATTACTAAATGAGTATTATTATTCTCCAAAAACATATGATTCTTAACCTTGGATTTAAGTAATAGTTGGTTCATTCTAAGTCTAGATATTTTATAAAAGTAAGCGCTTATTCTCTTTTCCATGACAAAATCCCATTTCCCCATGAAAATCTTTTTTGCGTGAAAAGAAAAAAATATTTTTGATTGGAATATGAGCAACTCTTAAATATGAAATATATAGTATTGGAAACGTTTAAGTCTAATCTTCCTGAATATAATTTTTTAGACTAGACATATCTTGAATCTAATCTCTTTGCAAGGGGGATCGATACTGGAGCTTTTTATTACTTAAAATAATACGTATAATTGCGTAGTACCCCTCATGTGAAAACCTATTATATATTTTCTAAATCATTGCAGTTATTCACACAAGCTTCTAAACATAATTTGAGACAAGTTTTTGGAAATTTTAATGAAGATAAATATTAACGTAATTGCGGGTCAGGTCAGTGGTACCAATTCTTTAGAGTATTGCATGAGATCAAATTATTCAGGATAAGATCTTCTTTTATGCGCCGAACCACCCCTAGGTTTGAGCTAAAATACCCTTTACTTTTTACTCAATAGGAGCATTTTTCTTGGAGAATTCCTCCTTAGCTGCCACTATCTTTGTGTTATAAATTAAACAAATAACTTCAAATTTCTCCACTTCTACATGGAGTAGTACTAGTGTTGGAGTTCATTTTGGGATCAGAGGTGTTAAAACCAATAATTCTTCTAGAATCATTTTTATCTATTTGCTTATCTCCTTATCTTAATTTTTTAGACAGATGGTGATATGAGTTAGGTAGGAGACTGATGTTGGCCATTTAAAATTCTTCCTTCTTCTTTTGGAAAATATGTTTTTGGGTGTTTTGTTTTGAAAAGGATTTTAATTTTATAAAATAGAAAATTGATTTAATTTAATGTATATATATATGGATTTTTAAAATTAATATATTTTTTTATTTTGAAGAATATGAAATCAAACCGATCTCATATAAATAATATTTCAATTAATCAAGCATTTCACCACATGACATGTATTTATCCCGATAAATAAGTACATGGCTCGAGGTGAAGCTTGATCAAATAAACTAAAGGATTTATGACATCCGTTTGATTTGCGAACCATTTTGACCGATAACTTTCCCTATCTAACATGAAGGAATTATATGGGATTTATATTAATCTGAGGACTTTAAGTTTCCTATAAGGGCAAACCCTTATAGTTAATTACATCTTAGATAACCAAAATCACCTAAGAAAACTCTTGATATAGATCAGGAAATATTTATATTCATGACTTCCAAAGGTATAGTTTTCCAAGAAAATGTGATATTCAAAAATTCAATAGGTGAATAACTCAAAATTTTGAAACATTTTATTAGAATCCAAGGGAGAGAAGGCTAGGGGAAGGACAAAGATTCAACGAAAATCTTGATGTATTCCCAAGCTATCCCATGGTTTGGCTTTAAATCATGGAAATTAATTTGTTTAAATTTCAACCCTGCCAATTAATTATAGGAATTACACTTGCATAATATCCGATTATGCAAACAATTTGGAAGATGCGAGGATTTATGTCGTGTCGAACGACAACCTCAGAATCTTAAAGAAAATTAGGGCTTATATTGTACAACAGAACTGTGCAAAGGCCCAAAGAAAAGGTGAGGATTTATGCTACACCAGGCGAGCTACCTCGAAGTCTTATGGTTTGTTGTTTAAACTAGGAAAAGGTTTTACTGGTGTAGACAAGTTTTGCTGTTGAAGATGGTCGTGCTGCCCATTATGCATGCTCCAAGCTCCTCGTCGTATCAGGTTTAATTTTAAGAAGTGTCAATTGAGGAGGAGAGAGAAGTGTCAAGTTTTAGAAATATTTAAATTGAAATGTCTTAATATTTTATTAGGGGAACATTAAAGTTGATTATAACAAAACCGGTTAAGATCCAAAGATTTCATCATCCTAACACTGCTATTTTCATCGGATTCACTTAGTCCAAATTAATTTCATAACTGGGTCTATAGTGTTTTCAGATATTTAGAATTTGACTATGTTTGCTTTTCTAAACTTCTTTTAGCGAGATTGATTAAGCCTAGCTCACTACTAAGCCCTTAAAATTTTGATGGATACATTTATAATTCTTTTGGAAAAAGTTAAATGAGTTTAATTAATTTTTATCAAAATATTGAGCTATCATTTAATATATCAAATAGGGGTGCAAGTTAGTGGATTATTAACCTCCAAGATTAACCTTTGACCCTAAGGATCATTTTGTTTAATTATTTTTCAAATTAAAACTAATTAGGAAAATCCAAACATATAGTTTTGATATAAAAAAATTGAAGTTGATTTCTACCATTTGTCCCTTTAACGTCTCAAACATTAAACATATTATTTAGGATCATTAATTGCCCATGTTACCCTTAAAATGACAAATTTGGCCTTGGGACCTCATCACTTCATAATTCCTTAAACTCAATTCGAATGACTTTGGAACTTTTTTGTTACCTCACCAATGAGCTAATTATAATATCAGAGGAGAAAATGTGATTTTTCAAATTTTAATTTAATTTATATATTTATTTTAATGCAAAAATAGAGGTTTTTAATGAAAATTCAATAACTTAATCGAAACAAAATATTTTACTTAAAATTTTTACTGGAGGTAAACCTAAACTAGAGGACCACTTGGACCAAATTTCATGATTTTTTGAAGTTTATTTTAATTATTAGAATTATTTTAATTTTTTGAGTTTTAATTAATTATAAAATATTTTAAAAGTTGAAAATTTAATTATATATTTTTAAAAAATCTCTCTGAGGTCAGGGAGCCCAGAGAAATAAATTTCATATTTTTATAATTTTTATTTTAATTATTATAATTATTTTAGTGAAAAATCAAGGAAATTCATTTTTAGCCTTTTAAAAATTCATTTAAGCCTTTAAAAATTGATATTTTAAATTTGAAGCTTAGGAAAATTATGAGGATTGTCCCTAAGTGATTAGGAGATCAAAAGTGACAATTTGATGATTTTTAATATTTTTGTGATTTTTTAATATTATTTAATTATATAAATATTAAAATATGATTTAAAATAAAAAATTTATAAAATTCCAATTTTATTTTTAAAAAATTTCTCTGATCATGGAGAACCCCCAAAACAAATTTATAATTTTTTGAGTGGTATTTTTATTATTAAAATTCATTTAAGTGCCAAAAATGCCATTAGACTTAGGAAAATTATTTAACTTATTAAATTAATTCCAAATGACTTCAAAATTTTTAAGGATGTTCCTCTGTCCTTCCTCTGTCCCTAAAACACAGTGGAGAATCATTTTTATGTTATTTTAGTTTTTATTATGTTTTATTAATTAAAAGTTTGTTTTAGGTCCAATTGATGATTAGTGCATATCCTAGTGATTTAGCCATGAAATAATTATCCTAGGGTGTTATGATCATAAGAGACCTACAAAAATTTACTTTGCATTTTTTTTATTATTATTTTAATTATTACAATTTTTATACCAAAATAGACATAATAACTTTAAAAATAGAGATCTCTTCACAGAGATTCCCCCTGACTTTGGAAAAATTAGGGAAGATCCCCTATGACAGATAGAACAAGACCCCCAAAGCTCAAGCCATAGTGAAATGTCTGGGTCAGTGGAGAATTAAAGGACTGAAATCAATATTTAAATCATTAAAAATAAAATATGCATCAAATAACTTTCAAACCATTTCCACATTATTCTTCTATGTTCACTGAGCAACAAGGGTTTTTTCTTTTATTTTTATGATTTTTCTAGGACAAGATATTTTTCTAATTTTTAAAGTTCTGGTAATTTTTTTGTAGGCGCCAACTCAACCTCGGCAACTCCGAAGCGCTACACGTCAATCTCTGGTTTTGCGCCGCAATCCAGCTCAGCACCACGTGACTCTGTAATCTAGCTTAGTGTCACGAGGCTCCGCGGTTCTGTTTCATCTTCCCATTTGGCGCCATCCTAGCCCTCCATTTAATAAACATACGATCCAACGACGCTCGAGCTTCGTCCCCAACTGGTGTGATCTAGTAACCGTCCACACTAAAACCCGAATATCTCACTCGATACTCAACTAAATCACTCGGGTTTTAATCCTATGGACTCGTCTAAGAATGAAGAACATATCTATATAGTTAAGCACGATTTAAATTAACCCTAATTACATGGAGAATCAAGTGTAGCTCGGGAAGAGGAAGGTGGCAATACCTTGGCTCTGAGAAGTGAAGATTCAATCAGAGATGCTCTACACCTTCGTTGGTGTCCTAGGAGCTCAGTGATGAAGCCTTTTGCTCTGTTGAATTTCCTAGGTATGAAAGTGACCAAGGTTGATTTCAAGCTTTGATGGAAGTCTGGTGCAGAGGGCCTCTGTGATGGGGCTTTGATAGGGGATCTTCTTCTCTCACTGTTGTGAAGGTGTGAGCACAGTTAATTGAGATTTGGTACTGTGTGGAGGTGAATTGGAAACTTTCCTCATTTTCGGCCAAGTTTAAGCTCTGAAATTGAGCTCAAGTAGTGGGAACCAGAGGGGTAAAGTGGTTGGAATGGTCTTAGGGACGCCTGTAGAGGTTCTAGTGAGATTTTGGCAGAGTTTCTTTAAGAAATTTTCAGCACTTTTTTTAGCCGTGAATGGTGGTGGCTTAAATAGCCATGGCTGGGGTGGCTGTCAGAGCTTTAATTTAGGTGCAAAGAACTGCCTTTGTGGAGTGCAGAGGAGCTCTGGTGGCAATTGGGGGTTGAGCTGGCCATGGGGTGGAATTTGGGTTTGGCCAAGGGGGAGGTGGCTCTCGGTTTTGGCATTTTCCGGCAACTAGGCCGGCCAGGCCAGGGGAGGTGGCTAGTGGATCAGGTGCACTAGTGGGCAGGCCATGAGTGCAATGGGTTTTAATGGTTAAGACATTATGGCAAACATCCCTTAGATTTAGCCATTTAAGGGAGGAGATCCGCTAATTTGGGGGACATTAGTCCATAGCTCCACTAGGGTGGGCTAGGTGGGTCTAGCATAGTCCCTAGGGTTAACTTAGTGGTTGTGGAGGGGTTGGTTTGGTCGCATTTGGTTTAATTTGATTAAATAGGGTCATGGGTTCATTTGGGCCACCTTGGGTTTAAATTAGGCTAACTTGGGTTTGAACTTGAATGAAGCCCAAGATCTTGAGCAACATTGTGTAGATGATTGCCATGAAGACTTTTCATGAAAACTTGGGGTGGTTTTGAGTTCAATTGAGGGGTCAATTTAGTGGAACTTGGAATTTTAATGCATTTGGGGACAGTTGGGTCAACTTAGGTTTAGGTTGGGCTAGAATGGGGTATAGACCCAATTGAAGGTCCTAAATGTCTAGAAGAGTGTGATGAAGATTTCTCAACATAAATTGGGTTCCAATTTGAAGTTTGGGTCAATCAATTTGAAATATTTTGGAGAAGGGTTCAAATTGGGCTAGATTTGGGGATTTTGGTTCAAATGGGTTTGAATGGGGCTAAGGTCAAGATTGGGGGGCAATTAAATGTTTAATGTGGTTCATAGGAGTGTTATGAAGGGTTTAGGATTGAAATTTGGGGGAATTGGTTGACATTGGGTCAATTTAGGGATTTTGGATCATTTAGGTAAAATTAGGGATTTTGGATTTCAAGTGGAATTGAGTTCAAATGTGGGTAAAATTGGGCTTAGATTTTGTTTAGATTGGTATTTAAGATGTTGAATTAAAGTTTGGAATTGAAATTGGCCAAGATTGGGGTCAATTGGGTAGATATTGGGTATAATTTGGGCACTTTTTGGGCTAAATTGGCCAAATTGGGTCATGTGGTAGTTGAGAGAAATGAAATTCGTAATATTTGGGAGTTTTTGGAATTTATGAGAATGTTTGGAATTTTTGGAATTTTAGGCTAAGAGGGGCATTTTGGTCATTTTGGGAATTTTGGGTAATTTGGTCAATTTGAGTGGTATGAAGTATTTTGGAATAATTTTTGGGAATTATGGGTAATTTGGATGATTTTGGAAATTTTGGAGGATTTTAGGGTTTTGGGGGCATTTTAAGTATTTTGGAAAATTTAGGTATCTTGTGTATTTTGGGATAAAGGGGTTCGAAATTTGGAATGTTTGGGAAAATTGGGATTGGTTAAAGGTGAGTAATATGGAATTGTCTAAATTGAGCAATGAACCAATGGTCACCCTCATTTTGTCCTCTATGTGTTGGTACTAGCCAAACCCTAGCATGAGGCTAAAAGCTTGGGAAAACCACTTACATGAGTTTCCAAAGAGTTAGGGGATCAAAGTGGTGTGCCTTGTTTAGGGTTGTGAGTGTGTAGTGTGAGTGTTCTGTAAGCTCCAGACCTCCCGGGGTAGATCCTATGGCCTGACCACCTATTAATAAATTTCCCTTGGGTTTCCTTATGCTTGGTCTCTTCCTCCAAAAAACTGGAGGTTAGGCCTTAAGCATATGAAAACTCCCAGTGCAGTGAGAAAAGTTTGAATTTCTACGGGGAGGGTTCCATGACTAGTCTTCTAAGAAAGTCACCAAGAGAGTCCTATGGCTAGATCTTAGGCTATTCTAAAGAAAGACTAGACCTCAACCAAAAGTGAGGTCAACAACTGATACATCTAAAAGTTATATATATATTGAGGAAAAATGGCGGCTATGGTTTCTGCTCTACTAGGGTTCCGACCATGGCCCCCCTCACCATGGTGGTAGCTGCCAGTTTGGTCTCCTGCTGGGGTCAGTGTGCTCTTGCTGCCGCCCAACCTCTCTTCTCCATTCTATTATTTGTTTTCAGAATTGTTTGTTTCCCTGAGTTTCTTCTTTTTGAAATTAGTTTTTTTTGCGGGCTACTGTTTCATTGGAGTTAATGGAAAGTAACCCTCCCTTGGGGGGGAAAGCTACTTATGCTTTTGCTGTGACTTCCTCTCATTCTTGTGGTAAGGGAGTTTTTCCCCAGAGCTTCTATGATGCAGCTAATGGGATCTCCAACTCTGATAGTCAGTATATTAAGCCAATCAATAAAAAGAATGGTAAGCCGGCGATTTTCTTCACAGAGTAGGAGATAGACACTTTGAGTTATAGGTTTAAATTCACTTTGGTAGGAAAATTTCAGTTTGGGCATCCTAAAATGGAGCTTATCATAAAGGTTTTTAAAAACCTTAAGCAGTTTGGATCCTGGAAAGTTGGACTCTTTGATGGCAGGCATGTGATTATTCAGCTGAGCTTGGAAGATGATTATGCTAGGGTCTTCTCCATGAAAGCTATTACAATAAATGGAAAACATATGAAATTGTTGAAATGGTCACCAGATTTTGACCTATCTCTTGAACCAGCTATTGCCCCCATCTGGTTTAATCTGCCTTAGCTTCGACTTTAATTTTATGAGAAGCATACACTCTACAACATTGGACTAGCTTTAGGTAAACCTCTATTGGTGGATGACCCTACCACTGAGGTTACCAGGCCTTCAGGTGCTAGAATGTTAATTTAAAGAGATGTTACTCTTCCAGAAGTGAAGGAATTGTGGTTTGGGACTGCCCACAATGGATATTGGCAACCAATTGTGATGGAGAAAAAACCTTATTACTGCCTACATTGTAAGATGTTTGGGCACTCTTTGGACAGATGCTATAGGCTGAAGCCAAAACTAAGAAAACAACCTCCTTCTGCTGTGGTACCTTCTGACCCATTAGGCACTTCAAAACCTGCTATTCCTCCTTTTATTTATGATCTTGGACTCCACTTGAACCCACCCCTTTTGGCACCTGATGCAATCGAAGGTAATATTGTATCAGGGCAGTCTGATCAAGTTGGCACAATTGTTGCTTCTGGAGATGTTATTGTCTCTGGGCAAGTTGAGCAAGTTGGATCTCTTTCTACTGATACTATTGTATCTGAATTGTCTGACACCCCCAATTGTCTTCCCCCTTCTGCACCTTCCCCTTTTACTATTGAGCCACTAACTGGCAACCCTTCAGCAGATCTCTCCTGTGAGATTTTACCCTTGCCTACTTTGGACTCTGGTCAACCTCCCTTAGCAGTTTCAACACCTATACAAACACAAACATTCCTCCCTCCAACTACTTCCTACCCTCCTCCCATTGATTTGCCTTCCTCTCCCAGTGCTGAACCTGTGAGCTTTGAAAATGTTGCCAAGGATTTTGTTGAAGGGTGGACTGTCCATCATTCCAAAAAGAAAAAGAAACCTCTAGAGTTGAGAAATCTGTCTTCTGAGAATATAATTCAACCCCATTCTGGTTTCTTCCATCCCTAGGCTAACTAGGAGTGGAAAAAATGCTCCAAATGTTAAATTGCTATGATGGAATATTAGGGGAGCTACATCCCATGGCTCCCTTAATAGATTGTTGAATCTTAATTGGATTCATAAATTGTGGGCTTTTGCTCTCCTTGAACCTATGGTACATTACAACACCAAAACAATTACCAACCAATTTTCTCTTTTTAATTTTTTATCCAACTGTTCCAACAAAATCTAGTTTTTCAGTAGAAAAGAAATGAATGTGAATGTGTTAGTAGATCACCCCCAGTTTCTTCACATCCAGTTTCAAATTGAGCAGGTGAATGGCCTGGTCACTGTTATTTATGCTGGGTGCAGCCAAGCCAGTAGAGAAGATCTCTGGCAGTCTTTACATCATATCAGTAGTAACTTGACAGAAATGTGGATTGTTGGAGGGGACTTCAAAAGTATAGCTAACCCCAGTGAGAGAAAAGGAGGAAGGGGACCTGACATCAGGAAAATGACTGTTTTTTCAAATAATATCTCTGATGCTAGACTATTTGATTTGGGTTATGAAGGTTCATAATACACATGGAAGAGAGGCAAGATCTGGGAAAGACTGGATAGATTCCTGGCAAATCATGAATGGATTAATTTCCATACTTCCACCATTGTGACACATCTCCCCAGAGCTGGTTCAGATCACTCCCCCTGCTGGTCAAGCTGTCCCTTCATGATACATACAGTAAGGCTAAATTCAGATATCTGAATGTTTGGGCTTCTCACTCTACCTTCCACCAATTGGCTCTATCTTCTTGGATGGAACCTTTCCCCTACACTGTTAACAATCCCATTGTTAAATTGAAGTTGTTACAAAAAAGACTAGCTAGGAAGCTGAAGGATTGGAATTGGCAGATGTTTGGTAATCTTCATTCAAATGTTTCTAATACTGAGGAGCTTGTGAAAAATTAGAGCAGGCTAATTTGGAAGGAAGTATTAATGATAATGTCTTAGTGGAAGCTAACCAACAGCTCTTGACAGCCATTGAAACTGAAGAACTTTTCCTGAAACAAAAGGCTTCTTGTCAGTGGTTTACACAAGGGGACAGAAACTCAAAATATTATCATGCAGTTATTAACTATAAGAGAAAAATAAATGCAATTCTTAGAATTAAAGAAGATGGGGGAGGATGGTTGACTAATATCCAAGCAATTGCCAATTCTACTGTGCAGTTTTTCCATCAGCTGTGTAATCATGGCCCTTCTATATGTCATTTACATCAATCTGAGATATTACCCAAATTGAATTCCAATTTTGATAGCACTACTCTTTCTGCGCCGCTAGAGGAAGATGAAATGAAGAAGGCTCTTTTCTCATTGGATCCAACTAAAACTGCTGGACCAGATGGATATACTGCTGGCTTCTATCAGAAGACTTGGGATTTTACCAAACTGGACCTTTCCTTGGCTATTCAGAGCTTCTTCCTGGGTACTGAATGACCCAAATGCTTCACTTCTACCACAATTGTTCTTATTCCAAAGGAAAATTCTAAATCAACTTGGAAGGACTTCAGGCCCATAAGCTTAACCACTGTCTTTTCTAAGATCATCAGCAAAATTATTGTGTCCAGATTGCAACCTTTACTGGATGACTTAATTACAGCTAACAAGTCTACTTTTGTCTAAGGGAGAAGAATTACTGATAATATTCTATTGGCATAGGAATTACTGTTGGAGATTGATAGGCCTTGTAGAGGTTCTAATCTTATCATAAAGCTGGACATTGCTAAAGCAAATGATTCCATAAACTGGGACTTTATTCTGCAGATTCTTAAAGCTAGGAATTTCCCTGATGACTTTTGTTGTCTTATTAGAAGGTGGCTCCAAAACTCTTACTATAGTATTTTAATCAATGGAGATTGTCATGGCTTCTTTACCGCTTCCGGGGGTATTAAACAAGGTGACCCTCTTTCCCATTACATTTTCATACTAGCTTTTGATTACCTGTCAAGATTAAATAACCATTCACAGCACCATTTCCCTTATCTAAGATACCAACATAGATCCAACTGCTTGGTTTCTCACCTTGCATATGCTGATGATGTCATATTATTTACTAATGGGAGCAAAGCAACTATTAGGAAGGTGCAGTTATGTTGGAATATTTCCAGAATGCTTCAGGACTTTCCTTCAACAACTCTAAATGTCATTTCCTCCCTAGCAACAAGCTACCCACTCATCAGATTAACTGGATAAAAGAACTCAATGGATTCTCCACTTCTAACTACCCCCTCAAATATTTAGGATTTCCATTGATCAAGGGCAGGAGAAAGTGACCCAAGCTGCGCTTAACGCAGTAATGTTTGCTTCCAAAAGATAGCAAAAAACTTTGACTTAATTTATAAATAGCGGCTAGTTTATAAAATTAATATTATATAATTTAGTAAATATTTTTACACACTATGGGTACTACGCAAGTATACGTATCGTTTCAAGTAATATAGGGTTTTTAAACAAAGACCCCAGTATCGATCCCACAGGGAAGATTTATAGAAATAAATTTTCTATGAAGTGAAAGCGAAATAAAATAGTAAAAATATTTTTATTTTATCTTTTAATTTGATTATAAATTACTATTAATTTACTAGATGCAATAAAGAAAATAATAATAAGATTTTATGAATTCTATATAAAATAAACAACTTTCTTTCCTTCAATTAATCTAAGATTTTTAAGATAATTTAATATTCGTTGGAGAATTTGATTTATGGTATTGTGCCAAATAGAAGCATTCCTATTCTTTACCCTTTGATCCAGGCGCAAAGAACATTGACTAATTTACAGAATAGGTCTGGATGTATTGTTAGTATAATGGGTTAATCTAGGCTCACACTTCTAGATGTCCAAGGGTGGCTATGGTCTGCCCTACTAATGACCCTTTCCTAGTCTATAAATCGAATTATAAGAATTTAGTCTCTCACTCTAAAAACTTATCAATTTTACGCCCTTTAAATATTATCTTCCTATATATTTGCACTTCACTATGAATAGCCCGCACATGGCCTTCGACTACCCAAGGATTCATGTGACATTTACAAGTTAAGAGTTGTTCTCCTTCAAGGTCTCAAAACTCTTCAACATGTTTTAACAATTCAAACGACAAATTTAAAAAGTAAAGTAAGATCAGGTATTAATGTCATCACAATATTTTGAAAATATTTTGAATTTTAATTCTCCATCGAATCTTTATATTATCTTATCTATCTATTCATAATTGAAGTAAGAAAGTAACTAACTACATAGAACACATTAAAAATAAATAACAAAACATGATAATTAAACTTTGAATCAAATATAAAAATATACTTATCTCAAATATTTCTTCTATAGATCTTCTGATTCCTACTGACTCCACATTGTAATGAACTCCAGATGCAATAACTTGAAATAAACTCACTAAACTAAAAAAAATTGGCCCTAAATTTCTCTCTCTAATTCTCTCTCTAAGGATGAGAGATCCTAAAGTAGATAAGAGAAAGGGGTACAATGGGAGGGGCACGTTTTCTGAAGAAATGGACCTTTATTTATAGGCTTCAAGAGTTGCCTTGAGGCAGCTCTTCAAAACATGTCCACATTCAATGAATCTTCTAGAGGGTCGGTCTGGCACCTAGGCGCCTGACACCGCATCCAGTTCTTCGCACCTCTTCACTTTGGCTCGCACCTCTTCGCGATAAAACTGTTTTGGAGCGTCCAAATGCAATGTATCACATGTCCTATTATCAAGGAACAACTGTCAGCCTTCTAGAATGTCCAATAACCGCTCACTCCGTCAAAATAACTGATCAAACATTGTCAAAAACTTGACAGTTTTTGTATCGAGTCTGGCGCTTAAGCGCCATTTTCTGGCGCCTAGGTGCCAGACCATATTTTTTTTTATACTTTTGGTATTTTGCTCCATTTTTGCTCTTTTTTGCTCCTTTCTCCTTCTTAGACCTTTTTACATTACCTACATCCAAAAACACAAAAAATACCTTTCATTAAAGCATAATATCCTTAGAAATTAATAAGAATTAAGACATAAAGAAATAGGTATTTTTTTATAGATTAGAAAGCAGTCCCAATATGATGAGGTGGTGAAGAAGGTGACCTCCAAAATCCAATGCTGAACCACTTCATTTTTGTCTAATGGAGGTAGACTGACCCTCCTCAAATCTGTTCTCTCTACCTACCCTCTCTATATCCTTCAAATGTTCAAGATGAAGAAGAGCACCCAAAGAATGCTGGAAGTTTCATTCAATAAGTTCCTATGGGCTGGTTAATATAAACAACATCTATGGACTTCTTGGAATAAGTTATGCTATCCTACTGCCTTTGGGGGATTGGTATTCAAAAACTTGTCACATTTGAGTCAAATGTTCTATTGTAAACAATGGTTTAGATTCAGGCAACAGTGTTCTTTATGGGCTAAGTTTATGAATGGCAAATACTGTCCCAATACTCACCCTTCTCTTGTGACACTAAAATTGGGAGACTCCAGAAATTGGAAAGCTCTTCTTCAAGTTAAAGATGCTGCTGAGACTCTTTTCATTTGGGATGTGGGGGAAAGCCAAATCAATTTCTACATTGACAACTGGCTGGGGAATCAGTCCTTGAAGGAATACCAACCTAATAGCTCTATTATTACCAAGGTAGCTGACTGCTGGATAAATGGTAAGTGGAACCCCTCCAAGCTAAGGGAAATTAACTCTCCTCAAATTATCAAGAGTATTTTGGATCTTCCCATTAATCCATCTACTCCTGATATTCTTTTGACTAAAAATGGCTCCCATCAAAGTCTGTCCAAGTTTATTTATCACTCACACTACCAATGGCAGTCTACTAATTGGAGAAAGGATGTTTGGCAAGCTAACATAACCCCTTCCATGGCCTTCTTCTGTTGGAGGTTATTTAGAAAATTTCTTCCCACTGAAGACATTTTAAAACTTAAAGGTATTAAAGGACCATCCAGATGCCAACTCTGCCACTCTGCTGAGGAAAGCTTGAATCATCTATTGCTGCATTGTGGAATAACCAAGAGTGTTTGGGCTACTGTTTCAGCATCTGAACAGCTGCATGACCTACTATCCAACTGGTCTAACTTTAATGTCTGCTGGGATACTTGGAAACTTCATTCAAAAAAACACATTCCCCTAATCATTTTTTGGTTTATCTAGGTTGCCAGAAATGCTACCATGTACCAAAACATTACTGCTAGCCCTCACAAGATTAGCATACATTTCCAATCCTTCATCAAAAAGTTGAAGGGAACATCTGTTAACTCATCTAGGAAGGAAGTTTCACCTTATATACAATTGGTTGTATGAAGGGAACCTTCTCAGCATTGGATGAAAATTAATATTGATGGAAGCTACTCTAACTGCAGAACTGGAATTGGGGGACTGTGCAGGAACTTTAAAGGGCATTGCTTATGGTATTTTCCTGCTTCTCTTGAGGTCTTAAATGCTCTTGAATATGAAGCTATTGCTGTATTTTGGGGACGGAAGTTGGCCAGGGCATTTAAACTGAATAATATCCATGTGGAAGTGGATTGCCTATAACTACTACAAATACTTAAACTGAAGATCTCCCCCCTTGGTATCTGATCTCTTGGCTGAAAAAAATTCAGCAACTATCTGCTCCTATTCAGATCATTTTGTCCCATGTCCCTAGAGAAGGAAACAAACCAGTTAACCATCTTGCCTGTGAGTCTTCTTCCTCACATCTTATTACTTGTCACAATATTCCTTCCACTGTTTTGTCTTTTTTGCTACATGGGGATCGTTTGGACATACCCCATCGTAGATGCAACTTTCCTTTTTGATTAATGAATTTTCTTCCTTTTAATATATATGTATATATATATATAAGCTAATTTTTAATGATATTACACTTTAAATGAAGGTATTTTGCATGTTTTAGGTTAATGGTAGAAGAAAAAGGGTTTTGAAAAATGACGCAAAAAACGGTGCAATTTAGAGCTAAAACGAGCAAGGAAGAAAATTCTGACCTGACACATTTTGATATTTCTTTCTATACTTAATCTCCTTTACATTCATTACATATTTTTGAATGAAATTATACTTTAAAGAAAAGTTATTTTCATTCTTATCTTATAGGTATAACAGTTTGGAACGAAACAGAGCTGAAACGGGGTAAAACAGAGTTGAAACGGAGTTAAACGAAGCGAATCGGTGGAGCTGCCTGCAGGGTGGCACCAAAGGCCCTAGAAATGGTGCCAACAACGCTAGAATCCAGAGATCAGGCACCAATGGCACCAAAAATTTTTATTCCTCAATATTCATTGAGTTTGGACCAATTTTGATTGGGTGCCTAAGAGAGTATATGGAAATTCATCCCTACATTATAAAATATGGATTTTATGTCAAAAAAAGATGTGTGTATTGGAAAAAGAGGAGGAATATTTTGAGATCTTAGAATAGGAGTAGAAATGTAGATTTTTACCTTTCTTGGAGAGATTGTAAAGGGGATTTTGAGAGAATCTGTAAGGAATTGTACTAGCATTGCATGGACTAACAAGGGACTTTGTGGGAGAGATCTTCATTTTTCTTTCAAGGAGAAAAGCAAAGTATTATGTTCTTCATTATTTTATGATTTTGTAAACAATTATTTAGTGGATTTTCTTTGATATAATGAAGTTTTCCTTTGTGTTTTCTTCATGCTTTGTCAGTAGTTTTTCTTACTCTTTTTTCTTGTTAGGAAATAGCGGCATGAGAGGATTATACTATTGTTCTCATTTTACTTTTCTTTTGCAAGGACTAGGATTCATGTATAGGATTTTGTGATGCATGTTAGAATATGTTTTGATTATAAATCTGATGGTTTTACTTGAACTTAATTTACTTATCAATCTGACCAATTGATTTGTTAAAATTTGTTATGAAACATAAGATTCGAGAGGGCTATGCTTTCTACAACTAAGTAAGAATCATATTTGATTTCAAGGATGAGAATGTAGTCCATGGGGTTGAGTGTAAATAAATAGGGAAATATATATTGATGGGCATAGAATTGAAGATTTTAGGGTGTTAGACTAAAATCCTCAATATTGTCACGGTGTTTGGAAACTAAAGCAAGATGTTTGCCCTTAGGTAAGGGGAAGGGAAGAACTCTGGTGTTTGGAACCTTAGGAACTTACAGTATTCCATGATTTTCTTTTTCTTCTTTTACAAATCTAAACCCCTACACATTCAAGGACTTCTGCAATATTGTTGTTTTTCCTTTTTTGCTATTATATCAAATATCCCATAAAGATGAGTAAAAATATGCCTTTTATTTTCTTTACTAAGATTCTAATACTCAAAAAAATGTGGAGGCGAGTCAGCTATTCTACACACATCTTCTTTTTATTGTGAACTAGAGAGTGAATAAAACATACTTCCTTCTAAGAGATGAGAGGTTTTAGGAAATTCAAATACGGTTTAATGAGCATCCTTCTTATCAGTTAATTTTCTTTCTTTCACATCCCTTATTTACTTCTTTTGAAGCCTCCTATTCTTATTTCCTTGTTAAGTTTTAATTAAACTAGGAGTAGGCTTGGAAGATGAGCCAACTTCAAAGACTAATGGTGCATTAAAGATGTTAAACAATACTATAACTAATGTCTCATCCATCATATCAATAGATTCCTTATCCAAAATTTCAATAAAGTTAGGGGTTTCAGAGTGTTTAATGACTTGCTAAATTTATATTTTTTTCAAAAGGGTTTTTAATCCCAAGAAAAACTACAGCAACAACAGTCACAACAGGGGAACTTCCAAAAACCCTCTTTTTTAAGGTTGGGAAATTTTCAAACTTGAGGTTAAATTCCATTGATGGTTCATTTTTATCAATACTTAGGGATCTACCATTAAGAAACTAAGATCACAGGACATTTTGAAGTGATCCAAACTTGTTTCAAACTTAATGATAGGCCCAATAATCAAATGAATTAGATTAAGTGCCATGTTTGTTTTATTTTCAAAGGATAAAATTAACTTCGTGTGATAAGAATATAAAGAAGGATATTAATGGGAAGCCTACTCTCAAATCTCTGACTATCAATATACTAATTATTGGAATTAAAATACCAAAACAGGCATAAAAGTTTGGAAAATAGATAACTCCTCATGAACATAGCCTCTGGCCTTCGAAAATTCAGTGAATATTCCTAAGATTAGAGGCTACAAAAGCCCTATGGTCTCATGCCATGTTGAATTGTGTGTGTGAGTGGAGAATAAAAATACTTAGATCAGTGTTTAATTAATTAAAAATTAAATAGTCAACAAATTAACTTAATTCTTTTTCCACATTGTTCTCCTCTGTTCACTGAGCAAGAGGGTATTTTTAGTTTATTTTTGTGATTTTTCTACACAAAGATATGAATTTTTAAAGTTCTAGGCATTTAATTAAATAAAAAATACCCTATTTATCTACTTATCTAACGCGACGCCACGGCATCCTACGGTGGGTCGAAGTTCCACGCAGCAAGCTCCTGTTCGACTTCGCCACCTGACTCGGCAGCCACGAGCGCCCACGGTTCCATTCGAAGCCTCCATCCGACGCGATCCTGGCCATCCATCCGATACACGCGTGAATGGACGGAATCAATTTATCGTCCCCAAGTGCCCTAACCCGAGAACCGTCCACACTCAAACCTTAAGATCTTCCTCATTTCTCAACCAAATTACATGATCTTGGGCTCCATGAACTCGTCTCAACAAGGCGAACACATCTATATGGCTATGATGCTTTGAAATTGACTCGAACAAAATGGAGAATCAAAATAAGCTCTCAGGAAGGAGGAGTTCAATACCTTAGCTCTCAGAAGTGAGGCTTCAATCAGAGGAGCTTGGCACATTAGTTGGAGTCTGGGGAAGCTAGGGATGAAGCCTCTGGTCATGGTGAAATGTCTAGGTATGATTTCCACTAAACCAAATTTCAAGCTTTGGTCTCCAACACAATGGGTGGCCTGGTGAGGGGGCTTCCACTGGGGAACTTCCTCTCTTGGTCTGGTGATGGTGTAAGGTTGATTAATTTGGGGTTTTGCTTACTGTGGTGAAGTGTCCTATTTTGGCTTGAGAATTGAGCTCTGAAATTGAGCTTAATCAATGAGGATGAGGGCAGGAGAACAGTGGGGAACTTCTTCTCTGTGTTAGGGGGAGAATTTAGGCCACTTGGATGGAGGTTTTGAGAGACTTTTGTTCAGCCAACTCTTTGGCCTTGGATGTCAGCTGTTTAAATAGCCATGGCTAAAGGGCTTACCAGGGCCAATCAGAGGTTGAGATCAGCTGCTTAGGGGAAGAGAAGAAGAGCTCTGAAGTCCAATTGGGTTGGGTCAACTCAGCAAGCTCAATTTGAATTTTTGAATTAAATCAAGCCTCTCAGCCTGGTGGTTTCCGGCAAGCCAGTGGTGGTCCGACCAGGCATGAGTCACCATCTTGACTGTCGGCATATTTTTGGGTTATGTGTTTTATTTTGAAAAGGGGTCGCCTACAGAAATTGTCGACGAATTTTTAATTTAGTTTAATTTGAAAATTAGTATTTGATTTTGAAAATAATTTTAAATTTGAAGATTTTAAGATATGAAATCAAACCGATATCACATCCCAAATAGTTTATATAAACGAGCACCACACCACAAACCGTGTATCTATCCCTAAGGATAGACACACTGCTTGACGGTGGGGCTCGATTAAACAAACTAAAAGATTTGTGACATCCGTTTGGTCTGCGAACCAATTTTATAAGCCGACAAATCCCCCTGCTTAATATGAAAGCATTAAACAGGGTTTATATTATCTGGGTTCTTTAAAATTCCCTATAAGGGCAAGCCCCTATAGTTAATTACATCTTAAGTGACGGGAATCACCTAAGAAAACTCTCGATAATAATCAATAATTCTGCTCTCAAGAATTTCAAAGTTTAAGTTTTCAAAGGATTGAATTCGGAATTTCAATAGGGAATGGATCAAGTTTGGAACATTTTGTTTTTGAGAATTCAAAGGAAGGAAAGTAGGAGAAATCACAGATTCGAAGTGAACTTCGGTGATTTCCCGACTATCCTATTTTTTGGCTTGAATTTAGGTAAGTCCTAATATCTATTTAACGTTTTGATTTTGTCAATTTTAATTAATTAGGACTTATATTTATATGATAGAATCATACAAACAGCCTCGAAGATGTGAGGGTTTATGTCGTATCAGACGATTACCTCGGAATCCTAAGACCGGTTAGGGCTTAATTTGCAATGCAAATTCCTAACGAAGAGTTGAGGATTTATGTTGCACTAGGCAAACTACCTCGAAGTCCTATGGCTTTGTTGCTTAATTCTAAGACAGTTTTGCTGATGTAGATTTAGGTTTTGCTGATGACGATGGCCGTGCTGCCCACCATGCTCCGAGCTCCTTGTTGTTGCAGAGGTTTAGTTTTAGAAGTCATAAATCAGGGGATGAGAAAAGTGTTTTGGTTTAGAGAAAATCTTAGTTTCTAAGTGTTATCAATATTTTAATTAAAAGAAATCTTAAAGTTGATTATAACAACACCGGTTAAGATCCCACGGTTCCATCCTTCCGGCATCGTTATTTTTATCGGATTCACTTAGTCCAGATGAATTTGCTAAACTCAACTGAATGAGTTCCACACTTTCATTTAGACCGTGGGAAATCCCGTTAGCAACACGTAGGTTACATCATCCGAGGTATTCCCGATCATCCAACAGGACGTTTTAATTTAGATGTAATTGTAGTTTTGTGTTCTGTTTGTGATTAAATTTTGAGTTGTTTTATATTTTGGAATGTTGTGGCGGTGAATTTTATCTTGCAATAACTTTTAACTTAGTTTTGGTTTCAGTTTCAGGGACTATCCTAAAGGTGTGGGTTTTCATGCAACAGTTGTTTATCATGCAAGAAAAGTAAGTGCAATGCGGTTAAATAAATTGCAATAATGTAAATTGCGAGAAAGTAAATTGCAATAAAATAAAAGCGTACCTGGAGGGTCTTCCCGTCATCCCAAGCTGCACTTAAAACACAATTAGAATATTTAAATAAGTTCCTAGGTAAAGCTAAGGGAAGGGTTATGGTTCTCTACCAAGTTCCTAATCCTATAGCTAGTCATTTCCTATGACGTCTAGGTTCCTTGTGTTTTTGTTTGAAGATGATTTTCTTCATCAAAGAACAATTAAGTTCAATTGTTCTTATGAACATCCTATCATATCGAGGAAGTGCTTAAGGCAAATCTTAAACAACTTTTCAATATTTCTAGGATTGTTTTAAGTCCAAATGAATTCAATTACACAAATGAATTAATCGTCCGAGGTTTAGTTAAGTTTTGTTATTATCTTACTCAGTGAACTAGGATGTTTGAATGTCTTATAAGTGAAGTAACATTTCATTTAATATTCTGTTTAGGAGTTATGACAACTAAAGCTTTCGAGGGTAAATTGGTGTTCAAATGGTTTGTGATTTAGTTTAAATTCAATTAATGGGTTTAAATTTGGAATAGTGTTCAAGTTATTTTAGATTTATTTTGAATTCTTTATGTCTTTGGTGATGTTATATTTAATTCAATTTAATTTAATTTAATTTAATTTAGTTTTAATTTAATTTAATTTAATTTAATTCAATTTAGTTTGGTTTGATGTTAAATTAATTTAATTTGATTTAATTTCCTTTAATTTAATTTAATTTGATTTAATTTTAATTTAATTTAATTTATTCATTTAATTTAATTTAATTTGTTTATTTAATTTAATTTAATTTAATCTTTAATTTAATTTTACTTTTAATTTTAATTTAATTTAATTTAATTTAATTTAATTAATCTTTAATTTAATTTAATTTGATTTAATTTAATTTAATTCAATTTAATTTACTTAATTTAATTTAATTTTTAATTTAATTTTATTTTTAACTTTAATTGGAATTTTAAAAGAGTTTAATAATTTAACTTTAGTTTAATGATTAAGTCTTTTAATATTTTAAATTTGAGTTATCACTTTAATTAAGAATTGAATATTAATAAAATGATTAATTTAGGGATTTTTAAATTAAAGAATAGATCTCTTCCCAACAATATCCCTATTTTAATAATTCCAATTTTATTATTCTTCCCAAATTTAATTAATTATTTAATTAAGGTTTAATTATTTTAAATTGCTTAATGGGTTTCTACCATTTAATTATTTAAATTTCAATCATCCAAATCAGATTAGGATCAAATATTTTACTTGTTAATTTTTTATTAAACCTAAAGTTTTAATTAAGGGTTAAAATTTTAATTACCACTTTGCCCTTTAAGCTTAATAATTTCATAACTCACAAAATTTTGCTCAAATGAACTTGAAATTTTTATGCGACTTCACTCATATGTCAATAAAGACATGAGAGGAGAAAATGTGATTTTTCTGTATTTAATTTATTTATATAATTATTTTTGGTAGAAAATAGAGATTTCCAAGGCAAATTTAATAACATGACCAAGGGAAAGTTTCTGTCCTTAAGAAAATTAGGGGACATTCCTAATGACCAGAGGACCACTTGGACCAATTTTTGTGATTTTTTGAATTATATTATTTTTATTATAATTATTCTAAGTTTTGGAGTGTTAATTAATTTAAAAATAAAATAAATGTTGAAAAATGAATTTTATATTTTTCAAAAATCTCTCTGATATGAAGGAAATCAAAGAATCAATTTTTGCAATTTTCTGATTTTTTTATGATTTATTATAATTATTTTGGTGAAAATGCTAGAAAATACATTTTTCTTAATTTTAAAATTACCCTAGGGCTTTAAAATTTAATATCTCATTAAATAGACCTAAGAAAAATATGGGGTTTGTTCCTAAGTGATTAAAATTCAAAATGTGACATTTTGGTGAATTTTATTATTTTTGTGATTTTTATTATTTTTTAATTATTAAAAATATTAATATAATATTAAAAATCAACTTTTTAGAAAATTGAAATTTTAATTTTCTTAAATTCCCCTAATATCAGAGAGGCTCCAAAACCAATTTAGTGAATTTTTGAAAGATATTTTGAAAGTTATGAATTTTTAAAGTTCAAATTGACTAAATGGCTTAATCAACCCATTTAGTAGGGCTAACCAAGTCCAATTAACCTCAAATTTTTATGGTGGATTCCTCTGATCCTAAAGGTCAATGGAGAATTGATTTCAAGTCAATTTGATGTATGGTTAGCTCTAATTAATTAGGGATCCATTTTGGGTGTTTAAGCCAATTAGGGTTATTTTAAATGAACTAACTCAAGACCTATTTTTCCTAGGGTCCTCTAGTCAAAAGGAACATCACCAAATTTTCCTAGAATTTATTTCACAACATGCTAATTATTGGAATTAAAATACTCAAAACAGTAACATGAATTTGAAAAATCAATAACTTTTCATAGGGATGGCCTCTGACTTTGGAAAATTCAGGGAATGTTCCCAAATTCAGAGGCTTCAAAAGCCCTATGGTCTCATGCCATGGTGAATAGTATACATGCATGGAGAATTAAAAATGTGCAGAGAGTAAATAAATTATTAAAAATAAAATACTTGATGAAATTAAATGATTTCTTTTCCACATTATTCTCCTCTGTTCACTGAGCAAGAGGGTATTTTTATTTTATTTTTATGATTTTCCTACACAAAGTTATGAATTTTCCAAGTTTAGGGAATTAAATAAATAGAAAAATATCCTAATTTTCTATTTATCCACGTGGCGCCGCGTCAACCTCGGCAGCTCCGAATGCACACGCGTCGCGCCCCCATTCGACGCCGCCATCTAACTCAGTGCTCCGGGTCCCGCGGTTCGCGTACCATCTCCTGGTCCGACGCCATCCGAGCCGTCCGTCCGCGCGTGTATTAAATGGACGGCATCCGTTCATCGTCCCCGAGCATCCTCACCCGAGAGCCGTCCACATTAAATCCCTAAGATCTCACTCGATACTCGATGGATTGTCGTGTTCTTATGCTCTATGGATTCGTCTTGAGAAGACGAACACATCCATACGGTTTATGTGGGATGAAACTTACGCAATAAAAACAGAGAATGTTCAGAAGCTCGGGAAGAAGAGTGAGGCCATACCTTTGCTCAGAGAAGTGTGGCTTCGATCTGAGGGCTGTTTCACCTTCGATTGGATCCCAGCAAGCTCCAGATGAAGTCTCCTGGTTTGGTGAATTGCACAGGTAGGATTTCGACCACGGTCGATCACAAAGCTTGGAGGACTGGAGCAAGCTGGGTGGCTCTGGAGATGGGGCTTTTGCTGGTGGACACCTTCTCTTGGTCTGGTGAAGGTGTAGGACCAATCAATTTGGGGATTGGCCCACTGTGAAGAAGTGTCCTGGTTTTGGGCTTGGATTTCAACTCTGAAATTGAGCTCACAGAGAGGAAATGGCATGGGGATTTCAGTGGGGATCAAGTGCTCTGTGTATGGGGAGTAGTGTGGAACAATTTTGGCGAGTTTCCTTAAGGTTTGTTCCAGGCACCTCTCATGGCCGAGAGGGGTGGTGTTTAAATAGGAGAGGGTGGAGGGCCTCCCGGGAGAGTTAGGGCTTGGGATCAGCTGCTTAGGTCGAGGGCGAACGGCCATGGTGGCCATTGGGCATGGGGCAGCTCAGCAAGGTAGAATCCCAAAGTTGGCTCACATGTGAGCTCTCGGCCATGGTGTTTTCCGGCGACCTGGTGGCTGGCCGGCCAGGCATTGGTCACCATCTTGTTCAGGTGGGTCAGGGCTGGGGTTTGGTGCATTCAATTGAGGTTTGACATGTGTAAAGTGGTTGAATCAAAGTAGAAAGGGGAAGGGGCCATTTTAGCTTATTTTGGTCAACCCATGTAAATGGGTTGGGTGCACCTCCCCAAGACCTGGTTTTGGGGCCGAGGAGGTCGGGTGGGTCAATCTCCCATGTGTGGTGGAGTCTCCATCAAGGATTAGGTGGCAAAGCATGGTTTAGAGTGTGACATGCTTAAGGTAAAAAAAGGCTTAAGAAGGATTAGGAAATGGGGTCCTCCTTTTTCCATTAATGGCTTGATCACATGTAAAACTCTCCATGGCTTCATGTGGCTTGTCCATGGCTTGCATGGCTTGTCTTTGGCTTGGGAAAGCTTGGTCAATTTCATGAAAATGGATTTTAGGAATTTTTTGGTAATTTGATGGAAATTTGTATGAAGCTTCATTTGGAATGATTTGATGATGAATTTAGGACTTAGGTATTGAATTTAATTGAAAGTATGATGAGGGGAAATGTCATATGGGCTTTGAGACCAATTTTGGGACCTTGGATGTGGTAAAAGATGGGCTTTTAAAATGGTTTAAGGAAAGGGCCTTTAAGTTTAAAAAATGAATTCATGGATGGGAATTTTGTAAAGAAGTTGGGCCAAATAATTGTTGGGTTTAGCTCATGGATGTGTCATGAGTGACTTGAAGCAAATTGGGGGTGATTTGGGTTGAATTTGGGCTCTTCTGGTGAATGGGCCAATATAGGTCCAAGTGGGCCAAGTTGGGCCAATGTTGGGCTAGGGTTGAAATTGATGTAAAATCAATGTCGAGAAATGTTTATGGGAGTGTTTCAAAGAGGTTTTTGACTTTGGTTGGGCTTTGATTTTGGGGTTTGGGCTCATTTGGGTTAGGTTTGGGTTTAGGTCAAAATTGGGCCTTTTAGCTTTGGGTTGAATTTGAGTGGGGTTTGGGTCCAAATTTTGGGCAAAGCATGTTAGTGTTTTGTTTGTGGGGATGCTAAAGAAGATTTAGAAAAGATTTGGGGTTAATTGGAGTTGAATTGGGTGAGTTTGGGTTAGGTTTGGGTCATGGGCCCAAATTGGGCTTTAAGGCCAAAAGTGAAATTGGATCTAAATGTCAATCAAATTGGACTTAGATTTGGTCTAGATTGGTATTGGGAATGTTGAATTGAAGTTTAGAATTGAATTAGACCAGAATTTGGGTCAATTGGGTAGGTTTGGTTTGACATTGGGTTAACTTAGGGTTAAAATGGGTCAAATTGGGGGTTTTGACAAAAGTAGGGTAAATTGACAAAATTGGCCCATGGTGTAGTTGAACAAAATGAAATTGGGAATATTTGGGATTTTGGGTTAAGAGGGGCATTTTGGGTATTTGGAGGGTATTGGGAGGTATTTTTAGAATTTTTGGTATTTTTGGGTATGGATGATCAATTTGAGTGATGTGGAAATGTTTGGGATTGATTTTGTGGAATTTTGGATGATTTGGAAATTTTGAAAAATTTGGGTAATTTCAAGGGCTTTGGGTAGGTTAGGCGGGTGTAGGGTCCCGGGGGTCAAAAATTGAAAATTTGGAAAATTGAAGATTGAGTAAATTTGAGTGGAATGAAATCATTTTGGTTGAGCCATGAAGCCACATCAAGCCCACATGAGCCATGGAGGGACTCATTTGAGGCATTAAGCTATGTTGTTCCTAACCCTCTTGCGAGGGCTTAGGGGTTAAGGACCATCCATGTGAATCACCTACATGAGTCGGGAGGTCGAGTTAGGTATGGGTGTGGTTTTAGGAGGTGTGTGAAAGTGTAGTGTATAAGTGTAGTGTGTGTGTAAGTCGGCCCCTTCACCGGACCGGGCCTCCGAGGCGGTCCTAAGGCCGAAGAGTCCTATAGGAACTCATCCTTTAAACTTCCACATTTGATTTCGACCCTCACAGGTGATTAGGGGTCTACGGTCAAGTTTGTGGAGTTTGCGGGGAGTTAAGAAGTGGTTTGAAATTCTAGATGGTGGATCCCGATTCTAGTCCTCTAAGATAGTCGAAGTAAAATCCTAAGGCTAGATCCTAAGTACTAAAAAGAAGAAGAGAAGACCTCATCGAAAAATGAGGTCGACAAATGGACCCCCGATAGGTGTGGTGAGTGACGGAGCACACCATGCGTATTGGTGTTGACCGAAGCGATCAGCAAAACCAACACGAGATGTCCAGTGACAAACTTAGGACGAAGTAGAAGAGTTTCGACTGGGGAGTGTCAAGTATATCTCCGAAGCCGGAGATCCACGAACTCTCGCTGGGGAAAGGAAAAGGGGGTGAATTCCAAATCACATGATGCGGGGAATTTCGATTTAGATTTCTATTTGTTTTAATTTAAGTTCGGATGTGTAATTTTAGATTTTAATTTTTAATTTTAGATTGAAGTTTGATTTTAAAATTAATTTGAGAAAATTTAGATTTGAAACGAGAATTGAAACCTAGGTTCTAATCTCGGGATTGCAAGAAAACTGGAATTTAGGTACCAGCCTCGGAGTGGGAATCGAGGTTTAAGTGTCGATTGAAAAGGATGAGAATCAGAATTTAGGTACTGATCTCGAAAGGGAAGAGAATTGAAATTTAAGTATCAATCTCGAAAGAGAGTCGAAATTTAAGTATCGACCTCGAAAAGGATGAGAATCAAAATTTAGGTACTGATCTCGGAATGAGAATTAGAATTTAGGTACTAGTCTCGAAATGAGAGTTGGAATTTAGGTACCAGTCTCGAAAATTTTGAATTGAAATTTAGGTATCAATTCGGATGAGAATCAAAATTTAGGTATCGATCTCGGAATGAGAACTGGAATTTAGGTACCAGTCTCGGAAATTTTGAATTGAAATTTAGGTATCAATTCGGATGAGAATCGAAATTTAGGTATCGATTCGGAATGAGAACTGGAATTTAGGTACCAGTCTCGGAAATTTTTTGAATTGAAATTTAGGTATCAATTCGGATGAGAATCGAAATTTAGGTATCGATCTCGGAATGAGAACTGGAATTTAGGTACCAGTCTCGGAAATTTTTGAATTGAAATTTAGGTTTCAATTCGGATGAGAATAGAAATTTAGGTATCGATCTCCGAATGAGAACTGGAATTTAGGTACCAGTCTCGGAAATTTTTTGAATTGAAATTTAGGTATCAATTCGGATGAGAATCGAAATTTAGGTATCGATCTCGGAATGAGAACTGGAATTTAGGTACCAGTCTCGAAAATTTTTGAATTGAAATTTAGGTATCAATTCGGATGAGAATCGAAATTTAGGTATCGATCTCGGAATGAGAACTGGAATTTAGGTACCAGTCTCGGAAATTTTGAATTGAAATTTAGGTATCAATTCGGATGAGAATCGAAATTTAGGTATCGATCTCGGAATGAGAACTGGAATTTAGGTACCAGTCTCGGAAATTTTTGAATTGAAATTTAGGTATCAATTCGGATGAGAATCGAAATTTAGGTATCGATCTCGGAATGAGAACTGGAATTTAGGTACCAGTCTCGGAAATTTTTGAATTGAAATTTAGGTATCAATTCGGATGAGAATCGAAATTTAGGTATCGATCTCGGAATGAGAAGCTGGAATTTTGGTACCGAGTCTCGGAAATTTTGAATTGAAATTTAGGTATCGATTCGGATGAGAATCAAAATTTAGGTATCGATCTCGGAATGAGAAGCTGGAATTTAGGTACCGGTCTCGGAAATTTTGAATTGAAATTTAGGTATCAATTCGGATGAGAATCGAAATTTAGGTATCGATCTCGGAGTGAGAACTAGAATTTAGGTACCAGTCTCGGAAATTTTGAATTGAAATTTAGGTATCAATTCGGATGAGAATCGAAATTTAGGTATCGATCTCGAATGAGGGTCGGAATTTAAGTACCGACCTCGAAGGAAGAGGACTGGAATTTAGGTACCAGCCTCGGAAATTTTGAATTGAAATTTACGTATCAATTTGGATGAGAATCAAAATTTAGGTATCGATCTCGGAATGAGAACTGGAATTTAGGTACCAGCCTCGGAAATTTTGAATTGAAATTTACTGTGGAGATTTGGATTTAGTGGGAGATTGAAATGAGATATGAAAGTGTTTCATATCCCATGGGAATCAATCAAAGTCTGATTACTTGGCGAAGGGTACAAACCCATGCCATCCGGATCAAATTGAAAATTCTTCGTGATTACGAAATCATCCCGAGAGAGGGTTTCAAGGGAGGTCTAGAATAGATCTTGATTTGAAGAAGGATTGGAGGGTTTGAGAAGATGGGTTTAAACTAGAATTCGATTTGGGCTTTAAATTTGTTTTGTTTGTCCTTTAACTATCCCGTTTTTTTTGTTGTTTATTTGGTGTTCATGTGGATTTGGTATTTGACATTTTTAGATTTTTTTTTTAAGAAAAGTTTTCTTTTATTCTCTTTGTTTCTTTTACGTTTCTTTGTTCAAAGTTCATTTAACTTTAATGGCGTTTCCCAGTCAATTTGCACAAAAGAGGTGAAGGCCAAAAAAAATGTGACATGGTCACTTTCATTCCAATCACGTCGAAGATACATCATACAACTTGATCTGACATATATCTCATACAATCCATGTGAACTCAAAACGGACTATGTATGATCTTCGTCGATCCATCCAAAGAAGCATCTGTCAAAGATCCATGTCTGAATAGTGGGGTACATGGTCAATAACATCACTTTCCAAGCCATCCTTGGCAAGGATGCCATATAGATGTACATTAGAGGTGTGATATTTTCCATGTAACTCACAGCTCGTAAGGCGGAGGCTCTCTAGCTCCGGATGCAGCTGGAAATGGTAAGGTGTCTTCCTGTCGTCCATTCTTCGAAAGTAAGCGAGATCCGCTTCAACTGGTACTCCTGGTATGCAATGCTTAGGGATCTGCTGCTCCGTTGCCCTTCGGTATCATGACGGAACCTACCGGTAATGGTATCTTCAACGGCCCTCGGAACTCACACGGGCTGCTATCCGGAGGTCGGATCCGAACATGATGTTACACTCGTTCGGGAAAGAGGCGTGCGAAAGGTCGACAAAGTCGTGGTGATCTATGTGTGGGGGTATGCGGTCACCACTGCTTGTAGATGTTAATAATGCGAGCTATTGGGTATGCAATCTGCTGGCAGTACCCTCCATGTTATCAATCTCTTTACCATTCTCTTGATGACTAATGGCATCGGATCCACTTGGCCATGATGGAGTATTCCCGGTGGGTTTCCCTTCCTGTCCTCCGCAAAGTTGTAACAACATCCACATTGTATTGTAATTCTTCCCTTCCACGGCATCCATCTCCGGGGTTCGAGTATGTGTTTTCCCTTAGGCGGCCTGCTCGGCCCATTCTTTTCAAATCCCGGATGCAATCCACGATTTGCTTGTTGTTCATACTACGAGAATAAGTACGTATGTAGCTCGAGGCCCTACTAGTATATTGATTCTTCGCCTCTGATTCTCTCGAAGTATTCGAAGGTTTTCTTTTCAACATTACGCATTCTCTCCGGATCGTATTCCGGAATGATCTGCGGATGGTGAGGTACGGTGACATATTGTGGGATATACGGTTCAATCCCTTCTCGTTCTCCCGCATACCTCGGCTCTTCGGGGATGATGTACGTCGGGACATCCCCGGGGTTGCTACTGCAACAAGGTCATGCATTGCGGTGGTTCTATCCGGTGGCGTGGTAGCCTTCTTTCTTCGGTCTTTGTGAGATTTCCACTGGTCCTTTACGCTATCCTAGGAGCTGGCCTCCTTTCTTCGGGTTCTCGGTGAGCCGGTGTCCTTGAAGTGTACGTGCGCGGTAGCAAGATTGTCTCGTCGCGCTGGTCCGCAGCTAGTTTTGTTAACATCTTACGGATACGGCGATTCTTATTTCTTCGTTGCGTTGCTGTGAGAGTAGCTCTTCGAACTTCTTGAATCTCTGTGGGCGCGGCGCTGACAAGCCTGCCCTCTGCTGTAGCGACTATAGACTTCATTTTCTTGTCTTCTTCAGTGTTTGCGTTTCTTTTCTTCTTCTTTGGATTGGTGGCTTGGGCCACCCACTTTCATCCTTGTCCGCCGGGCCGGTTCTTCTCGGTCAGCCGGGACCCGGTCACTTTCCTCATCTTGTAGGCTGCTGCGGTGCGAATCCGAGTCGATCTCGATTATCGCTCCATCTTTCACCCTCTTTTCATCGAGTGCGAGGCTTACGCCATTTCTAAAGTTCAGGACCAACCGCCCGTTCGACATTTCCCTTCAAAAAGACAAGGAAAAGGATCAGGGGCTGTACTAAGAACAAGAACATTAAGAAAATATTTATTAAAGACACATCTTTTTTATATTATATTTTTTGTATTTTCAAATTTAACAGGAATGAAGTGGGATAAGATCAGGGAAGAGATTTTGATTTGAAAAAGAAAACAAGGAAAACTTTATTATCATGATTTTATTTATCTTAGTACATTTTATTATTTTTGGGTTCGGACCCAATCATAAGTAATTACTTCGCCCGTGTTTCTTAGGGATGAAGATTTCATTCCTTCGAAACATCAGGTAGCGTAATACTTTTTTAAGTATCGTCCGTTGATCGGAAGCATATGTCGTTCTCCCCGGCAATTCACTAGGCGGTAGGAACCTCACGAGTATACTTGCTTCGACCATAAACGGCCCTTCCCAAGCGGGTTCAAATTTTCTTCCTATCTTGCGGTGTGCGAGAATAGGTCTCTTGAGAACGAGAACTAAGTCACCAACTTTGAAGGTTCTTGGGCGGACCGGTTTGTCATGGGCTTGAACCATCTTAGCTTGGTATAGTTCTAAATTATGTTGTCGTTGCAAGTCTTTTCCCTTCCAGGCTTTCTAATTCTTCTAGTCGTAATTTGGCGTTCTCTTACGTCGTGATCTTGTTTGCAAGCTGCAGTCCGAGTGAAGGAAGGCTGAACCTCTAAAGGTAACATCTTGCCTCGGACCCATACACCGGAGCGTAAGGTGTAGCTTGAGTAGGAGTTCTGAAGGTTGTCCGGTAGGCCCATAATGCTTCTAACAACTTCTCGTGCCAATTTCTCTTATTATCGTCCAAAGTTTTCTTTAAAATTTGAACGAGAGTTTTATTAAAAGCCTCAGCGAGGTCGTTTGCTCTTGGGTAGTAAATTGTTGAATATCGCCAGTCGATTCCATGTCTCCTGACAAAATTGTTGATTTGTGTGCTTCTGAATGCGGCCCATTATACGAGATGATCTGCGCGACACTCGAAACGGTAGACAACTTGGTTCTTGAAAAGCGTAGCACGTGGTGTGCTTTCACCTCTCTAAATGGAGCTGCCTCTGCCCACTTGGAAAAGTAATGCGTAGCCGCAAGGATGAAGCGATGTCCTTTTGAAGATGGTGGTTCTATCAGACCCACTATATCTGTGCCCCAACATTCAAATGGCCACGACGCAATTGTCGGGTGCAGCATATTTGGAGGTTGGTGCAGAACCACTCCATGCACTTGGCATTGGTGACAGCTCTTGGCGATTTTCATGCAGTCGGTCATCATCGAGGGCCAATAATATCCTAGTCTTTTAATTTTCATTTTCATCTTCGGACCCGACTGGTGAGCGCCACGAGTCCTGAATGCACCTCTTTAACAATTTCACGGGCCTCGGACCCGCTTAGGCACCTTAGCCGCATTTGATCGAAAGACCTTACGTACGATGTGTTGTTTATTAATGCGTAAGACGAGTTCTTTTCTTGATCGATGGGCCAACGACCTATCGTACGGTAGCTTTCCCGTTTGCGGGTAGTCTATGTAATGGTTATCACCAATCCTCTGTGTTTTTACATCACTTTGTTACAGCTGATTTTTTTCTTTTTCCGATTTGTGTATTGTGTCATGTCGAGTTGTGATAGGACTGACGTCAGTGAGCCGACACTTCCACTGATTCATCTTGCAAACGAGCAAATTCTTTTGCTGAGACGGGCTAAAGCATTTTCTTTTACGGAATTTTGTAGATCGTCGCATTTGGAATTTTTCCAACAAGTCGTATGGCATCTTGGAAGTATTGCTCGAGTCTTGGTTTTAAAATTCTATCTTGTCCGGCGATCCGTTGAATGATTAACTGCGAATCCTCGTAGATGTTGATGTACGGTTATTCCCATTCGAATGGTTAATTCCGGTCCTGTTATGAGGGCTTCGTATTACGCTTCGTTGTTTGTACATGGTTACGTTAAGTGGTAGGAGTATCTTAACATCCCCAGCTCCGGCGTTATAAAGATTAGCCCGATTCTGCCTTACCGGGCACTTATCACTTGCGATTCTTCGTCTTTGTGTGCTTGAAGATGCTCCGTCGAAATATAATTCCCAACGTCGATCATCGGGGTCTTCTAGGCTCATTATTTGTTCATCTAGCAAATCGTCATTGAGAGGAGATTCGCCGGCAAAGGGTGTCTTTGCGAGAAGTCTGCTAGGACTTGTCCCTTTACGGCATGAAGAGGCACGAAAGTTATATCGAATTGCAATAATATCATTGACCATCGCGGCAAGTCTGCTTGGAAAGTGTTGGACGAGTCATCAAGTATTGCAATGGATTAAATTTCGAGATCGGAGTTGACCTTATGAGAAAGCATGTAGTGCTCGAGCTTTTGAGCGGCGAAGATCGGGGCCAAACAATGCTTTTCAATTGCGGGATACCTTACTTCCGTCGGAAGTAAACGACGGCTTAAGTAGTAAAGAGCATTTTCTTTACCCTCATCATTGACACTAGGCTAACGGGGCTCCTAGAGAGTCGTCTAAAGCCGCGGTGTAAAGTATCGGCGGTCTACACGAGGCCAGGGCTGCTAAGACGGGAGGTGACATTAAATATTGTTTAATGTCCTCGAAGGCCTTCTGGCATTTCTCTTAACAAATAAATTTGGCGTCCTTTTTAACTAGTGCCGAGAAAGGCTGACACCTACCTGAAAAATTTGAAATAAAGCGTCGAAGATATGCCAGCTTCCCTTGAAAGGATCGTAGTTGTTTTAAGGTTTTGGGAGGCGGCTTTTCTAAGATAGCTTTAATCTTTTCCGGGTCGATTTCAATTCCACGGTGAAGGACAACAAATCCTAAGAATTTCCAGGAGGTGACGCCGAAGGCGCATTTTAAGGGATTCATCTTAAGGTTAAATTGCCTTAATCGTTTGAAAACAATTCTCAAATCATACAGGTGGTTTTCCTTTACTTTGCTTTTGATGACCACATCGTCCACGTAGCATTCGACTTGATTGTGGATGAGATCATCAAAAATTCTTGTTATTGCTCTCTGATAGGTTGCTCCTGTGTTCTTCAGTCTAAATGGCATCACTGTATAGCAAAATACTCCGATCGGCGTTCGAATGCTTGTAAGCTTTTCATCTTACGGAGCTATTTTTATCGGTTGTATCTCGAAGATCCATCCATGAATGAAAATATCTCATGTGTCGAAGCAATGTCGATCATTAGTTACGGGATCGGTAGAGGGAATTCATCCTTTGGACATGCCTTGTTTAAATCTCCGAAGTCCACACAAATTCGATCGACCATTCTTCTTTACGTTGGCACCACATTGGCTAACCAAGTCGGGTATTGTTCTTCACGGACAAATTTAGCGTCTATTAGCTTTTTAACTTCGGCTATGACTTGTTGTTCGATTTCTAGACGCATTCTTACGGGACCTTGTCGGCGGGACGAAGTAGGATCCACTCCCGGCTTATGGATTGCGACCTGCGGAGCTAATCACGGCATCTCATCGTAGTTCCAATTAAAACAGTCTTTAAATTCCATTAATAACTTGATTATTTCTTCGGAGTCTTCTTTATTGAGTAAGGAGCTAACAAAGGTAGGTCTAGTCTCTTCTCTAGTACCTAAGTTAACTTCCGTTAGTTCATCTATTGTAGATTTAATCTCTTCTTCGAATTCTGGTGGAGCGTCTCTAATTTGTAAATCTTCGAGTTCGTCATTAGTTTCCATGCAGTTTTCATTAGATTTGCAAGTGACAACCAAGCAAAATTTAGTATCGTCAACTGATCCTACTGTGCCAAATCCGAGTCCATACTTTGAATTGGGTGGACGACCGGAATTATTCCATAATTTGTCAAAATGTTGTGATTAACCTTTTGTCCATTGTCGAGGTAAGAAACCACGTTGAATTAAATTTTGAACACGGGGAGAGTACCACTCAAAAGGTAATTCCATTAATTCGATGAAGTGACATCTTGAGTGTACATTATGCTCAGTTTTGGAGGAAGAAGCACCACGGTAGAATTTGATTGGCTTTGCACCGCTGCTACGTACCTCTTTGACCACCATACCCTCGATTTTATTAGAATGGATCGGGGTTAGGGTCATAGTATGTACGTAGTGGTTAATCTTCTCGTACATTGATTTGTATTCTTCATTCTTTTCATCTTCGAGGGAGATCTTGAATTGCGGCTTCTTCCGACTTATTGTTGATGGTTCTTGCTTGATTTATTTTTCTTCTTCAGAGCTATCTTCCCAATCAACATTGATGGCTGGTTTCCTCTGTCCAACTGTCCTAACGTCTCTTCCACGGCCTCGTCCCTGGGCTCGACCTCGGATGCGAGTTGTGGAGAAACCTTCACCATCTCGCCGGAAGGGAGTGGTGAGTGGCTGTTGGACTAGAACTTCAGGTTCTTCGTTGTCCCGAACTTTCTTTGATTCATTTGTTATGGTATCTGCGGAGAAGATTGTTTTCTTCGGTGGTGCATAATAAGTCTGCGTCTTCATGGATTCCAATCTCATGTACGGAGAATGGTATGTAAGTCACCTTTTATGCCCTGTTCCCCTCCATCGTAGTATTTGATGCATCGATGTAGAGATGATGGTACCATCCTGTTTTCATGTATCCATGGTCGGCCCGGTAGAGCGTTGAACGACGTTTCGAATCAATTATGTGAAATTTTGCGGTTGTCTTTGCTAAGTCACCGGTCTTCATTAGTAGCGTTATTGACCCGAGGGCTCTTTCTCCTTTACGGTTGAATCCTCTTAATAACATTTTGTCGGCCTCGAGCTCGCGAGCATCGATTTCCAAATATCTTAGTGTTCGGAGACTCATTATATTAATTGATGCTCCTGGATCCACCAATACTGCGGAGAGCGTAAACTTCCCGATTGTAACTGAAATGTACAACGGTCGGTTGTGATCTGCTGTCCCAAGTAGTAGGTCATTGTCCGTGAAGGTAACACCTCGTTGTTCCTTTAACGAGCAAACCTCATCTAAGGAATCTCCGGCCATTTGAGCTAAGAAAATTTCCGGATCAAGTAAGGCCTTGATCAGAGCTTCTCTCATCTCCTTTGATAAGATGAGAGCATCGTAAATGCTCAGTTTGGCCGGTAGTTTCCTAAGATGGGCTAGCACGTTGTAGTCCACTTTATTTCAATGTGTCTCGGCTTCTTCTCGAATAGGTATTTCTTCTGCTGGGGTTGGTTCTTCTTGAACAACCACCTGCTTCCCTTTGTCCTTTGGACTCATTCTCGGAGGTAGAACTCTTCCACTTCTTAAGTTGACTTATGTAATTTCTTCTGAATCTAGTGTTGAGCTTGCTGGTGTTTCTTCTCGAATCGGAATGACAGGCTCTTCCGGATTAGCTACAGAGTCTGAAGGCTCTAACTCTATTGTGACTGGAGCTCCTTGAAACTCGCAGATAGATTCGTTGCTTGTTGAACTCTCATAGCCTCCTTGACGGATGTCTTCTTCGTTATTTTGATCGTCGAGATTGTGTATGATTTGAGAATTGTCGTTGGTATCGAAATCGATGTCCGGATTGTCGCTAGTTACGTAATCGTTAGAAACAGTCAAAACGTAGCCAACACCATCACCCTTATCATTATATGATCTCACCGAAGTGAGCAGATAATCATACAGAGTCAGACGTTCGAGGGATTTATCCCCCGAATCATAAACAACTATCCTAGGATAAGCAACCCCTAGTCTAGCCTTAGGAGCCTCGGTCCTCTCTTCTTCGTCGATTTTCTTCTTCTCTTCAATCGTCTCCTGTTGAGGTGGTTCTCCTATCGCAAGTGATAGTACCGACTTGGCGGGTTTCGAACTACGAATTGAAGCTTGCACCGAAGCGGTTTGGATGCTTGTCTAAAATCTTTTCGAAGACCTTGTCCGAGAGGTAGTCCATCCATCGTCGGTCGTATAGGGATCTATCGGGATGATGGGATCAGTTGAGATAACATTGACGGAACCTCCTTTCTGGGGTTCCTTCATGTACTCCTTCGGGATTGTTATATTTCCTTTTCGAAGGTTGTCATTGAGCCAACTTTTGAAGGTAATGCAATCTTCTATCTTGTGTCCGAGCATCCGTTGATAAGGGCGAAAGTTGGGATCACTTTTCTTGTTGACTTCCTGCGGTCTCTTAGACTCGGCAGTGGAAATCCGGAGTCTTCATTAGACTACGGAACATCTTCGGCACTTGCTTCATTCTTGAATAGATATTCCACTGCTCGAAGCTCCCTTAATGTACGTTGCGGACGAGGCGGTTGTTCATACTGTGGAGATGAGCGATAGCTGGGTCGGGGTTGTTGATAATTCTGTTGAGGTTGCTGTGGCCGTTCGGACGATATTTGTATCGGTTGCTTGCCTTTGTCGACTACTGCAACGATCCCGGATTTCTTTTCAAAAGTCTTCACAGGCTTTTGCTTGTCTGTCTTGTCGGCGAAACTTAATTGCTTTGCCTCCTCTTGCAAGCTCCCGGCCTTGTTTAACAACTTCTCGAAAGTCTTAATAGTGAATCCTTTGAGGAGAAGTGCTATCGGGCCGTGAATGCTTTTAAGTAAAATGTCGATTGCATGTTGTTCTTGTAGTTGTGGTTCACACTTCATGCTTAAGTTCCTCCATCGAAGTATGTAATCCACCAAAGTTTCGTTCGGCTACGCTTCTCTACCACTAAATCACCTATAGTGATGTGGTGCTGAGCTCGGCGAATCGCTTGATGAAAAGGTTTTCTACTTCGAGAACGTCTTCACCGAGCCATTTGGTAATTCGCATACCCGGTCGAACGCGATTCTCGACGAGCTGGCGACGAGCCGTCGAAAGAGTAATGCATCGCTCCCGCCGGCATTGCAACAAGCGGCACGAAAGTGTGCAACATGCTTGTCGGGGGTTCCGGTTCCATCAAAGGTCTTGAACGAGAGGTGGTACGAAGCCTTTTGGAGTGCTTGGACAACGTCGAATTCTTCCGGGTAAGGTCTACCCGTCCGAATGGATGCCCCGCTCTTTGATTGTGCTAAGGCTTCTCGCACCTGCTGTTCCACCAAGCTCTTGATATCCTTTTCAGGAATCATACTTTGTGTTGTATCCTTTTTTAGCTGATCATCCCCGTTGACGGATGTAATCTCCTTTCCTCCGTCTACAATGTGAATGACCTCTGGGGGTGTCTCTCTTTGGGGTTGCACTTGACTCTGGAGAGTGGCTAGGGCTATAGCCATCTCTTCCATCCTCTTCGCCATTTGGGCGATCGTGTCGTCTTTCTCTTGAAGCTGTCTTCTCATCACTTCTGCTCCTCTCTTTGCGCGGCTGCGGGAGCACCTTGTGAAGGCGATGAAGCTCGTGTTTCGACCATGTTGATTTCCGCATACTCGTCGTCCATGAATTCAGATGAATCGATCTCGTCTCCGAATTTCTCTTCTCTTTCTTTTGCTAGTCATCGAATATCGGTTCTCGACTTTTCCATAGCGTCTTCTAGCGGTCTTTTACGTGCATCTTCACGGTTGTCGTGTGATAGGCTGCCGGGTTCCCTTCTCGCGAGTCCCTTTCATTGCGGTAGCACTTTCTTCGATTCGAGTCTCTGACGAGACTTTCCTTCTCGAGCTGTTGTTTCGATCTCGGTTGTCCAGGTAGTGGGACGCCATACCATCCTTCTAGCGGCGGAAGGTCGCAGGACCGGATGGTGCAGTCGGCCAAATGCTTTGGAAGGTGGTATCCTCCCTGATCTGTAATCCGAAACGACGACGGGCGGACTAGCCTTCATCCTTTTACTTGGCTTTTCTATCACGATGGCGAGGTTCTACTCGGGGCCCGAGACGAGATTTGGCGGCACCCGCCCTATCCTTCTTAGAATCTCCGATACGGGGCATTTCTCTTTCTTCGCTAGTTTCTCGACTACGGTACGTAGTCGGGCAAATGGCGTGATCCTAGCCCTTTTCCTTACGTTGACATCGTAGTATCTTGGTCGAGGTAATGAAGAAGCGATCCTACGGACATTTTCCTCGTCGATTTGCGGCGGAAAGGGGATGGAATCTGCTTCCTTCCAAAAGGGTGTATCTTCGGGCAACGGTATATATTCGGGTAGTGGTGTGTACTCGGGGATTTCGGGATTTCCTCCGGGAAAGCAACTTTAGCAGCTACGGCGCTTCACGGCAATCTTCCTAATTCCGTTCCTTCTTTAGGTCCTTGTTAGTGATGGAATTCTTGAGTTGGACCCGATTTCGAAAACGAAGGTCTCACAGGAAAGTCTGTACCCTCCATGGTAACAGGTTCACCATAATTCTGGATTTCCTTCCCCTTTAATTTGGCAGAAGCCGGGGTAGGTGCAGAAATAACTAGACCAGTGGGGGTAGCAAGGACAGTCCTCCTGCGGACAGCAATACTCCTCTCAGTCGGGATCTTTTGCAGGGGAGGAAACTCTTAGGTTGACCTAAGGTTGAACTCAATCAGCGGCTTCTTAGCTTCGAGATACTTTGTTTGTCGGTGCGAAAAGGGAAACGTCGGTGATCTTGATATTCGTGTTCTCGAATCCTTGTCCAAACCGGATGATCCCATTGTCGGGCGGCTCATCCTTATAAACGGCGAAGTCCGAGTCCATTGGTGAAGGAGAAAATCGGCTTTGGGGCTTCCATTTCGCGGGGTAGATTCGGTTGTCAGTCCCAAGTTATGCTTCTTTTCTTTAGGACGAAAAGAAAGGAATTGAAAAGAGTCCGAACACATTCTTGTTCATGTATTTATAAGAAGGAGTTATGTGTTAAAAGAGTCATTCATTAGAGGGTTTGTTTATTTAGAACGGAATGTTCAAAGGTGTAGAGAAGGTAATGAATCCGATTCAGAGTTGGAAAGGAAAAGAAAGTCTCATGCAAGACTTCTCGACTCGAAGGATCACTCCTAAACTAACACCTATTGGGGGTCCACCCTACCTCAGAAATGAGGTAAAAGGATCTCGGAACCTCTCTGCTTAGGGGTGTCTAAACAGTGGCTCCTAAATACGAGAGAATGTTGGCTATACTTGTTCGAGGTAGAAATGAACATAGTACCCCAACGGAAAGAAGGATAGCTTGATCCACAAGGGACATGGATACACTACCGATTTTTGAAAGCAGAATTGTCTGATTAAAATGGAGAGAGGAATTGTCCCCAGCGGAGTCGCCAGAATTTGTCGGCATATTTTTGGGTTATGTGTTTTATTTTGAAAAGGGGTCGCCTACAGAAATTGTCAGCTAATTTTTAATTTAGTTTAATTTGAAAATTAGTATTTGATTTTGAAAATAATTTTAAATTTGAAGATTTTAAGATATGAAATCAAACCGATCTCACATCCCAAATAGTTTATATAAACGAGCACCACACCACAAACCGTGTATCTATCCCTAAGGATAGACACACTGCTTGACGGTGGGGCTCGATTAAACAAACTAAAATATTTGTGACATCCGTTTGGTCTGCGAACCAATTTTATAAGCGGACAAATCCTCCTGCTTAATATGAAAGCATTAAACAGGGTTTATATTATCTGGGTTCTTTAAAATTCCCTATAAGGGCAAGCCCCTATAGTTAATTACATCTTAAGTGACGGGAATCACCTAAGAAAACTCTCGATAATAATCAATAATTCCGCTCTCAAGAATTTCAAAGTTTAAGTTTTCAAAGGATTGAATTCCGGAATTTCAATAGGGAATGGATCAAGTTTGGAACATTTTGTTTTTGAGAATTCAAAGGAAGAAAGTAGGAGAAATCACGGATTCGAAGTGAACTTCGGTGATTTCCCGACTATCCTATTATTTGGCTTGAATTTAGGGAAGTCCTAATATCTATTTAACGTTTTGATTTTGTCAATTTTAATTAATTAGGACTTATATTTATATGATAGAATCATACAAACAGCCTCGAAGATGTGAAGGTTTATGTCGTATCAGACGATTACCTCGAAATCCTAAGACCGGTTAGGGCTTAATTAGCAATACAAATGCCTAACGAAGAGTTGAGGATTTATGTTGCACTAGGCAAACTACCTCGAAGTCCTATGGCTTTGTTGCTTAATTCTAAGACAGTTTTGCTGATGTAGATTCAGGTTTTGCTGATGACGATGGCCGTGCTTGCCCACCATGCTCCGAGCTCCTTGTTGTTGCGAGAGGTTTAGTTTTAGAAGTCATAAATCGGGGGATGAGAAAAGTGTTTTGGTTTAGAGAAAATCTTAATTTCCAAGTGTTTTCAATATTTTAATTAAAACAAATCTTAAAGTTGATTATAATAACACCGGTTAAGATCCCACAGTTCCATCCTTCCGGCATCGTTATTTTTATCGGATTCACTTAGTCCAGATGAATTTGCTAAACTCAACTGAATGAGTTCCACACTTTCATTTAGACCGTGGGAAATCCCGTTAGCAACACGTAGGTTACATCATCCGAGGTATTCCCGATCATCCAACATAACGTTTTAATTTAGTTGTAATTGTAGTTTTGTGTTCTGTTTGTGATTAAATTTTGAGTTGTTTTATATTTTGGAATGTTGTGGCGGTGAATTTTATCTTGCAATAACTTTTAACTTAGTTTTGGTTTCAGTTTCAGGGACTCTCCTAAAGGTGTGGGTTTTCATGCAACGATTGTTTATCATGCAAGAAAAGTAAGTGCAATGCGGTTAAATAAATTGCAATAATGTAAATTGCGAGAAAGTAAATTGAAATAAAATAAAAGCGTACCTGGAGGGTCTTCCCTTCATCCCAAGCTGCACTTAAAACACAATTAGAATATTTAAACAAGTTCCTAGGTAAAGCTAAGGGAAGGGTTATGGTTCTCTACCAAGTTCTTAATCCTATAGCTAGTCATTTCCTATGACGTCTAGGTTCCTTGTGTTTTTGTTTGAAGACGATTTTCTTCATCAAAGAACAATTAAGTTCAATTGTTCGTATGAACATCCTATCATATCGAGGAAGTGCTTAAGGCAAATCTTAAACATCTTTTCAATATTTCTAGGATTGTTTTAAGTCCGAATGAATTCAATTACACAAATGAATTAATCGTCCGAGGTTTAGTTAAGTTTTGTTATTATCTTACTCGGTGAACTAGGATGTTTGAATGTCTTATAAGTGAAGTAACATTTCATTTAATATTACGTTTAGGAGTTATGACAACTAAAGCTTTCGAGGGTAAATTGGTGTTCGAATGGTTTGTGATTTAGTTTAAATTCAATTAATGGGTTTAAATTTGGAATAGTGTTCAAGTTATTTTAGATTTATTTTGAATTCTTTATGTCTTTGGTGATGTTATATTTAATTCAATTTAATTTAATTTAATTTAATTTAGTTTTAATTTAATTTAATTTAATTTAATTCAATTTATTTTGGTTTGATGTTAAATTAATTTAATTTGATTTAATTTCCTTTAATTTAATTTAATTTGATTTAATTTTAATTTAATTTAATTTAATTTAATTTAATTTAATTTAATTTATTCATTTAATTTAATTTAATTTGTTTATTTAATTTAATTTAATTTAATCTTTAATTTAATTTTACTTTTAATTTTAATTTAATTTAATTTAATTTAATTTAATTTAATTTGATTTAATTTAATTTAATTTGATTTAATTTAATTTAATTCAATTTAATTTACTTAATTTAATTTAATTTTTAATTTAATTTTATTTTTAACTTTAATTGGAATTTTAAAAGAGTTTAATAATTTAACTTTAGTTTAATGATTACGTCTTTTAATATTTTAAATTTGAGTTATCACTTTAATTAAGAATTGAATATTAATGAGATGATTAATTTAGGGATTTTTAAATTAAAGAATAGATCTCTTCCCAACAATATCCCTATTTTAATAATTCCAATTTTATTATTCTTCCCAAATTTAATCAATTATTTAATTAAGGTTTAATTATTTTAAATTGCTTAATGGGTTTCTACCCTTTAATTATTTAAATTTCAATCATCCAAATCATATTAGGATCAAATATTTTACTTGTTAATTTTTTATTAAACCTAAAGTTTTAATTAAGGGTTAAAATTTTAATTACCACTTTGCCCTTTAAGCTTAATAATTTCATAACTCACTAAATTGAGCTCAAATGAACTCGAAATTTTTATGGGACTTCACTCATATGTCAATAAAGACATGAGAGGAGAAAATGTGATTTTTCTGTATTTAATTTATTTATATAATTATTTTTGGTAGAAAATAGAGATTTCCAAGGAAAATTTAATAACATGACCAAGGGAAAGTTTCTGTCCTTAAGAAAATTAGGGGACATTTCTAATGACCAGAGGACCACTTGGACCAATTTTGGTGATTTTTTGAATTATATTATTTTTATTATAATTATTCTAAATTTTGGAGTGTTAATTAATTTAAAAATAAAATAAATGTTGAAAAATAAATTTTATATTTTTCAAAAATCTCTTTGATATGAAGGAAATCAGAGAATCAATTTTTTCACTTTTCTGATTTTTCTATGATTTATTATAATTATTTTGGTGAAAATGCTAGAAAATACATTTTTCTTAATTTTAAAATTACCCTAGGGCTTTAAAATTTAATATATCATTAAATAGACCTAAGAAAAATATGGGGTTTATTCCTAAGTGATTAAAATTCAAAATGTGACATTTTGGTGAATTTTATTATTTTTGTGATTTTTATTATTTTTTAATTATTAAAAATATTAAAATAATATTAAAAATCAACTTTTTTAGAAAATTGAAATTTTAATTTTCTTAAATTCCCCTAATATCAGAGAGGCTCCAAAACCAATTTGGTGAATTTTTGAAAGATATTTTAAAAGTTATGAATTTTTAAAGTTCAAATTGACTAAATGGCTTAATCAACCCATTTAGTAGGGCTAACCAAGTCCAATTGACCTCAAATTTTTATGGTGGATTCCTCTGATCCTAAAGGTCAATGGAGAATTGATTTCAAGTCAATTTGATGTATGGTTAGCTCTAATTAATTAGGGATCCATTTTGGGTGTTTAAGCCAATTAGGGTTATTTTAAATGAACTAACTTTCAAGACCTATTTTTCCTAGGGTCCTCTAGTCAAAAGGAACATCACCAAATTTTCCTAGAATTTATTTCACAACATGCTAATTATTGGAATTAAAATACTCAAAACAGTAACATGAATTTGAAAAATCAATAACTTTTCATAGGGATGGCCTCGACTTTGGAAAATTCGGGGAATGTTCCCAAATTCGGAGGCTTCAAAAGCCCTATGGTCTCATGCCATGGTGAATTGTATACATGCATGGAGAATTAAAAATGTGCGGAGAGTAAATAAATTAATAAAAATAAAATACTTGATGAAATTAAATGATTTCTTTTCCACATTATTTTCCTCCGATTCACCGAGCAAGAGGGTATTTTTATTTTATTTTTATGATTTTCCTACACAAAGTTATGAATTTTCCAAGTTTAGGGAATTAAATAAATAGAAAAATATCCTAATTTTCTATTTATCCATGCGGCGCCGCGTCAACCTCGGCAGCTCCGAATGCACACGCGTCGCGCCCCCATTCGACGCCGCCATCTGACTCAGCGCTCCGGGTCCAACGGTTCGCGTACCATCTCCTGGTCCGACGCCATCCGAGCCGTCCGTCCGCGCGTGTATTAAATGGACGACATCCGTTCATCGTCCCCGAGCGTCCTCACCCGAGAGCCGTCCACACTAAATCCCTAAGATGTCACTCGATACTCGATGGATTTTCGTGTTCTTATGCTCTATGGATTCGTCTTGAGAAGACGAACACATCCATACAGTTTATGTGGGATGAAACTTACGCAATAAAAACGGAGAATGTTCAGAAGCTCGGGAAGAAGAGTGAGGCCATACCTTTGCTCAGAGAAGTGTGGTTTCGATGCGAGGGTTGTTTCACCTTCGATTGGATCCCGGCAAGCTCCGGATGAAGTCTCCTGGTCGGGTGAATTTCACAGGTAGGATTTCGACCACGGCCGATCACAAAGCTTGGAGGTCGGAGCAACGGGGTGGCTCGGAGATGGGGCTTTTGCTGGTGGACACCTTCTCTTGGTCCGAGTGAAGGTGTAGGACCAATCGATTTGGGGATTGGCCCACTGTGAAGAAGTGTCCTGGTTTTGGGCTTGGATTTCGACTCGAAATTGAGCTCGCGGAGAGGAAATGGCGAGGGGATTTCGGTGGGGATCAAGTGCTCTGTGTATGGGGAGTAGTCCGGAACAATTTTGGCGCAGTTTCCTTAAGGTTTGTTTCGGCACCTCTCATGGCCGAGAGGGGTGGTGTTTAAATAGGAGAGGGTGGAGGGCCTCCCAGGGAGAGTTAGGGCTTGGGATCGAGTTGCTTAGGTCAAGGGCGAACGGCCTTGGTGGCCATTGGGCATGGGGCGGCTCCGCAAGGTAGAATTCCAAAGTTGGCTCACATGTGAGCTCTCGGCCATGGTGTTTTCCGGTGACTTGGTGGCTGGCCGGCCAGGCATTGGTCACCATCTTGTTCAGGTGGGTCAGGGCTGGGGTTTGGTGCATTCAATTGAGGTTTGACATGTGTAAAGTGGTTGAATCAAAGTAGAAAGGGGAAGGGGCCATTTTAGCTTATTTTGGTCAACCCATGCAAATGGGTTGGGTGCACCTCCCCAAGACCTGGTTTTGGGCTGAGGAGGTCAGGTGGGTCGATCTCCCATGTGTGGTGGAGTCTCCATCGAGGATTAGGTGGCAAAGCATGGTTTAGAGTGTGACATGCTTAAGGTAAAAAAAGGCTTAAGAAGGATTAGGAAAGGGGGTCCTCCTTTTTCCATTAATGGCTTGATCACATGTCAAACTCTCCATGGCTTCATGTGGCTTGTCCATGGCTTTCATGGCTTGTCTTTGGCTTGGGGAAAGCTTGGTCAATTTCATGAAAATGGATTTTAGGAATTTTTTGGTAATTTGATGGAAATTTGTATGAAGCTTCATTTGTAATGATTTGATGATGAATTTAGGACTTAGGTATTGAATTTAATTGAAAGTATGATGAGGGGAAATGTCATATGGGCTTTGAGACCAATTTTGGGCCCTTGGATGTGGTAAAAGATGGGCTTTTAAAATGGTTTAAGGAAAGGGCCTTTAAGTTTAAAAAATGAATTTATGGATGGGAATTTTGTAAAGAGGTTGGGCCAAATAATTGTTGGGTTTAGCTCATGGATGTGTCATGAGTGACTTGAAGCAAATTGGGGGTGATTTGGGTTGAATTTGGGCTCTTTTGGTGAATGGGCCAATATAGGTCCAAGTGGGCCAAGTTGGGCCAATGTTGGGCTAGGGTTGAAATTGATGTAAAATCAATGTTGAGAAATGTTTATGGGAGTGTTTCAAAGAGGTTTTTGACTTTGGTTGGGCTTTGATTTTGGGGTTTGGGCTCATTTGGGTTAGGTTTGGGTTTAGGTCGAAATTGGGCCTTTTAGCTTTGGGTTGAATTTGAGTGGGGTTTGGGTCCAAATTTTGGGCAAAGCATGTTAGTGTTTTGTTTGTGGGGATGCTAAGGAAGATTTAGAAAAGATTTGGGGTTAATTGGAGTTGAATTGGGTGAGTTTGGGTTAGGTTTGGGTCATGGGCCCAAATTGGGCTTTAAGGCCAAAAGTGAAATTGGATCCAAATGTCAATCAAATTGGACTTGGATTTGGTCTAGATTGGTATTGGGAATTTTGAATTGTAGTTTAGAATTGAATTGGACCAGAATTTGGGTCAATTGGGTAGGTTTGGTTTGACATTGGGTTCACTTAGGGTTAAAATGGGTCAAATTAGGGGTTTTGACAAAAGTAGGGTAAATTGACAAAATTGGCCCATAGTGTAGTTGAACAAAATGAAATTGGAAATATTTGGGATTTTCTGGAATTTTCTGGGAATTTTCTGAATTTTTGGGATTTTGGGTTAAGAGGGGCATTTTGGGTATTTGGAGGGTATTGGGAGGTATTTTTGGAATTTTTGGTATTTTTGGGTATGGATGATCAATTTGAGTGATGTGGAAATGTTTGGGATTGATTTTGGGGAATTTTGGATGATTTGGAAATTTTGAAAAATTTGGGTAATTTCGAGGGCTTTGGGTAGGTTAGGCGGGTGTAGGGTCCCGGGGTCAAAAATTGAAAATTTGGAAAATTGAAGATTGGGTAAATTTGAGTGGAATGAAATCATTTTGGTTGAGCCATGAAGCCACATCAAGCCCACATGAGCCATGAAGGGACTCATTTGAGGCATTCACTATGTTGTTCCTAACCCTCTGACCGAGGGCTTAGGGGTTAAGGACCATCCATGTGAATCACCTACATGAGTCGGGAGGTCAAGTTAGGTATGGTTGTGGTTTTAGGAAGTGTGTGAAAGTGTAGTGTATAAGTGTAGTGTGTGTGTAAGTCAGCCCCTTCACTGCGACCGGGCCACCCGTGGCGGTCCTAAGGCCAAAGAGTCTTATAGGAACTCATCCTTTAAACTTCCACATTTGATTTCAACCCTCTAGGTGATTAGGGGTCTACGGTCAAGTTTGTGGAGTTTGTAGGGAGTTAAGAAGTGGTTTGAAATTCTAGATGGTGGATCCCAATTCTAGTCCTCTAAGATAGTCAAAGGAAAAGCCTAAGGCTAGATCCTAAGTACTAAAAAGAAGAAGAGAAGGGCTCATCAAAAAATGAGGTCAACATTGACTAGTGAGGTCGGGGGTGGGGTTCAGTGAGTTCAATTGGGTATTGCCATGTGTAAAGGGTTTGATTTAAGTGGAATGGGGGAAGTGGCTCTTTTGGGCTCATTTTGGTCAAGTCATGCTTTTGGGTTTGGTTCACCCTTCAAGATGGCTTTAGGCTGATGGAAAATTAGTTGGGTTAACCAAGGGAAGGATGGTGAAGTCCCCATCAAAATTTGGATTAATTTTAGGTTAGGGTGAAGCATGGGTAAGGTTAATGACTTTTAAGGGGTGTTTAAAGGCCTTCCTCCTTTTTTCATTTATGAAGTGATGACAAATCTAAAGTTCTCATGGCTTCATGTGGCTTAAACATGGCTCCAAGGCTTGCTCATGGCTTGGGAATGGCTTGGCTCACTTGCATGAGAAAGGGATTTTGGGATTTTTGGCATTTAGGGGTAATTTGGCATGAGGCTTGATTTAGAATTATTTGATGATGAAATTGGAACTTAGGGAATTATTTCAATTAAAGGGATGATGAGAAAAAAAAAGAAAAAAAATGTCACATGGGCCTTGGAATAGATTTTGGGCTTTTCTTTTTTTTTTTAATTTCATGAAAAATGGGCTTTAAAATGTTTTAAGGAGATGGGCTTTTAGGTTTTAAAATAAACTTTTTGGATAAAAATTTAGTAAAAGGTTGTGCCAAATAAATGTTGCACTTAGTTTAGGAATGTGTTATGAAGGTTTTAGAAAAGATTTAGGGTCATTTGGAGTTGAATTGGGTTTACTTTGGGTCTTTTAATAATATGATCAAAGTGGGCCAAATTGGGCTAACTTGGGCTAAAGTTGGGCTAATGTTCGTTTTGATGTGAAATTAATGTTGCAAAATGTTTATAGAGGTGTGAAAGAGAGTTTTCAATTTTGGTTGAGTCATTATGTTGGGATTTGGGCTTGTTTGGGTTCATGATTGGTTTAAGCCAATTTGGGGAATTTTGGTTTGAGTTAGGCTTGGGTGAAGTTTGGTTCCAAATTTGGGGTAAACAAATTTAGAGTTTTGTTTGTGGGGGTTTTAGGAAGATTTCAAAACAAATTTGGGGAAAATTGGGTGACATTTGGGTTCAATTTGAGATGGATTGAGTTAATTGTTCTCCTTGGGCCTTAAGGGCCAATTTGGAATTTTTGATCAAATTGGGTTAAATTGACAAAATTGGGGTATGTGAAAATTGAAGAAAATGATTTAGATAATATTTTGGAATTTTTGGAACTTTTTAGAATTTTTTGGATTTCTAGAATTTTTACGCTATTTAGGGTACAAGGAGGGTAAATGAAGGGTATTGGTGGCTATTTTTTGGAATTTTGATATATTTGGTCATGGATGATCAATTTGTGTGGTGGGGAAAATTTAGGATTGATTTTGTGAATTCTTGGTTAATTTAGACAATTTTGGAAATTTTGGACAATTTCAAGGTTATTTGGTAGGTTTGGTGGTTTTAGGGCCCTGGGGTCAAAAATTAAAATTTTGGAAAAATGAAGATTGATTAGATGTGAGTAAAATAAAACCATTTTGGTTGAGCCATGAAGCCATGTTAAGCTCACAAGAGCCATGAGAGGACTCATTTTAGGCACTCAATATGTTGTTCCTAACCCTCTTAGCCAGGGGCTTAAGGGTTGAGGTCCATCCATATGAGTTTCCTACATGAGTCAGGAAGCTAGGTTAAGTGTAAGTGACTTCAGGGTTCAGACATGTGCAACAATGTGGTGTGTGTAAACTTGACCTCACCAGACCAGGCCACCCAGGGTTGTCCTAAGGCTTGAATATCCTATAGGAATTCATCCTTATCTTCCAGCACATTGGTCCTAACCTTCAAAGTGACTTGTAGGTTAATGACCATCTATGTAGGATTCCAAAGAGAATCAAGATTTGGTTTGAGTTTCTAAATGGTGGGTTCCATCTCTAGTCTTCTAGGATAGTCAAAGGGAAAACCTATGGCTAGATCCTAAGAACTAAGGAGAGACAAATCAGACCTCACCAAAAATGAGGTCAACAACCCTAAAATAAACTCAGACTCTATAAGAAGGCTAGGTTCGTGACTAACCTAATTTTTTGGTATAATAATCAATATTTAATGGCTTTCCATCATTACGAGTTTATCGGTATCCTTAGACTTTTAACCAACTAGATAATTAGATTTGTAACATAGTGATGAACAGTGTGGAACTTCTTACTATTAGGTAGTTTGAGGTACATTTGTCGATAATTATGGGTTACTTCATCCTAGGGCTCTTACATAGTGTACAATTTATAGTTTTATATGTCTTAGTCTTTTAACACTAACTAGGGTTACCTAGTAATAAAACAAAGCTTTTAGACTAGACTATTCTAGGGGATATGTGATCGTGGGTTTCATTTCTAGGTTAGATAACTAAGGGCTCATAGTTGATCTACCCAGTGGTGATTTGCATTATTTAAATTTGGATATTTTAAATTTATTTTGAAGTTTGATGTTAATTCGTGATTGTGTTCAACTTCTAGATTTTTTATCAATATGAAAATCAGGTTGTTTTATGCAAACAGTTTTATATTTGGCTTTCTAGTTTATGTTGGTGTTCTCCATTGGTTTACTAGTGTTGATTTGAAGTTTTTCATTGAATTTATATAAAAATTTCAAACTTATATGATTTTATATGAAAATTTACAAATGATAGAGTAAATGCATTTTAAAAAATTTTCAGGTTTCAAACGATGCAAAGTTTAATGATTAATTTTTTTATCTTTTTAAGAGTGAAAGTGTTTTGAATGTTGAAAGTCTTAATTATTTTTAATTGTCCTAAAATTTCAATTAATTTTAAAGTTTAATGTTTTTTAAACCTTTTAGTATTTTGAAGACTTAATAGTTTATAAAAGTTTAAGGTGTTTGAATTTTAAGAGGTTGAAAGGATTATGTTACTTTAATGGGTTGAAACTATTTTTAGATTTTATGTTTTGTGGGAGTTTTAATGGCTTATGAATTAAAAAGTTTTAATGATGTTTTAAGGGATTTCTTGCATTATAAAATTATTAAATATATGAAAATTTATTATTATTTCTAAAGGTTAAAGTGTTTCAAATTTTAAATATTTGAGAATTTAAGTCGCTTTAAAGGTTTTAAAGTGTTTGGAAATCTTAATTATTTTTAATAGTTCTATGTTATTTTAAGAGATTTGAAGTATTTTTAAGAGAATAAATTTTTTTTTAACTTACTATTTTTTTAAAAAGGGTTTTACATTTTTAAAGCTTTTTAAACATGTAAGTGTCTTAAAGGATTAAAAGTTTTAGGTGATAGGAGTTTAAGGATTTTAAAACCTCCACATATTTTAGCATGTGTGAATTTAGATTTACGCCAACATGTGGGGTGTGAACGTATGGATCAGGGTTTTGGCTATGCTTGAGGATGGACATAGGTTATTGTATTGGGCTAAAGTAGAGGAAGGGTGAAGATTATTAGAAAAACTAGAGGGAGGGCTAAATTTTTTACTAGGGTGAAGAAGGGCTAGTCTTGGGTTTTGACTAGGGTAAAGAATGGGTAGGGTGGGTTTCAGCTGGGGTTTGAGAGGCTAGGGTTTTAGACTAAGGAGGAGGTAGTGCTAGGGTAAGGAAGGGCTAAGCTAGGGTTTTGAGTAGATTGAGGAAGGGCTAGGCTAGGGTTTTTGCTATAGTGAGTGATGTGGACTTTTTATTATGCAAGAACTTATGAACCTAAATTTATATATTTATAATGATTTTGTAAAGTCCAAACTTCAACGCAAGTATACGTATCCTATCAGGTAAAATAAGGCTCTAATGGAGTCTTGGTTATCGATCTCACAAGGAAGGCACGTTCCTTACAATAGATAGCGTAATACTGAAATCCAATACTCAAATCGCAATTAAATTTTAAGTTTACTTCTACTAAAAAGATGCAGAAAACAGTAACAGTTAAGCAAACCACAATTAATTCTCATATCTTTAAACAGAATTAACTAACACACACACACAAAGCTTTGTATTTGAAAGGTTTTTATATATATGAAAAGTGACTTTACTCTTGCAAAGAGTATATGATGTGTGAATGATATAGAATGATTTTTTATTGTATTGTGCCAAATAGTAGCATAAATGTTTCTTTACCCTCAAAAGTGTACCCCCTCTTCCAGAACATTGGCATATCCTAAGTTCAGTCACTAAATCTAAGGCTAGGCTGGGAGGATACCGGCTATCACTATGGAGCTCCCACTCACCCTTCTCCTAAAAGCTAACCTTTGACTTTAGTTACCAATCTTAGGACCAGATAAGGGATCTTAGCCTATCACCCTGAAACCTCTAATTTGAAGCCCATCAAAACACATTTCCCTATTTATCTGCACTCAATTCCCATGAACCATGTAATTCATTCATGGACATTGAATGGATTGTTCATTATGGTTGTAGGACACTCAATCCTTTCGGAGTTAATGTACAACAACAGATTTAACAATTCAATTGGCCAGATCGAAAAGTAAATTAAGTTCAAAATTAAAAGCCATCACAATTTCTTCAATATTTTAAAAGCACGTCAAATCCACATCATCACATCTCTATGCAAGAAGAAAGACAAAGGAGACTACTCTGATTTCATAGAGAAGACACAATAAAACATGGATTTTATATATAAAAGAAAAGTCATATAAACCACAATAGCAAATACAAATTATCTCTTTATCTTCCCTAAGCAAATCCCTTGAAGTTCCTTTGAATCCTTTTTTGTCTTCTTTGCAACAGTCAATTCCCTCTTTAGAATGCAAAGGAAGAAGCAATTTTTCACTTTCACTCCTTAGAGAAGAATCCCTCTCAAATCTTCATTTCTACACTCACTCTTCTAAACCCTAACTCTTAACTTACACTCTCTCTACTTCTAGAGTCTTCTCCCCCTCTCCCTTTCTTCTCAAATTTCATCAAAAAATAGTTACATATATGTTAGAAACGAATTCCCAAGAGTTTTCTTAAGCATCCCTTCAAAAAGTCACCAAAACTATTCATTTTAGAATTGCACTGACATAGAGCACCAGCGGCACCCAATAAGGCGACGGTGGTGCTCTATCGTCCAATTAATTCTAGAGTCTCTGGAAATTGGCGCTGGCGGCACCCATTCTGGCGTTGACAATGCCAGAAGCTATTTTCTTCCATATTACTCCATTTTGCTTTGAATTCGTTCCTTTTTGCTTCTTTTTGCTTCTTTTTGCTCCAATCACCTAAAATCATCATACCTGCAACAAATCATGAAAAATACCTTTCTTTAAAGTGTAATATTACCAAAAATGGGTAAAATTATATAGCAAAAATAATATATATTTTTGGTGCATCAAAATCCCCCAAACTTAATTATTACTTGTCCTCAAGTAATCCTTTTACTACATAAATATATAACTCAAGGCAATGTACTTTTCACCTGTAGGACACTAAAATTTTTCATTCAAAGGAATATATTGGTAAGACTTTTAGAAAGAAATTTAGTAACTCAGGTCAACACTACAGGTATAAGAATATTCAGCAATCAAGTCTAAGGGTTCTAGTCTTCTATTTATTTCAAGATAAACCATAATTTATCACATTAAGAGTGCCTTGAAAGACTATATGAAAAAGGAGTTCATACAAATTTCATCAGAATGTATGCCAATACTTTAAATAGAAATTTGGAAATGAAATTAAGTTTTTCCTTTAGGTTAACTCAAGTGAAGCCAATTTTTGATTAGGTATCTCCTTAAGCTTCTCCTCATAAATACTTTTCTTTCTTTTTCTTTTCTTCCTTCTTCTTTCTTTTTTTTCTTTTTTTTATGGGATTGTTTTTCAATACTTCTTTTTTTTCTTTCCTTTTTCTTTTTTTTCATGAGGATTACTATATCTGGATAGCCTTTAATGATTTTGAACTTCACTCTCCTCTTTCTAAAGTTCAAACTTGAAACACCTCCTTACATTATAATTAGGTATGAGCTTTATTATTCATCATAAAGTCACAATCTCCTCTTAACACATAACACTTTAAGTCTCTTAACATTTCAAAAATACAGTTTTCTTTCTTTAAATAGTTAACTATAATCAAATCCTTTCATACCAAATATCTTACCCCTATAAAATTAACCTTTATTACTAAAATCTTTCATCCAATCCTTAAATAATATTCAACTGAACTAAAAGTTTTTAGTTATCTAAAGTGAGGTTCAACTGCCAGAAGTCTTACTAAAATTTTTTTAAAAAATAATAATTGAGAATAATTAAGAGTTAATATTTTATTACCCTCCCCCAAACTTAAATTTTTCAATAAATTTGAAACAGTAGAGAGTAAAAGAAACTAACCTTTTTTGTGTCGGGATCTTGAAATCTTCAAAAGCTATCTGGTATTAGTCAAAATTTACAGCTAGCAAGTTTGAAACAGTTAGTAACAGTGATATAGAAATTTCTAAACATTTGCAGGGTAAAGAGATATAAACTTTAAACATCTAAACATCCAACAAAACACCACAACTACTAAACAAACTATCACAGCACTACACATTTCATTTAACAATTTCAACTTTTCATTACAATACTACAGTACATCAACAAGCTCACACATCACATAGAAAGTAAATAACTAATACATCACAAAAATACAACACATAAAAAGAAAAATAGAAACAGAAACAGTCAAACTACCACTCTTCAGCACCAGCTTCATCAACAAGGTCGACAGGACTGGTGTCATATGGTGTATAGCTGGGGCAAGTAGGGAATATCACATCAGTCTCCCCCCTCATGAATCTGACCTGGGCGTCATGATAGGCAATATCATATTCAACTCTTCTTCTCATATAATCTTCATGCACATCACTTCTAGCCTCAAACAAATCCATCCTACTATGGAGTCTATCCATACTATCACTTTGTAATCTCAACTGCTCCATAATATAGGGCAATGTAGGGGGCTCAGACGTATATGGAATTTCATACTTCGTAGTACAAATATCGGTACTCCTACTCTCATCTTGTGCTCCCACATGAGACTCATAAGTATGAATGATAGTCTTGGTAATCGGTTTTAGTGGTATAGCTACCTCTTCAGAACTGTTGAATTCTACTCGAGACTGTACACACAGGGCATGAATCAGAGCAGGATGTCCTAATCCTCCAGTGGTCTCTCCTCTAGCAATAGACTGAATGTTCTTGAAGACAATAGCTCCAATATCAATCTTCTTCATAGTCTGAATACAATAATTCAAAATTGCTTTATCCCTTGTAACTTCACTATGGTGATAAGAAGGTAACAGTCTTGCAGAGATGAAATAGTGCCAAACTTTAGATGCAACATTTAACTTGGAAGCAGGGAAGTTAATCATATGTTTTTAACTCACTTTCCATTCCCCTTTTCTGTCTATCAGAAAAGCAATCACTTCCTTCAAATTCGCTTGTCGGGTATGAAAATTTTTATATTCACATACAAAGGTTCTCAAGTCTGATAAAATGCATTGATACACTGAGGGGTGAATTCAACAATTTTTCCTCGAACTAACACATATTTTGTCTCAGTCCAGGGCAAGTTTGCATAGAATTCTCTTACAACACCCAAAACAACATTTGCATTAAAATAACAAAATCTTTCCCATTTCCACTCGTTAATTAACTGTTCAATAGATCCACTTGGATTGTCAAAAGCTCGATCCTGAATACACTTCTTATTGTGAAGGTATGAATTAAAATGAAATTGCGCTTTGACTTTGACAAATTTTTCTTCATCATAATCAAATTTTCTCTTCCCCTTACTCATTCTTGGAGCCATGTGAATTTTTAAAAATTGTAAGAAAATTGTAATAAATTCCAAATCCACAATGTAGCAAACTCTAAATACTATTCTAAACAAGTAAGAGCAAATTTCATCATTGGAAATCCCAAAATTTCTCAAAAATCCAAAAATTCCAAACTAAGCAATGTAATAGATTCTTATGGTGAAAATCATAAATTTTTAACTCAAAGTGAAGCTCTTACCAAGAGAAGTGTAAGTTCGGTCTCGAAAAGCCTTGAAATCGCTTCATATCCAAGATCTAGCAAGTCATAGTCCTTTAAAGTCGCGAAAATGGAGGAGGAAGATGAAAGTAAGGGAGAAATTCGCAGGTCCCAAGGTAAAAATTGTGAAATATAAGCGTTTTGGCCTTTTTCTGTATTCGGGCGCCGGTGGCACTTTATTTATTCCAATTAGCCAAAGTCTCTGTATTTGGGCGCCAGTGGTGCCAGTGCAAAAATTTTTCTGGGTCAGAAAATTTTTTTGCAATTTCAATCGTTTCGTCCTCCATAATCTCATTTAATACTTCATTAAGCATCTATTTCATCACATAAGTAATAGCTAACACAATTCTTATACAAACAACACAAAACATTACTTATATATATATAAAATCCACATTACAACTTAAACACTAACATATTCATTAAATCAAATCAACGACCCTTAGATTTTTAGTATTGCAGGTACACTACGATAAGCAAACACTAAAATCTAAGCACACACAGCAAAATTAAACATAATAAATCCAAATGCAAAATACAAAGCAAAGCAAAGCAAATACTAAACACTACAAACAAAACTAAGCAAAGCAAAGTAAACACACATCAAGCACAAGCAGAATCCAGTAGTCACTCCTCATCAGTCTCAGAACTATCTTCCTCTCTGATATCTCCAATAGATTGACGATGCACGAACAAATTATAGAAGGGACTAAATGGGAATTCATCAAATGAATCCTCAACAATCACAACATTCTTCTTTAACAGATTAATCAAGCCCATTTCAATCTGACCAGTGTGATCAAATTGTTTCTTCATCCTCCGCATCATGTGATCAAATAAATCAGAAATATTATTAATGGCATTCAAAACATTCTGTATCCCAACTGCTTGATTTTCTTTAGTATCACTCTGGAACTTTCAGGAAAGTAAGGCTAAATGGGTTGTGAATTTTGAGTCGGCTGATCAGCAAGAAGATCCATATCGCCTTCATCTCTTACTGTTTGGTAGTCATAAAGATTAGTTGGATCAATTGGCCTCCAGGGAAGAAGAGCCTTTTCTCAACTTTCATACAGAACTTGTGATTGACTACACAACAGAAATATGGTGGACGGGTGTCCAAGTCTATATTTAAATCCATGAACTATCAATCCCAAAATAGATTTCATAATTATATTTCCAATATCAATCGGCCTTCCAGTTTAAATACAGAAATTTAAAATAGAACTTTCCTTGGTTACTTTACTAATCTTCAAAGTTGGAAATAACTTCAACGAAATAAAATAATGCCACTGCTTTGACACTGGATTTAAAGATGCAGAAGAGAAACTAATATATCCATTGTTTCATACTTCCCAATCTTCATTTTCATCAGTCAAATAAAGATAAACATCATTCATATCTTTGCTTGTCGCATTAAAATTGGAATAGTGGCAGATAGGTACATTCTCAATCATAAAGAGATCATTAATTCTCGTAGGAGTGAATTGCACAAACCTACCTCGCACATAGAAGAATCCTTGGTTGATCCCGTGAAGATTTGCATAGAATTCCTTCACAACCGGAACGACTACGGCAACGGTAGTGTAACATAACACTTCCCAACGCCTTTTCTTTATTATCTCTTCAACTCTTGCAGTAGGATTATCCAAACCTCGATTAATAAAGCCTCTCTCCTTGATAATCCTCCTCTTCATCATCACCTTGGTGAATAATCACTGTGCCTCGAGACTGATAAACTTTCGTCAGTTGAAAATGCGAGATCGAGGGGGTTCTATGGAGTAAGAATCCATAGGATGCGAATTGGGAAATGAAGTTTTCATTTTCTGGTTCTTAGAGGTTAAAAATGGAGTTTTCAGGGTTATAAAGAGGAAGATCCCGGTAAAAAATGCCAAAAATCAAATTTTTAAACTTCAATAACCATCACCAAGATTTGGGCACCGGCGGTGCTCGATAGGGCGCCGGCGGTGCTCAAATGCTGAAATTCAGCATACAGTCTGTACTTGGGCCTCGGCGGCCCCAGTGGTAAAAATTTTCACCAAACTTCGTTTGGCCCGAAATATTCCAATATCTCAATTTGATCCAATATTTATCAAATTTTTAAAATTATTTAGGAGTGATTAAGATTCCAAAATAACTATCTAAAAGCATAACTACAACAAATAAGCAAACACAGAAAACAAAGATACATATGGGTTGCCTCCCATAAAGCGCTTGGTTTAACGTCGTCAGCCTGAAAAACCATTCAGTTAAACGAGATGACCCAACATTAGAACCTCTTTAAAGTCAGGTTGAAACCCGTCAAAGTAAGGCATTAATCGATGCCCATTAACCTTGAAAATCTTTCCAGTATCAGGATCCTTAATATCAACAGCTCCAAAAGAATAAACTTTTACAACCTTAAAAGGTGCCAACCATCTAGACTTGAGCTCTCTAGGAAATAATTTCAGCCTTATGTTGTATAACAAAACTTTCTATCCATGTTCAAATTTCCTTTTCAATATCTTCTGATCATGCCACAATTTCATTTTCTCTTTATAGATCCTGTCATTGTGAAAAGATGCATTTCTAATTTCTTCCATTTCATTCATTTGCATAAATCTCTTCTCTCTAGCATTTTTCAAATTAAAATTCAACTCTTTTATCGCTCAATATGTTTATGCTCCAATTCAACCGGTAAATGACAATTCTTACTAAACACTAGTCTATAAGGAGATATTCCAATAGGGGTCTTAAAAGCAGTCCTATAAGCCCATATTGCAGTGTCTAATCGAGCAGACCAATCTAATTTATGATTATCCATAGTTTTCTCCAAAATTCTTTTAATTTCACGATTAGACACTAACAGGCCTAAAATATATACGCCTTTTGCTATATCATTTTATTCATTTTTGATGATATTACACTTTAAAGGAAGGTATTTTGTATATTTTTTAGTTTTAGGTACAAGAAATGGTGATTAGAGCAAAAGGAAGCAAAAACGGTGCAATTTGGAGCAAAAACGAGCAAGAAATGAAATTACGCCGGACACCTTTCGATAAGTCTTTTGATGCTTAATCTCTTTTACACTTCTTGCATATTTTTGAATGAGATTACCTTTAAAGAAATGTTGTTTTTATACTTATTTTGTAGGGCTATCTGTTACGAACACAACGCAACTGAAATGGGGCCAAAACGGAGTTGAAACGGAGCCAAACGGAGCGAAACGGTGGAGCCGCACAACAGCCTGCTCGCCGACGGTGAGATTTTCCCGAGACCACCGAAAAGTGGCCAAAAAGGCCTCCGACAGCGGCATCAAACCCGCCGACAGTGGCCCGGACGACCATGAACCGACTTTTGGCGGTTTTGGGCCAATATTCGACGTATTTGGACACTTTTTCAAAGGGGTGCTTAAGGAAACTCTTCGGAATTCGTCCATGCTCTTTAAAAATGGCAAATTTGTGTTAGAAATGTGTAGATTAGAGAGAGAAACAATAGAGGAAAGGAGAGAAAACTTGGAGGAATGTTTAGGATTCTTAGATTAAGAGTAGAAATGTAGATTTCTACCCTTTTGGAGAGATTGGAGAGGAGAATTTGAGAGAATTTGTAAGGGATTTCGCTAGCATTGTATGGATCGCCGGGAGACTTTATGAGAGAGATCTTCGTCTTTCTTTCAAAGGGAAAAAGCTAAGTATTGTTCTTCATTATCTTATAATTTTGTAAACTTTTATTTAGTGGATTTGATTTGGTTACATGAAGTTTCTGTTGTGTTTTCTTCGCGCTTTGTGACGTATCTCTCTTACTCTTTCTTTTTCTTTGGAAATAGTGGCATGAGAAGGTTATGCCATTCTTTTCCTTCTACTTTTCTTCTGAAATGAGTAGAAATCATGTTTAGGATTTTGTGATGCATGGTAGAAGTAAATTTAATTACAAATGTGATGTTTTTTACTTGCACTTCATTTACATTGCAATAAGGGCCCATTGTAGTGTTAAAATTTGTTGTAATTGCATCGACCTGAAAGGGCGGTGTAATTCTCAACAAAGTGAAATCACATTCAAATTCCATGGATGGTGAAGTTCATGGGTATTGAATGCAAATAAATAGGGAAATATAATTATCGAACGTAGAATTGGAAATTTTAGAGTGACAGGCTAAAATACTCAATTCGGTCATATCGTTTGGGTGCTGAAGTGTAGATGTTAACCCTCAGGCGAGGGGAACGTGAGAGCTCGAAGTGGCGAGCGGTATCCTCCCGACTTAGCCGCAGATTCAGTAACCAAGCATAGGATTAGTCAATGTTCTTTATGCCTGGACCAAAGGCTAAAGAATAGGATTGCTCCTATTTGGCACATACAATATTAAATGCATCTTATTCCTATACATTATCTATTTCATTACATATGAATAGTAGTTTTTAATATCTCAAAATTCTCCAAACCAACTCATCCAAAAAGGGTTATTTTTAGAATTATTATTTGCATTTAGTTATAGTTACTATCTTTACATTTAACACTTGCATTTAGGAGTAGTTGCTAGAAAAAACACAATTTTAATCGATGTTCCAAACTAAGGATTATTAGAAGTAGACTAGAATTTGATTAAAGACTTCTTACTTCAATTCCTCGTGGGATCGATACTGGGGTTTTTAAAGAAAACTCTATATTACTTGAAACGATACTTATACTTGCGTAGTACCCCTAGTGTGTAAAATATTTTTCAATTTTTATATCATTTAAGATTTTGCACACTAGCCGCTATTTATAAATCGGGTCAAGTTTTTGGCCATCTTTTGGAAGTTAAATTACTGCGTAATTGCGGGTCGGGTCAAGTTTTTGGCGCCGTTGCCGGGGAAGCTTCGGTAAGAACTTTAGGAGAATTTTAGTTGAAGTAATTAGGCTTAGACTTAGAAAACTGTAGTGTCGTAAAAACTATTTTGTGTGAAAGTGTTTTTATATGAAAAAGTGTCGTGAAAAAACAGTTTGTGTGAAAAATATGTTGTTCGTGAAAATGTTTTGTTGTGTTGAATATATTTCATCTATTATTTGTTTAATTGTTATTGTATTATTTGTTGTATTACGTATGCAAAACAATGGATCTGTAGGACTTGTGCCTTATGATCCCATATTTGAAGAAAATAAAAAAAATAAAAATGCAGAAAGGACTCGAAAAACTATAAATGGAAATGACAAACTTACAAGATAATAACTTGGAAAATCATCATAAATCATTAAGGGATTACATAAATCCTACGACAGATGAAATTCACTCTAGTATACAAAACCCTGTCGTAGAAGCTGACTCGTTTGAAATAAATCTTGAGATTATCCAACTGGTGCAGAACAATCAGTTTGGGGGAACTCCTTCAGAGGAACCATATTTACACTTATCAAATTTTCTAGAACTTTGTGCTACATTTCGTTATAATGGCATGTCAGACGATGCTGTTAGACTAAGGCTTTTTCCTTTCTCACTAAGGGATAAGGCTAAAATATGGTTATATTCATTAGCACCTGGCTCTATTAAAAATTGGGAGGAGTTAAGTCAAAAATTCCTAGCTAAGTATTTTCCACCTTCAAAGACTACTAAACTTAGAAACAATATTATCTCATTTTGTTAGTATGAAGGAGAATCAATATACGAAGCCTGGGAAAGATTTAAGGAACTTCTTAGAAAGTGTCTACACCATGCTCTACCCGATTGGTTAATCATTCAAACTTTTTATAATGGGTTAGTAGGATCCCTTAGGTCTATAATTGATGCTGCCGCCGGTGGATCATTAATGTCAAAAACATTTAATGAAGCGTATGCATTAATTGAAGAAATGACTACAAATGAATTTCAATGGTCCTCTACAAGGGTAAATCATAAAAAGGTAGCTAGTGTTCATGATAGAGATACAATTTAAATTCTTGCATCTCAGGTTGCTGCAATATCAAGGAAGTTAGACCAATTTGGAATGAACCAACCTCAATTTACTCCCGTAAGTGAGGAAAGTTTGTTAGGGCATATGATTGATTCTAAATTATTATATGAGACTTTAAATACCATAAACAACCCGTACTCTAACTTTTACAACCCATGTTGGGAGAACCATCCTAAATTTAACTGGAATCATACTACTGATGGTGGAAACCAAAAATGGGAAAATAATCATGCAAATCATAATGGAAGTTGGAATAATCAGGGGAACACAAACTATAGACCTTCATATCCACCGGACTCTAACGATGATCAACAATTTGAGGATAAGAAGACGTCTATGGAAGAAGTGGTATTGCAAATGGGAAACCAGTTGCAAAGTCAAAATGCTACGATTAGAAACATAGTGAATCAATTGGGACAAATTACCAATTCACTTAGCAATAGACACCAAGGAACACTTCCTAGCAACAATGCGATCAACCCTAAAGAGAACACTAATGAACAAATAGAAGATGTACAATTAAAAAATGGAAGAGATATAGAGGATGTGGTTAGAAAAGAGAAAGATGTTGTGAGAGAAACAAAGGAAACTAAAAGACCTGAAGAACATGTTTCTAAGGATCTGGAAAAATTAATATCTCCAACTAAAATCAGTTTGGAAAAACCACCACCTCCATTTCCTCAAAGACTTAGACAGCATGAGTTGGATAAAAAATTTTCAAAGTTCATGAAAGTACTTAAGAAGTTAACAATAAATATTCCTTTCACTGAAGCTTTGGAACAGATGTCAAGTTATGCAAAGTTTATAAATGATATATTAAATAAGAAAAGGAAATTTGGGGATTACGAGACAGTTGCACTAAGTGAGGAGTGCAGCGTTATACTTCAGAAAAATTTTCCTTGGAAACTTAAATATCCTTGTAGCTTTACAATTCCTTGTGCAATTGGAAAAAGATTATGTGGAAAAGCTTTATGTGATTTAGGAGTGAGCATTAATGTGATGCCTCTATCTATATTTAGAAGGTTAGGTTTAATCGATATTTATCCCACTACTGTAACCCTTCTATTAGTTGATCGATCTATCATTTATCCAAAAGGAGTTATAGAAGAAGTCCTTGTTAAAGTGGATAAATTTATCTTTCCTTTGGACTTTATTGTATTAGATATGGAGGAAGATAAATAAATTCCAATTATTTTAGGGAGACCTTTCCTTGTTACTGGACAAGCTATGATAGATGTGCAAAAAGGAGAGTTGACTATGAATATTAATGACCAGGAAGTAACTTTTGATGTATTAAAGACTATGAAATATCCAGCCGAGAGAAAAGATGATGATTGTTTTTGGATGGATGAAATTGATTTTCTAAGTAAAGACCATTTCCAAGAAAATTTTGAGAGTAAGTTAAAAGTTGATAATGAAATAGATTTTCATGATGAGTTGAAAACTTTATTTAAAAAAGACTGTATGTATGTTCAGGAGAGGTGTGAAATGATGGACGCTACCAAAAATAGTAAACTTTTAATTCCATTTGTTGAAAAATCTCATGAACTTAAGATGGATGTACCCCAAACAATTTTAAAGCCTATTTATTTAGAGAATTCATCTACACAACCAGTCTTTATATCTTTAGATACGACTGAATCACATGAAAAACCTGAATTAAATGATGAACATGATAAAATTATTGAACTAGGACTTGGAAGAGAATTTGAGGATAAATTTCAAAAGAACTTTGAGTTAAGAAAAGAGGATAAGGATATTGGAAGACTATTGCAAGAAATTTCTAGGGAATTAGAAAAACCTATTTCCTCAATTAAGATAGATCCTCAATCATTTAATAATTATAAAGGGGAAGAATTGGAAGATAACTTGAATCATAAGAGTGACATAGAAGAATGTGATCCTGAATCTGAATTATCTAAAGAGAATTTGATAAAAAATTTGAAAGATATTGAAGTATTTTATAAAGATCCATTTCTAATAAATTTTAAGGATGATATTAATATGCAGATTGAAAAAATCAATAGAAGAATATAGGATCTAGAAAGAAATATGAGGAATTATGATATAAATTCATCTAAAAATGAAGAGCTGAATGAAAAATTAAAATTTGAGGATTTTATAGGAATCCCTGGATCTGAAAATGATTGGGCAATTGATCGAGGATTACTTAAATGGAATTTTGATCCAGGTGGAATCATTTGTCTAGCTAACGACGATAAACCAAGCGCTTTATGAGAGACAACCCATAGTTATCAGTGTGCTTTGATTTAGTGTGTTTTGATTTAGTGTGCTTGAGAGTCATGATTATTAGTGATATATTGTATTTGCTTTATAGTGGATTGATCAGTTTGATTGTTGTTGGTAGATGTTTGGATTATTAGTAGTTTGATTTGATCTTTGTGTGTCATGAGGGAGGTGACTCCTTAACTTCTTATTATGGCTTGACTTGATCTCTTGTAGTAGTTGGATTAAAGAGTCCACTGTGACTTGGGTCTCACCCAGACTTGAGTTTTACAAGAGACATCAAGAATTTAAACTGTAACAAATTCATCTCAATTTGTTACATCCTTTCTCTAACTTTGTTTTCATTTGGTAGGAGTCGCGAACCTATTTGATGAATAACATTAGGATGATCTTACACTACAATATGTAACTGTTAGAGGTGCGTAATTATAAGGATTAAGTGATGCCTGAGATTGGTGCCTAGGAACCAATTTATCAGGGGTAATCTTATGTTTAGGATTATAATCTATAAAATCTTTTGAAGTGCCTAATTTACTAGTGTAGTGATTCTGTTAGAAATTGGAAGTAAATTATTGAGATGTGATGAGTTAAAGGAAAAATTGACCTCATTTATCATTTGTGATTCTATTTGAATTGTGTGTTTATGTTTGTGTTACAACTTTATTTAGGTATTGAAGAACATTTTTATATTCCCATGTTGATACATATTATGCTAGTTAGACTTTAGTTTAGTTAATTTCATTCTGGCATGATTAGTTTAGATTTACTTTCTGCTGCATATTGTTCTGTCCTAATGAATACTTGTAAATTATTTTGATAGACATTTTTGGTAGATAGAATTTCTAAATTATTTTCTTCCTGCTTATATTTTTTTGTACTGAATGCTTTATATGTTAAAAATTAAGTTTGCGGGTAGGAATAAAAATAAAATTTTAATGTGAAAATACTTCCTTTTAGAGTAATTTTATTACAAACATGTTTTAGGCTAGATTTACTTTCTCCTGCAGTCATTTTATCCTGATTATGTATGATATGAATTTGATAGGATGTTGTAGTAGTAAGTAGATTCAACCTTTACTTTTTCTTCTTGCTATATTTTATGGAATTAATTGCAAAATATTTTAAAATTTAAGTTTGGGGGGAAGAAAACTATTAACTCTTATTTGTTCTCAATTATTATATTTTCAAAAATTATTAGCATAACTTCTGGCAGTTGAACCTCACTTGAGATAACTAAATTTTTTTTTATTTCAGTTGAATATTATGGAAGGATTCGATGAAAGTTTTTAGTAATAAAGGTTAATTTTATAAGGATAAGATATTTAGTATGAAAGAATTTGATTATAGTTAACTATTTAAAGTAAGGAAAACTATATTTTTGAAATATTAAGAGACTTAAAGTATTGTGTGTTAAGAAAAGATTGTGACTTTATGATGAATAATAAAGCTCATACCAAATTATAAAATAAGGATGTGTTTCAAGTTTCAACTTTAGAAAGAGGAGAGTGAAGTTCAAAATCATTACAAGCTCTCCAGATATAGTAATCCTCATTAAAAAAAAAAGAAAAAAAGAGAGTGAAAAAAAGGGGATTGAAAATGATCCCGGAAAAAAAAGAAAAAAAAGAAAGAACGAAAAATATTTATGAGGAGAAGCTTGAGGAGATGCCTAATCAAATATTGACTTCAATTGAGTCACTCTAAAGGGAAAACTTGATTTCATTTCTGAATTTATATTTAAAGTATTAGCCTATATTCTGATGAAGTTTACATGAACTTCTTTTTCACATAATCTTTCAAGGCATTCTTAATGTAACAAATTACAGTTTATCTTGAAATAAATAGAAGACTAGAACCCTTAGACTTGATTGCTGAATATTCTTATACTTGTAGTGTTAACCAGAGTTACTGAATTTTTTTCTAAAAGTTTAACCAATATATTCTTTTGAATGAAAAATTTTAATGTCTTACAGGTGAAAAGTACATTACCTTGAGTTATATTTTTATGTAGTAAACGTGTTACTTGAGGACAAGTAACAGTTAAGTTTGGGGGATTTTGACAGACCTAAAATATATACACTTTTTGCTATATCGTTTTATTCATTTTTGATGATATTACACTTTAAAGGAATGTATTTTGTATATTTTTTAGTTTTAGATACAAGAAATGGTGATTGGAGCAAAAGGAAGCAAAAACGGTGCAATTTGGAGCAAAAACGAGCAAGAAAAGAAATTCTGCCCTCACACCTTTCGATAAGTCTTTTGATGCTTAATCTTTTTTACACTTCTTGCATATTTTTGAATGAGATTACACTTTAAAGAAAGGTTGTTTTTATGCTTATTTTGTAGGGCTATCTGTTACGAACTCAACGCAACTGATATGGGGCGAAACAGAGTTGAAACGGAGCCAAACGGAGCTAAACGGTGGAGCCGCGCAACAGCCTGCTCGCCGACGGCGAGATTTTCCCGAGACCACCGAAAAGTGCCCAAAAAGGCCGCTGAAAGTGGCCTCAAACCCGCCGACAGCGGCTCGGACGACCATGAACCGACTTTTGGCGGTTTTGGGCCAATATTCAACGTATTTGGACGCTTTTTCGAAGGGGTGCTTAAGGAAACTCTTCGAAATTCGTCCATGCTCTTTAAAAATGGCAAATTTGTGTTAGAAATGTGTAGATTAGAGAGAGAAACAATAGAGGAAAGGAGAAAAAACTTGGAGGAATGTTTAGGATTCTTAGATTAAGAGTAGAAATGAAGATTTCTACCCTTTTGGAGAGATTGAAGAGGAGAATTTGAGAGAATTTGTAAGGGATTTTGCTAGCATTGCATGGATCGTCAGGAGACTTTATGGGAGAGACCTTCATCTTTCTTTCAAAGAGAAAAAACTAAGTATTGTTCTTCATTATATTATAATTTTGTAAACTTTTATTTAGTGGATTTGTTTTGGTTACTCTTACTCTTTCTTTTTCTTTGGAAATAGTGGCATGAGAAGATTATGTCATTCTTTTCATTCTACTTTTCTTCTGAAATGAGTAGAAATCATTTTAGGATTTTGTGATGCATGGTAGAAGTAAATTTAATTACAAATGTGATGGTTTTTACTTGCACTTCATTTACATTACAATAAGGGCCCATTGTAGTGTTAAAATTCGTTGTAATTGCATCGACCCGAAAGGGTGGTGCAATTCTCAAGAAAGTGAAACCACATTCAAATTCCATGGATGGTGAAGTTCATGGGGATTGAATGCAAATAAATAGGGAAATATAATTATCGGGCGTAGAATTGGAGATTTTAGAGTGACAGACTAAAATCCTTAATTCGGTCCTATCGTTTGGGTGCTGAAGTGTTGATGTTAGCCCTCGGGCGAGGGGAACATGGGAGCTCCGAAGTGGCAGCCGGTATCCTCCCAGCATAGCCGCAGATTCAGTAACCAAGCATAGGATTAGTCAATGTTCTTTATGCCTGGACCAAAGGGTAAAGGATAGGATTGCTTCTATTTGACACATACAATATTAAATGCATCTCATTCCTATACATTATATATTTCATTACATAAGAATAGTAGTTTTTAATATCTCAAAATTCTCCAGACCAACTCATCCAAAAAGGGTTATTTTTAAAATTATTATTTGCATTTAGTTATAGTTACTATCTTTACATTTAACACTTGCATTTAGGAGTAGTTGCTAGAGAAAACACAATTTTAATCGACGTTCCAAACTAAGGACTATTAGTAGTAGACTAGAATTTGATTAAAGACTTCTTCCTTCACTTCCTCGTGGGATCAATACTGGGGTTTTTAAAGAAAACTCTATATTACTTGAAACGATATGTATACTTGCGTAGTACCCCTAGTGTGTAAAATATTTTTTAATTTTTATATCATTTAAGATTTTGCACACTAGCTGCTATTTATAAATCGGGTTAAGTTTTTGACCATCTTTTGGAAGTTAAATTACTGCGTAATTGCGGGTCGGGTCAGACACTTTTGCTAAACCACTAGTCTGGGGATAATAAGCAGTAAAGATTCTATGAATAATATTATATTTCTCAATCAATCTCTTAATTTGATTATTCCTGAAATAGGATTCACCATCAGTTACAATCACTCTCGGCATTCCATATCTCGCAAATATATTTTTCTTTAAAAATTTTGAAACACTCCGAGCATCACATCTAGGTAAAGCAATAGCTTCAATCCATTTCGAGACATAATCAACTACAACCAGTATATATAAATTCCCAAATGAAAAAGCAAAATGGTCTCATAAAATCTAATCCCCATTCATAAAAAATTTCAACTTCCAAATTATAGTTTAGAAGTATTTCATTTCTTCTAGAGATACTACCTACTCTCTGACATCAATCACATTATTTAATATATTTGTATACATCCTAAAAAAGAGTAGGCCAATAAAATCCAGATTGTAAAATTTTAAAAGTAGTTTTATAAACACCGAAATGACCTCCAAATTCAGAATCATGACAACGTTGAATAATTAAATTAGTTTCTTTCTGTGGCACACATCTCCTAATAATCAGATCCTTACACTATTTATATAGATAAGGCTCATCCCAAAAATAAATCCTTCCATCATATTTAAACTTCTTTTGTTGTTGCATTGTTAAATCAGGTGGTACAATATCACTCACAATATAATTCACAATATCAGCATAACAAGTCAAATTTCTTCCCATAATAGTATAAAGTTGCTCATCAGGGAAAGTTTCTGTAACTTCCTTCTCAAATTCAAATAATTTATCATACTCTAATCTCTACAAATAATCAGCCATTTAATTATTAGATCTCTTCCTATCAACTATCATAAAATCAAATTATTGTAGAGAAGTATCCATCTAATCAATTTAGGTTTAGCATCCTTCTTTTGCATTAAATATTTGATAACTGAATGGTCTGTATGTACAATACTTTTAGCTCCAATTAAATAAGGTCAAAACTTTTCAAAAGCAAATACTATAGCAAATAACTCTCTTTCAGTAGTGGTATAATTAATCTGAGCATCATTAAGTGCTAAACTAGCATAGTAAATAACTTTTAAAACTTTATCATGCCTCTGCCCCAATGCTACTTCGTTCGTATAATCACTAGCATCACACAAAAGTTCAAATGGGTTCTCCCAATCAGGTGAAACAATCATAGGTGCTGTGATTAATTTCTCTTTCAATAATTCAAAAGCACACAAACATTCATCATTAAAATCAAAATTTCTATTATTTTCTAGAAGTCGGCACAAAGGTTTGGTAATTTTAGAAAAATCTTGAATATATCGCCTGTAAAATCCAGCGTGTCCTAAAAAACTCCTCACCTCTCTCATGGTAGTGAGTGGTGGCAATCTCTCAATCACTCGAGTTTTAGCAGGGTAGACCTCCATACCAAATTCAAAAATTTTATGCCCAAGCACAATTCCTCCTACAACCATAAATTGACATTTCACCCAATTCAGAACTAAATTTATTTTCTCGCAAAGCTTCAAAAATTTTGCTAAGTTTTCCAAACATATTTTAAATGAAGTCCCGAATACAGAGAAATCATCCATGAAAACTTCTATTCCATTATCTATCATACTGCTGAAGATAGACATCATACATCTCTGAAAGGTTGCAAGTGCATTAAACATTTCAAAAGGCATTCTTCGAAAAGTAACGGTTCCGTAAGGGCTAGTAAATGTTATCTTTTTTTTTACCTCAGGAGCAATAGGTATTTGATGATAACCAGTATATCCATCCAGAAAGCAGTGGTACTTGTGTTCAGCAAGTCTATCTAGCATTTGATCGAGAAAAGGAAGAGAAAAGTGATCTTTTTGGATGGCGGCATTTAATTTCCTATAATGAATACAAATTAGCCATACATTAATTTGTCTTATGGGTATAATTTCATTCCATTCATTCACTTCAACAGTCACTCCTCCCTTTTTCAGTACACAATGTTTTGGACTCACCCAAGCACTATCCGAAATAGGATAAATAATTCCAACATCCAGCCATTTTAAAATCTCCTTCTTAACTACTTCTTTCATTATTGGATTCAATCTCCTCTGCAGATGAACTCTCGGTTTATGTTCTTCATATAATAAAATCCTGTGCATACAAATCAAAGGGCTGATCCCTTTAATATCCGCTAAAGTCCATCCAAAAGCTTTTTTGTATCTTTTTTAAATTTCCAACAATTTTTGTTCTTGATATTTGTTTAACTCTGAAGATACAATAACTGGTAGGGTAGATGATTCTCCTAAAAACATATACTTCAAATGATTAGGGAGAATTTTCATATCAAGTTCAGGAGGTTTTATTATAGATGGAATTAAGTTTTTATCTTCACCTTCATAGTGTCTAATACTTTAAATCTCTCTTGAACATACTCCAAATCTTCATTCTTCTTACTATCTGAATTTTCTTCATTTTCAATTCCTTCTTCAAACATATTTTCATACTCTGCTTCTTTTTCAAATATATTTTCAAAATGATCCTTTCTCAAATATTCACAGAGCTTCATCCTAAAACATTAATCATCTTTTGCCATTGAGGGATACTTCATAGATTTCAAAATATTAAAGGTCACCTCTTGATTATTAACCCTCATAGTTAATTCTCCTTTTTGAACATCAATCATTGCTCTCCCAGTAGCAAGGAATGGTCTTCCCAAAATGATTGAAATTTCTTTATCTTCCTCCATATCAAGTACAATAAAATCCACAGGAAAGATAAATTTATCCACTTTCACTAACACATCTTCCACCACTCCTTTAGGGTAAGTAATGGAACGATCGGCCAACTGAAGAGTTACTAATGTAGGAGAAATTTCTCATATTCCCTACCTTTTGGAAGTTGATAAAGGCATAAGATTAATACTAGCTCCCAGATCACATAAGGCTCTTCTGAAAAAATTTTCACCTATAGCACACGGAATAGTGAAACTACCGGGATCTTTACGTTTTTCCAGAAGCTTCTTCTGAATAATTGCACTACACTCTTCGCTAATTGCAACGTTTCATGATCTGTGACTTTATTCTCTTTTTAAGAATATTCTTCATTAACTTGACATAGTCAGACATCTGTTCTAATACTTCAACAAAATGAATATTTATCATTAATTTCTTAAGGATCTCCAAAAATTTTCCAAATCTGTTATCACTGTTTTGTTGCTTCAATCTTTGAGGAAATGGAGGAGGTGGTTTTTCAACAATAATTTTCATTGGTTTAAGAGAATATTCCATGTCTGGATAAATCTTTTTTGAACCTTTTTCAATATCCACTATCTCTTTCTCTATTTCAACTTCTTTTTATACTCTTGTCTCCAATTCCTTTCCACTCCTTAATTGAATAGCCTTAAGTGGTTCCTTGTTTTGATCTTTTGGATTGATCTCAACATTCATTGGAAGCGTTCTAGAAGGTCTATTATTAAGTGCAGTGAAAATATGCCCTAATTGATTTTCAATATATTTCATCGCAATACCTTGAGCTTGTAATTCATTTCCCATATTCAGAATCATTTCTTCAGTAGATAACTTCTTATCCTTAAATTGCGGTTACTATTGAATCTAGGAGGATAAGGTCTAAAATTGGTATTTTCTTGTTTGTTTGAATTTTGAACTGGATTTATAGAACTGTTCCCCCATTGTGGGTTAACATTGGCATTGTTATTATTCCAATTGAAATTTGGGTGATTCTTCCAACCAGGATTATAATAATTCAAATAAGGATTATTAGGTCTATTAATAGCATTCAAAATCTCATAAAGTGTTTGAGATTCTGTTATCTGTCAAAATGAATTTTCCTCTAACACTTGGGGTGGTTGAGAATAATTCATTCCATACCGATCTATTTTTTAGAAAGGGCTGCAATTTGAGAAACTATCATATTCGTCATATCTTAATCATGAACACTAGCTACTCTCTTAGGATTTACCCGTTCAGAGGGCCATTGAAAATTATTAGTAGTCTTTGATGAGTATGCTTCATTTAATGAGTATGCTTCATCAAAAGGTTTTGACATTAAAAGGTTTTGACATTAACGATCCACCAGCAGCAGCATCTATAATTGATCTTAATGATCCCACTAATCCATTGTAAAATGTTTGAATTATTAACCAATCTGGTAAAACATGATGTGGGCACTTCCTAAGAAGATGTTTAAATATTTTTCAAGCTTCATATATTGATTCCCCTTTAAATTGACCAAAAGATGTGATATCATTTCTTAGCTTAGCAGTCTTTGATGGAGGGAAATATTTTGATAGAAACTTTTGAGAAAGTTCTCCCCAAGTTTTAATAGATCCAGGTGCTAACGAATTTAACCATGCCTTAGCTTTATCCCTTAATGAAAAAGGAAAAAGTCTAAGTCTGAAAGCATCACTCAACACTCCGTTATATTTAAAAGTAGCACATAGTTCTAGAAAACTAGCAAGATGTAAATTTGGATCCTCATTAGGTGTTCCTCCAAATTGATTATTTTGTACCATTTGGATAATAGCAGGTTTAAACTCAAATTAATTAACAACAACATCAGGATTTTAAATAGTCACGTGAATTTCATCTGTTGTTGGGTTAGCATAATCTCTTAAAGGTCTCAGCAAATTTCCAATATCATTTCTTTGATTATATTGGTTATTTTCCATTCCGCAAGGAATCTCAATTTGTTTTTGTTGTTTTCTAATCTTTCAAACAGTACGCTCTAACTCCAAATAGTAAGGTACTAATCTTATAGATCCATTACTACGCATATAAAATCACACAAATACTTTAAAAAGTAAACAAACACACAATTACACACTATAAAGTAAAGGTTTTCAGTTACTATAATATCAATAGATACTGTTTATACCTTCCCCAGCAACGGTGCAAAAAACTTGATGCGAAATTTTTATTATGCAAGAACTTATGAACCCAAATTTATAAATTTATAATGATTTTGTAAAGTCTAAACTTCAACGCAAGTATACGTATCCTATCAAGTAATACAGGGTTTTAATGGAGTCATGGTTATCGATCCCACAGGGAAGGCACGTTCCTTACAATAGATAGTGTAACACTAAAATCCAATACTCAAATCGAAATTAAATTTTAAGTTTACTTCTACTAACAAGATTCATAAAATAGTAATAGTTAAGCAAACCATAATTACTTCTAATATCTTTAAACAGAATTAACTAACAAATACACACTAAGCTTTGTATTTGAAAGGTTTTGATATATATGAAAAGTGTCTTTTCTCTTGCAATGAGTATATGATGTGTGACTGATATAGAATGATTATTTATTATATTGTGCCAAATAGGAGCATAAGTGTTTCTTTACCCTCAAAAGAGTACCCCCTCTTCCAAGCATGTAAAGAAAATTGACTTATCTTAAGTTCAATCACTAAATCTAAGGCTAGACAGGGAGGATACCGGCTGTCACTACGGAGCTCTCACTCACCCTTCACCTGAAGGCTAACATTCGACTTTAGTTACCAATCTTAGGACCAAATTGGGGATCTCAGCCTGTCACCCTGAAACCTCCAATTTGAAGCCCATCAAAACACATTTCCCTATTTATCTGCACTTAATTCCCATGAACTATGTAATTCATTCTTGGACATTGAATGGATTCTTCATTATGGTTGTAGGACACTCAATCCTTTTGGATTTAATGTACAACAATAGATTTTAACAATTCAATTGGCCAGATTGAAAGGTAAATTAAGTTCGAAATGAAAAACCAACACAATTTCTTCAAAACTTTAAAAGCACTTCAAATCCACATCATTACATCTCTATGCAAGAAGAAAGACAAAGGAGACTACTCAGATTTCATAGAGAAGGCACAATAAAACATGGATTCTATATATAAAAGAAAAGTCATACAAACCACAATAGCAAATACAACTTATCTCTTTCTCTTCCTCAAGCAAATCCCTTGAAGTTCCTTTGAATTCTTTTCTCTCTTCTTTGCAATACTGAATTTTCTCTTTAGAATGGAAAGGAAGAAGCAATCTCTCACATTACTCATTCTCCTTCACTCGTTAGAGAAGAATCCCTCTCAAATCTGCACTTCTACACTCACTCTTCTAAACCCTAACTCTAAACTTACACTCTCTCTACTTCTACACTCTTCTCCCCCTCTCCCTTTCTTCTTAAATTTCATCCAAAAAAAGTTACATATATGTTAGAAACGAATTCCGAAGAGTTTCCTTAAGCATCCCTTCAAAAAGTCTCCAAAACTCTTCATTTTTGAACTACACTGACATAGGGAGCCGACGACTCTCTATCGTCCAATCAATTCTGGAGTCTCTGGAAATTGGTGCCGATGGCGCCCATTATGGCGCTGGCGCCGCCCATTTTGGCGTCGGCGACGCCAGAAGTTGTTTTCTCTCATTTTGCTCTGAATTCGTTCCTTTTTGCTACTTTTTGCTCCAATCACCTAAATCATCATACCTGCAAAAATCATGAAAAATACCTTTCTTTAAAGTGCAATATCACCAAAAATTGGTAAAATTATATAGCAAAAATAATATATATTTTTGGTGCATCAGTGAGGAAGGAAGGTTAAGATGTAGTCAAGTGGTGGATGTTGGCCTAAAAATTGAGGAAGTTTCATATAAGAATTTAAGAGAACTACACATGTTGATTATTCGTGAATGGAAAAAACACATAATAGCATTAACACGGAAAGAATCATATGTAAGAGTAGAACTCAAAGGTGGGTGTGTGGGTTTGTGATGATTATATGAACTTAGTTTTAGGCTAACGAATGTGTGGTGTGAGCATTTAGATCAGGGTTTTGGCTATGCTAGAGGAGGGACATAGTCTAGTGTGTTTGGCGAAAGTAGATGAAGGACAAAGAATTTTGGATAAAAACAAGAGGAAGGACTAGGGTTTATATTAAGGTGAAGAAGGGCTAGGCACGGGTTATAACTAGGGTAAAAAATGGGTAGCGTGGGTTTTAGTTAGAGCGTTGAAGGGCAAGAGTTTTAGGCTAAGGTGGAGGTAGAGCTAGGGTGAGAAAGATCTTAGATAGGGTATTGACTAGATTGAGGAAGTGTTAGGCTAGGTGGTTGCTAGGGTGAGGAAGGAAGGTCGAGATGTAGAGGAGTGGTAGACTATGGCCTACAAAAGTGAGGAAGTTTCAAATAAGAATGTAAGTGAACTATACATGTTGATTATTCAAGAATGGAGAAAACACATATAGCATTTAAATTGAGAGAATCATATGTAACGGTAAAGCACATAGAAAATTAACATGGAAACAATGTTAAATTCAATTAAATAAACTATATGAAAGTGAACATTACATGGGCATTCATGAAAAGTGACTGCATGGAGAATATGTTAACTTTACATTTAAAAAAATAAAAAAGATGCACATCACATAAGCATGCATGAAAAGTGAGTAATTGGAGAATATATTAACTTTACCTCAAAAGATAAGGATAATAAACATCACATAAAAGTGTGTGGAAAGTGACTATATGGATAACATATTAACCTTACATTAGAAAATATTAAAGATAAACATCACATAAGCTTACATTAAAAGTGACTGCATTGCGAATAAATACAAAGTATAGTGCTGAGAGGAGGAGAAGAAGAAGAAGAAGATAATGATGATTATGAGGAGGAGGATAAGGATGGAAGAAGTGTGTTGATCATAAGAAGAAGAAGAAGAAGATGGAGAAGTGTAAGAAGAATAAGTGGAGGATGGAGGGGAAGACAAAGAACCAGAACATGAAGAAGACAGTAGAATAATTTGTGTGGAGAAGAATGAACTTTAAGAAGGAAATTGAAGGATAAAGTAAGATTATGGAAAATAAAAAGTGTTAAGAAGACAATAGATAAAGTAGAAGATGAATATAGAAGAAGAAAAAGAAGGGGGCGATGGAAATAGATGGAGAGTGGAGATGAAGAAATGTGAAGAAGAAAAAAAGTAATAGAAGAAGAAGATTGAAGAAGAAGTGTGGGAGAAGAAAGTAGAATAAAGAAGAAAAATATCGAAGAAGTTTGTTGATAAAACAAAGAAGTAGTAGTAATAAAGGAGCGAAGTAAAACTTTTAATGACTAGACGAAGAACATCAGGGAAGGCAGGAAAAACAAAGTAAACACAAAAGTAAGAGAACAAATGAAGGATAGAAGAAAGTAGGAGATTCTTGTGTCTAAAGGATAGAAGGGTGCTCACATAAGGATTAGACATGGTAGTGGTCGAATGTGGGAGAAGTTCGCACTTTAAAATGGAGTGAGAGTGTCGGCATATTTTTAGGTTGTGTTGTATTTTAAAAGGGGGTCGCCTAACAGAAGTTGTCGGCGAATTTGAATTTTAAATTTGATTTAAATATATATATAATTTAGAAAGTAGTATTTGGCTTTGAAAATAATTTTTAAATTTGAAAGTTTTAAGATATGAGATTAAACCGATCTCACATCCCAAATAGTTTATATAAACGAGCACCGCACCACAAATCGTGTATCTATCCCTAAGGATAGACACACTCGCTTGAGGGTGGGGCTCGATCAAATAAACTAGAAGTTTTGTGACATCCGTTTGGTCCGCGAACCAATTTTATAAGCCGACAAATTCCCACGCTTAATATGAAAGTATTAAACGGGGTTTATATTACTCAGGTTCTTTAAAATTCCCTATAAGGGCAAGCCCCTATAGTTAATTACATCTTAAGTGACGGGAATCACCTAAGAAAACTCTCGATAATAACCAATAATTCCGCTCTCAAGAATTTCAAAGTTTAAGGTTTTCAAAGATTGAATTTTGGAATTTCAATAGGGAATGGATCAAATTTTGGAACATTTTGTTTTGTGAATCCAAAGGAAGAGAGGTAGGAGAAATTACCGATTCGAAGTGAACTTCGGTAATTTCCCGACTATCCTATTGTTTGGCTTGAATTTAGGAAAGTCCTAATGTTTATTTAGTATTTCAATCTTGCCAATTTTAATTAATTAGGGCTTATATTTGTATGATAAAATCAAACAAATAGCACTAGAAGATGTGAGGGTTTATTGTCGTATCGGACGACTACCTCGGAATCCTAAGACCGGTTAAGGCTTAATTTGCAATGCAAATGCCTAACGAAGAGTTGAGGATTTATGTTGCACTAGGCAAGCTACATCGAAGTCCTATGGCTTGGTTATTTAATTCTAGAAAAGTTTTTGCTGAAGTAGGTTCAAGTTTTGCCGACGACGATGGCCGTGCTGCCCACCATGCCCCAAGTTCCTTGTTGTTGCAGAGGTTTAGTTTTAGAAATCATAAATCAGGAGATGAGAAAAGTGTTTTGGTTTAGAGAAAATCTTGATTTCCAAGTTTTTTTTTTTACGTTTTAATTAAAACAAATCTTAAAGTTGATTATAACGACACCGGTTAAGATCCCACGGTTCCATCCTTCCGGCATCATTATTTTTATCGGATTCACTTAGTCCAGATGAATTTGCTAAACTCAGCTGAATGAGTTCCACACTTTCATTTAGACCGTGGGAAATCCCGTTAGCAACACGTAGGTTACATCATCCGAGGTATTCCCGATCATCCAACAGGACGTTTTAATTTAGTTGTAATTGTAGTTTTGTGTTCTGTTTGTGATTAAATTTTGAGTTGTTTTATATTTTGAAATGTTGTGGCGGTGAATTTTATCTTGCAATGACTTTTAACTTAATTTGGTTTCAGTTTTAGGGACTATCCTAAAGGTGTGGGTTTTCATGCAACTGTTGTTTTATCATGCAAGAAAAATAAAGTACATTTGCAAGAAAGTAAATTGCAAGAAAGTAAATTGCAATAAAAATAAAAGCGTACCTGGAGGGTCTTCCCGTCATCCCAAGCTGCACTTAAAACACAATTAGAATATTTAAGCAAGTTCCTAGGTAAAACTAAGGGAAGGGTTATGGTTTTCTACCAAATTCCTAATCCTATAGCTAGTCATTTCCTATGACGTCTAGGTTCTTTGTGTTTTGCTTTGAGGACGATTTTCTTCATCAAAGAACGATTAAGCCCAATTGTTCTTATAAATGTCCTATCATATTGAGGAAGTGCTTAAGAGGAATCTTAAACATCTTTTCAATATTTCTAGGATTGTTTTAAGTCCAAATGAATTTAATTATACAAATGAATTAATCGTCCAAGAATTTCAAGTTTTATTGTTATCTTGCTCGGTGAACTAGGACATTTGAATATCCTATAAGTGAAGTAACATTTCATTTAATGTTCTGTTTAGGAGTTATGATAACTAAAACTTTCAAGGGTAAATTGGTATTCAAATGATTTGATTTAAGTTAAAGGGTTTAAATTTGGAATAGTGTTCAAGTTGCTTTACATTTATTTTGAATTCTTTATGTCTTAGGTGATGTTATATTTAATTCAACTTAATTTAATTGAGTTTTAATTTAGCTTAACATAGTTCAATTTAATTTGATTTGGTATTTAATTAATTTGATTTGATTTAATTTAATTTAATTATTTAATTTAATTTAATTTAATTTAATTGTTTAATTTAATTTAATTTAATTATTTAATTTAATTTAATTTAATTGTTTAATTTAATTTAATTTAATTATTTAATTTAATTTAATTTAATTATTAAATTTAATTTAATTTAATTTAATTGTTAAATTTAATTTAATTTTAATTTAATTTATCTTTAATTTACTTTATTTTTAATTTTAATTAAAATTTTAAAAGAGTTTAATAATTTAATTAAGTCTTTTAATATTTTAAATTTGAGTTATCATTTTAATTAAAAAATTGAGTATTAATGATATAATTAGTTTAGGGATTTTTTAAATTAAAGAATAAATCTCTTCCTAATAAATATCCCTTATTTTAATAATCCCAATTTATTATTCCTCCAAATTTAATCTATTATTTAATTAAAGTTTAATCATTTTAAAATTATTTAATGGGTTTCTACCCTTTAATTATTTAAATTTCAATCATCCAAATCAGATTAAGATCAAATATTTTACTTGTTGATTTTTTATTAAACCTAAAGTTTTAATTAAGGGTTAAAAGTTTAATTACCATTTTACCCTTTAAGCTTAATAATTTCATAACTCACTAAATTGAACCCAAATGAACTTGAAATTTTTATATGACTTCACTCATATGTCAATAAAGACATGAGAGGAGAAAATGTGATTTTTCTGTATTTAATTTATTTATATAATTATTTTTGGTGGAAAATAGAGATTTTCAAGGAAAATTTGATAACATGACCAAAGGAAAGTTTCTGTCCTTAAGAAAACTAGGGGACATTTCTAATGACCAGAGAAGCACTTGGACCAATTTTGGTGATTTTTTGAATTATATTATTTTTATTATAATTATTTTGAGTTTTGGAGTGTTAATTAATTTAAAAATAAAATAAATGTTGAAAAATGGATTTTATATTTTTCAAAAATCTCTCTAATATCAAGGAAACCAGAGAAACAAATTTTGTAATTTTCTGATTTTTCTATGATTTATTATAATTATTTTAGTGAAAATGCTAAAAAATACATTTTTTTTTTAATTTAAAAAATTACCCTAGGGCTTTAAAATTCAATATCTCACTAAATAGACCTAGGAAAAATGTGGGATTTATTCCTAAGTGATTAAAATTCAAAATGTGACATTTTGGTGAACTTTATTATTTTTGTGATTTTTATTATTTTTTAATTATTAAAAATATTAAAATATTATTAAAAATCAACTTTTTCAGAAAATTGAAATTTTAATTTTCTTAGGTTCCCCTGATATCGAGAGGCTCCAAAACCAATTTAGTGAATTTTTGAAAAGTATTTTAAAAGTTATGAATTTTTAAAGTTTAAAAAGGCTAAGTGGCTTAATTAACCCAATTAGTGGGGCTAACCAAGTCCAATTGACCTCAAATTTTTATGGTGAATTCCTCTGATCCTAAAGGTCAGTGGAGAATTGATTTCAAGTCAATTTGATGCATGGTTAACTCTAATTAATTGAAGACCTATTTTGAGTGTTTAAGCCAATTAGAGTTGTTTTAAATGAACTAAGTCAAAACCTATTTTTCCTAGGGTTCTCTCGGTCATAAGCAACATCACCAAATTTTCCTAGAATTTATTTCATAACATGCTATTTACTGGAATTAAAATACTCAAAACGAGTGACTCGAACTTGAAAAATCAAGAACTCTTCATAGGGATGGCCTCCGACTTTGGAAAATTCAGGGAATGTTCCCAAATTCAGAGGCTTCAAAAGCCCTATGGTCTCATGCCATGGTGAATTGTATGCATGCATGGAGAATTAAAATAATGCAGAGAGTAAATAAATTATAAAAAATAAAATATTTGATGAAATTAAATGATTTCTTTTCCACATTATTCTCCTCTCGTTCACCGAGCGAGAGGGTATTTTTATTTTATTTTTATGATTTTCCTATACGAGAGATATGAATTTTTGAAGTTTAGGGAATTAAATAAATAAGAAAATACCCTAATTTTCTATTTATCCACGCGGCGCCGGCGCATCCTCGGCAGCTCCGAAAGGCCACGCGGCGCGCTCCCATTCGACGCCGCCACTCGAGTCGGCAGCCCGGGCCCCGCGGTTCTCGCACCGTTTCCCGGTCCGACGCCATCTGAGCCGTTCGTCCGCGCGTGTATTGAATGGACGGCATCCGTTCATCGTCCCCAAGTGTCCTCACCCGATAGCCGTCCACACTAAATCCCTAATATCTCACTCGATACTCAATGGATTTTCATGTTCTTATGCTTCTATGGATTCGTCTTGAAGAGACGAACACATCTATACGGCTAACATTTATTGAAACTAAGGCATTTGAAATGGAGAATCTCCAGAAGCTGGGGATGGAGAGTTAGCTCATACCTTGGCTCAGAGAAGTGTGGCTTCAATCTGAGAATTGTTGCACCTTCGATTGGGTCCCAGCAAGCTCCAGATGAAGTCTCCTGGTCTGGGGAATTGTCTGGATATGATTTCGACCAAGCCCGATCACAAAGCTTGGAGGCTGGAGCAACCGGGTGGCTCCGGAGATGGGGCTTTTGCTGGTGGACACCTTCCTTGGTCCGGTGAAGGTGTAGAGCCAATCAATTTGAGAATTGGCTCACTGTGGAGAAGTGTCCTGGTTTTGGGTGGAATTTCAACTCTGAAATTGAGCTTACAGAGGAGAAATGGCAGGGGGATCTCACTGGGGATCAAGTGTTCTAAGAGTGGAGAAGGGTCTGGAACAATTTTGGCAGAGTTTTGGCAAGGTTTGTGCTTAGCTCTCCTCATGGCCGAGAGGGGTGGAGTTTAAATAGGAGAGGGTGGAAGGCCTCTCAGAGGGAGTTAGGGCTTGGGATCAGCTGCTCTAGTGAGGAGAAGATCAGCCATGGTGATCACTAGGCATGGGGCAGCTCAGCAAGTGAGAATTTCAATGTTGGCTCACATGTGAGCTCTCGGCCATGGTGTTTTCCGGCGGCCTGGTGGCCGGCCGCAGTGCAATGGTCACCATCTTGGTCGGGTGGGTCGGTGGCTGGGTTTAGTGTAGGCAATTGAGGTTTGACATGTGTAAAGGAGTTTGATTTAAATGGAATGGGAGAAGGCTCACTTTGGCTTGGTTTGGGTCAACCCACCATTTTGGGCTTGGTGCACCCTTCCAAGCTCTGATTTTGAGCTGAGGGAATCATTTAGGTCAGCTTAGAAGGAGTGGTGAAGTCTCCATCCATGATGAGGTGGCTAAACATGGTTTAGTGTGTGACATGATTAAGGTAAAAAAAGGTTAAAGGAGGTTTAAGAAAGAACCCCCTCTTCTTGCCATAAATGGACTAATGACAAGTCAAAGCCCTCATGGCTTCATGTGGCTTGAGAATGGCTTGTTCATGGCTTCATTTGGCTTGGGAAAAGGTTGATTTGTTTCATGAAAAGGGTTTTAGAAATTTTTGACATTTAGGGGGTAATTTGACATGTGGCTTGATTTGGAATGGTTTAATTGATGATTTTGAAACTTAGGGGTGATTTTGATCAAATGGATGATGAGGGGAAGTGTCATGTGGGCTTTAGGATGATTTGGGCTTTTAAAATTTAATGAAGATGGGTTTTTAAGAAGGTTTAAGGGAAGTGGGCTTTTAAGTTTAAGGATGTGTTCATGGATGGGAATTTTTGTAGAAGTTTGGGCCAAATAGTTGTTGGTTTTGGTTTAGGGATGTTTCATGAATAATTTGAAATAGATTTAAGGTGGTTTGGGTTTGAATTGGGTTGAATTTGGGTTTATTTGGTAAATGGGCCAATGTAGGTCAAATTGGGCTAACTTGGGCCAATGTTGGGCTAGGGTTGAAATTGATGTAAAATAAATGTTGAGAAATGTTTATGGGAGTGTTTCAAAGAGGTTTTGGCTTTGGTTGGGTTTTGATTTTGAGGTTTGGGCCTATTTGGGTTAGGTTTGGGTTTAGGTCAAAATTGGGCTTTTTGATTTTGGGTTGAATTTGAGTGGGGTTTGGTTCAAAATCTTGGGCAAATCATGTTAGTGTTTTGTTTATGGGGATGTTAAGGAAGGTTTAGAAAAGATTTGGGGTTAATTGGAGTTGAATTGGGTTAGTTTGGGCTAAGTTTGGGTCATGGGTCCAAATTTGGGCTTTAAGGCCCAAAGTGAAATTGGATCCAAATGTCAATCAAATTGGACTTGGATTTGGTCTAGATTGGTATTGGGGATGTTGAATTAAAGTTTAAAATTGAATTGGACCAGAATTTGGGTCAATTGGATAGGTTTGGTTTAACATTGGGTTCACTTTGGGTTAAAATGGGTCAATTTGGGGGTTTTGACAAAAGTAGGGTAAATTGACAAAATTGACCCATGGTGTAGTTGGACAAAATGAAATTGGGAATATTTAGGATTTTCTGGAATTTTCTGGGAATTTTTTGAATTTTTGGATTTTTAGGCCAAGAAGGGTATTTTGGGTATTTGGAGGGTATTGGGGGGTATTTTTGGAATCTTTGGTATTTTTGGGTATGGATGATCAATTTGAGTGATGTGGAGATGTTTGGGATTGATTTTGGAAAATTTTGGGTAATTTGGAAATTTTGCAAAAATTTGGGTAATTTCAAGGGTTTTGGGTAGGTTTAGTAGGTGTAGGGTCTCGGGGGTCAAAAATTGAAAATTTGGAAAATTGAAGATTAGGTGGATGTAAGTGGAAAGAAGTCATTTTGGTTGAGCCATGAAGCCATGAAGCCATATGAGCCATGAAAGGACTCATTTGAGGCATTCACTATGTTGTTCCTAACCCTCTTAGCCGAGGGCTTAGGGGTTAAGGACCATCCATGTGAATCACCCACATGAGTCGGGAGGTTAAGTCGGGTATGGGTGTGGTTTTAGGAAGTGTGTGGAAATGTAGTGTGTAAGTGTAGTGTAAGTCGGCCCCTCACCGGACCAGGGCCACCTGTAGGTAGTCCTAAGGCCAAAGAGTCCTATAGGAACTCATCCTTTAAACTTCCACATTTGATTTCAACCCTCTAGGTGATTAGGGGTCTATAGTCAAATTTGTGGAGTTTGCAGGGAGTTTAGAAGTGGTTTGAATTTCTAAAAGGTGGGTCCCAATTCTAGTCCTCTAAGATAGTCAAAAGAAAAAGCCTAAGGCTAGATCCTAAGCACTAAAAAGAAGAAGGGAAGACCTCATCAAAATGAGGTCAACAGAGAGAAGCTTAAGATGTGGAGGCATAGTCATGTCACCCTTATGGCATAATTGCATAGCTCCCTTTGGTAAAGTGATCTAGTTACCTGATTTACTTAAAAAGTAACTACTTTTATGCCTTATTTATGATTCAATTTTTAAGGATATTATGCTTTAATGAAAGGTATTTTTATGTTTTTGGATATAGGTGATGAAAAAAAGAGTTCAAGAAGGAGAAAGGAGCAAAAAGGAGCAAAAATCGGCTAAAAAGCAAAGTTGCCAAAATTATAAGTCTGGCGCTAGGCGCCAGTTCCATAATGAAGCAGTTAAGATTTTTGACAACTTTGGACAGTTATTTTGACAGTGTTAAGCGGTTATCAGACCTTCTAGAAGACTGGAAGTTACTCCTGATACATAGGACATGTGATACAATACATCTGGACACAGGAAAATGGTTATAATCGCGAAGAGGTACGATCCAAAGTGAAGGGGTGTGAAGACCTGGTCACGGAGTCCGGCGCCTAAGCGCCAGATCTCGGCGCCTAGGCGCCATAGTTACTTTCTAGAAGATTCATTAAATTTGAAGTAATTTTGAAGAGGTGCCTTAAGCAACCCCTGGTCATTTTTGAAGCTCTATAAATAGGAGACATTTCTACATAAAGGAAAGCTCTCCTGCACATGAAAATAACTCTAGAGAGCTCCTAAATATTCTTCTTAAGTTTTTAGTGAGTTTATTTTATTTACTTTGAGTGTTACTACTCAATTCCTTGAGTAGTAAGTGAGAGTTTGTAAGAGTTGGTGTTGTTGAAGTCTTGTGCTTTGCATTGGAGTCAGTAGGAGTCAAAGGATCACTTGAAGGAACCTTCCAGATAAGTATTTGTAACTTGGTTTAAAGATTATAAATATTTTTCGTTGTGTGAATTCAATGTGTTCTGAGTAGTTACTTTTCTTTCTCCTTTCAACCATGAAAATATTATAAAGATAATTTGATTTCGTTGGAGAACATAAACTTAATTTTAAAAATTATTGTGATGATATTCATACCTGATTTTAATTTACTTTTTAAACTGGCCATTTGAATTGTTAAAATTTGATGAGGAATTCTGAGACCTATCCAGAGATGAGTTCTTAACTAGTAGATATCACATGAATCCTTTGGTAATCGAAGGCCATGTGTGGGTTATTCAAGGTGAGGTGCAAATAAATAAGAAAATATTATTTATTAGGCATAGAATTAATTAGTTTTTAGAGTTATAGACTAAATTCTAATAATTTGGTTTATAGAAAGGGAACGGGTCACTAATAGGGAGAACCATAGCCACCCTTGGACATCTAGAAGTGTGAGTCTAGATTAACCCATTCTACTAATAATACATCTTGAACAAATCTATAGATTAGCCAATATTCTTTGTACTATCGAGCGAAGGTAAAGAATATGATTGCTTCTATTTGGCACAATGCCATAATTTCAAGTTCTCCATGAATGATAATTTTTTTGAAAAACCTTGGATTAGTTGAAAAAAAGAAAGTTGTTTTATTTATACTTGCATTAACCTTTACTTTATTGCTGCTTTACTTACATCTAGTAGAAATTTTATAAAACTTAAAATCTGATTTTTGAAAAGAAATAAAAGTTATAATTACTTTTAATTGAAAATCTATTAATTTCTAAAATTAACCTTTCCTGTGGGATCGATAACCATGACTCCAGTAGAGCCCTGTATTACTTGAGCGATATGTATACTTGCATTTGAAATTGTGACTTTACGAAATCATTATAAACATATAAATCTAGGTTTATAAATTCTCGCATATAAAAAAAGTAGTCACCAAGTTTTTGACGCCGTTGTCGAGGAAGTGATAGACACTTTTTAGACTTTTCAAATTAAAATATTTTATATACACTTTTATTTCTTTAAAAATACAAAAATATTGATAAAAACAAAAATACCAAAAAGATTTTATTTTATTTTATTTTATTTTCAAGTCTGTTTATTTATTTTATATTTAATGCGTAGTTCTGGATTTGAAGGATTATTACCTTTTGATTTTGAATTAGAAAGAACTGTTAAAAGAATTAGAAAAGGAAAACAAACTTAAAAATATCAAGAAATGACTGACTTACATAACAATAATGAAAATCTAATATAAATTAATGAAAAAAATGTTTATAAACCATTAAGGGATTATGCAAACCCTATAGCTGATGAACTTCATATTAGTATTCAAATGACTGTTGTAGATGCTAATTCTTTTGAGCTTAAACCTTCTATTATTCAAATGATTCAGAATAATCAATTTGGAGGAACACCAAAAGAGGATCCAAACTTAAATCTTGCTAGTTTCTTAAAACTTTGTGCTACCTTTAAATATAATAATGTTCCTGATGATGCTATTAGGCTTAGACTCTTTCCCTTTTCCTTAAAAGATAAAGCAAATATGTGGTTGAATTCATTAGCAACTGGTTCTATTAAAACTTGGGCAGATATGACACAAAAATTCCTTGCTAAGTATTTTCCTCCTTCTAAAACTGCTAAATTAAGAAATGATATTACTTCATTTATTCAATTTGATGGAGAGACAATTTATGAAGCATGGAAAAGATTTAAAGAACTATTAAGAAAATATCCTCATCATGTTTCACCAGATTGGTTAATTATTCAAACATTTTATAACAGACTTATTGGATCACTTAGATCTATTATAGATGCTGTTGCTGGAGGTTCTTTAATGGCTAAGACATTTGATGAAGCTTATACCTTAATTGAAGAAATGGCTAACAATAATTTTCAATGGCCTTCTGAAAGGGTTAATCCTAAAAGAGTGGCAAGTATTCAAGATAATGAAAACTTTTCTATTTTAGCTTCATAAGTGGCTGCGATATCTAAGAAATTGGACAATTTTATCATTAACATATCACATGTAAGTAATGACAATTCTACAAATATTGATGATTCTCAAACAATGGAGACATTGCAAGCTGTTGCTAGTAAAACTAATAACCCTTATTCAAATTATTATAATCTAGGTTAGAAAAATCACCCTAATTTTAATTGGAATAATGGACATCAACAATGGGGTACTAATCAAGTTAATCCAACTGGGAATTGGAATAATCAAGGAAGTTCAAACTTTAGACCTACTTATCCTCCTAGTTTTAACAATCAACAGAAAAAGTTATCTTTAGAAGAATTGATCTTACAACTAGGTAATCAGTTACAAAGTCAAAACACTGCTATTCGAAATATTGAGAATCAGATGGGACAAATTGCTAATTTAATTAATTACAGACCTCAAGGAACACTTCCTAGCAACGTCAAAATTAATCCAAAAGAAATTGGAAAAGACCATAAACAAGTAAAATCTGTACAACTTAGAAGTGGAAAGGAATTAAAAGAGAAAATTCAGAATGAAATTGAAAAAAAGAGAGGTTGAAGAAATTTCAAAACCTAAAGAAACTCTTTCTCCAAGTAAACATCAGTCTGTAATTCCTATTAAAGTGAAAGTTGAAAGACCACCACCACCTTTTCCTCAAAGACTAAAATAGCAGAAGCTTGACCATCAATTTTCTAAGTTCTTTAAGATTTTACGAAACTTACGATCAACATTCCTTTTGCTGAAGCTTTGGAACAAATGCCGAGTTATGCAAAATTTATGAAGGATGTTTTAAGCAAGAAACAAAAATTTGATACTTTGGAAACTGTTGCATTAAGTAAAGAATGTAATGCAATAATTCAAAAGAAACTACCTCAGAAGCTTAAAGATCCTGGAAGTTTCACAATACCATGTGCTATTGGAGAAAAATTTTGTGGAAAATCCTTATGTGATTTAGGAGCAAGTATTAATCTCATTCCATTTTCTATCTTTCGAAGGTTAGATTTAGGAGAGATTTCTCCCACCACTGTAACCCTTCAGTTAGCTGATCGATCTATTACTTATCCTAAAGGGTTATAGAGGATGTCCTTGTTAAAGTGGATAAATTTATCTTCCCTGTGGATTTCATTGTACAGGATATGGAAGAAGATAAAGAAATACCTATTATTTTAGGTAGACTTTTTCTAGCTATCGGACGTGCTATGATTGATGTGCAAAAAGCAGAATTAACAATGAGTGTTAATGATCAAGAGATAACATTTAATGTTCTGAAATCAATGAGGTATCCTGACAAAGCAAAATGCTATGAGATGGATATTATTGATTATATAATTGAAAAACATTATCAAGAAAAATGTAAAGTCATTTCTGAAGAAAAAAATGATGAATCTATGTTATATAATGAATCATTAACTAAAGAAATTGAAGAAATGAATGAAGAAATTTTATTTGAAGAAACTTATTATATTCATGATAATTGAGAAATTTTAGACACGACTAAAAATGATGTACTTTTACCCTCAGATGAAAAAGCCCCTGAACTGGAATTAAAAATGTTACCTATACATTTAAAGTAAGCATTTCTTGGAAATTCGTTAACTTTACCTGTGATTATATCTTCAGAACCAAGCAAAGATCAAGAAGAAAAATTAATAGGAGATCTGAAGAACTATAAGAAAGCTTTTGCTTGGACTATTGCAGATATAAGAGGAATAAGCCCTTGAATCTGTATGCATAGGATTTTAATGGAAGAAAATTGTAAACCTACTATTGAACCTCAAAGAAGATTGAATCTAATTATGAAAGAGGTTGTTAAAAAAGAGATTGTAAAATGGTTAGATGCTGGAATTATTTATCCTATTTTGGATAGTCAATGGGTATGTCCTATTGATTGTGTTCCGAAGAAAGAAGGAGTAACTGTCATTTTTAATGATAAAAATGAATTAATCCCTAAAATACAAGTTACTGGATGGCGAATTTACATCGATTATCGAAAATTAAACAATGTCACTAGAAAGGATCATTTTCCTTTACCTTTCTTGGATCAAATGCTAGATAAATTAGCTGGACACTCATATTTCTATTTTTTGGATAGAGGTTATCATCAATTATTTGTTGCTCCTGAGGACCAAGAGAAAACAACATTTACAAGTCCTTATGGACCATTTTCCTTTAGAAGAATGTCTTTCAATTTATTTAATGCACCTGCAACTTTTCAGAGATGTATGATGTCAATATTTTGGGATCTAATTGAAAAAGGAATTGAAGTATTTATGGACGATTTTTCATTATTTGGAATTTCTTTTGAGTCTTGCTTAAAAAATATAACAAAATTTTTAAAATGATGTGAATAGACAAATTTGGTTCTAAACTGGAAAAAATGTCAGCTTATGGTCACAGAAGAAATTATACTTGGACATAAAATTTCACAAAAAGGGATGGAAGTTGATCAGGCAAAGGTGAAAATTATTGTTGAACTTTGACCACCTACTACTGTTACTGACGTGAGATGTTTTCTGGGTCATGCTGGATTTTATAGAAGATATATAAAGGATTTTTCTAAGATTGCTAAACCGTTTTGTCATTTATTAGAAAAAGAAGCTAAGTTTGAATTTAATGAAGATTGCCTGAATGCTTTCAATATTCTAAAAGAGGAATTAATCACTACACATGTCATTGTTGCACCTAATTGAGGTAAACCTTTTGAATTAATGTGTGATGCAAGTGATTATGCAATTGGAGCTGTATTAGAACAAAAATATGAGAAAATTTTCAAAGTTATATATTATGCTAGCAAAACTCTTAATGAAACTCAAATAAATTACACTACTACTGAGAAAGAGCTCTTAGCAATAGTATATGCATTTGATAAATTTAGACCTTATCTTCTTGGGACCAAATGTATTGTACATACTGATCATTCCACTATTAACTATTTAATGTCTAAAAAGGATGCTAAACCTGGATTGATAAGATGGGTTCTACTTTTACAAGAATTTGATTTTCAAATAGTGGACAGAAAAGGAGCTGACAACCAAATTGCTGATCATTTATCAAGAATTAAAAATAATAGTGAGAAGATTACTGAAGAAAACATAAATGAGAAATTCCCTGATGAACAGTTATATGTTATTTAAGGATTACAAATGCCTTGGTATGCAGATATAGTTAACTATTTGTTAGCAATATTTTACCGTATGGATTGAATAGCAAATATATTAAGAAATTCAAGAATGATTCTAAATCATATATTTGTGAAGATCCTCATTTATTTAAAATAGGCAGAGATTTTGTGATTTAAAGATGTGTACCTTATAAAGAAACTTTTGCAATTATTCAAAAATGTCATGATTCTGAATTTGAAGGACACTATGGAGTGGATAAAACTGCGTTTAAATTTTTAAATTTTAGATTTTATTGGCCTACATTATTCAAAGATGTTGGCTTTATGTGAAAACTTGTGATCAATGTCAAAGAATAGGGAATATATCCAGAAAAGATGAAATGCCTCTAAGCTATAAATTAGAAATTGAGATTTTTGATGTATGGAGTTTAGACTTTATGGGACCTTTTATACCATCATCTGGAAAGATTTATATTTTATTAGCAATTGATTATGTTTCAAAGTGGATTGAAGCTGTAGCTTTACCTAACTGTGATTCTAAAAGTGTTTTGAAATTTTTAAAGAAAATGATTTTTACAAGATTTGGAATGCCGAGGGTAATTATCACAGATGGGGGAAGTCATTTCAGAAATGTAAGAATTCAATCATTACCGGAAAAATTCGAAATTAAACATAGAATTGCAACTGCTTATCACCCACAAACAAGTGAAATGATTGAAGTATCAAACAGAGAAATTAAAAGAATATCAGAGAAGATTGTTAATCCTAAAAGAACTGACTGGGTTGATAGACTTGATTATGCATTATGGACTTATAGAACAACTTATAAAAAACCTATCGGAATTGCACCTTATCGGTTAGTTTATGGTAAACATTGTCATTTACCTGTTGAACTTGAACATAAAGCTTATTGGGTGATAAAGGAGTTCAATTATGATTTGAATGCCGCAGGAGCAAAACAAATGTTACAACTAAATGAAATGGAAGAAATAAGAAATGAGTCCTATGAAAATGCAAAGATTTATAAGGAAAAAATGAAGAAATTACATGATAAAAAGATTTCAAGAAAAATATTTGAGCCTGGACAAGAAGTATTATTATTTAATACTCGTTTAAGACTTTTTCCTGGAAAATTAAGATCTAAATGGATTGAACCATTTTTAATTGAGAAAATATACCCTTATGGAGTTGTGGATATAAAAGATCCTAAGATGGGAAAAATATTTAAAAGTCAGTGGATTAAGACTGAAGCCTTATATGGGAGAAATGAAACTGATTTACAAGGAAGCTTACGAGTTGAGTCTACCCGATTAAAATAACTGATTAGGTCGGGCTGACGACGTTAAACTAAGAGCTTTGTAGGAGATAACTCATATATTATCATTGTGATTGTTTGTGAATTGAATTTATCTTAATCGATGTGTGTGTTGATCATACCAGTTTAATAGACTTATTTTAAGATCGAAACTTTGTAAATTTGAAGATAGGCGAAACGAAGTCGAACATGGTTCCGGCGCCTAGGCGCCCAAACTTGGGCGCCTAAGTGCCAGTATAAACCTTGTATCGATGGTCCAAATTTCGGCGCCTAAGCGCCCTAGTTACAATTTGTGTAAAAAACTAAAAATCTTCAGTTTTTCACACAAATTCTTCCTATAAACTACCCTACCTTCGTCCTGAATCCCTAAGCAACCCTAATTTCGTCCAGCACAACTCATTTTGGAAGAGAAAAGAGAAGTTTAGAAGCAATGGATAGAGGAAATCATGACAATGAGTTAAGAGATAAGTCTTCAAAAGATCCTCAACCTTATTTCAATGGATTTATTGCAGTAAGTTTAGAGAAATTATTCAGTTGTCTAGATAAGATTGAGGCGGAATTGCTAAGCGTTGGACATCGTCAACATGCGATGTATCACCAAATCGAGCACTTGGAATGGCAGACGAAGCTTCAATTCGATCATATGGCAGCCTTTCAAGATTCTCAAGTGACGATGTATCCGAAGAACAAATTGATTGATGAGAAGATGGCTTTGGAATTTCCAAGGGTGTTAGTTTTCTATCCATGCAGGCCTAGCGGACTTCATTGCGAGAGGGATGGAAATTCAAAGTTTGGAGAAGAATAGATCATTAGTGTGTTTTAGGTGTGATCGAGTCATGTTTTAGTAAGTCGAATATGTAGTTTATGTGTTTGCTTTCATTGTTTAAAGTGTAGACACTGCATTATGGGCTTATAGGACTGCTTATAAAACTCTGATTGGAATGACTCCTTACAGGCTTATATATGAAAAAACATGCCACTTACCAGTTGAATTAGAACATAAAGCATATTGGGCGATTAAAGAATTTAATTATAATATGAAGGAAGCTGGTGAGAAAAGATTGCTGCAATTAAATGAATTGGAAGAATTAAGAAATGAATCATATGATAATGATCGGATTTATAAAGAAAAGATGAAATTATGGCATGATCGGAAGATTAATCAGAGAAATTTTGAACCAGGACAGGAAGTTTTGCTATATAATACTAGATTGAAATTATTTCCTGGAAAATTGAAGTCTCGATGGTTAGGACCTTTCACTATAACTCAAATATTTTCATACGGAACTATAGAAATCAAAGATCCAAAAGCTCGGACATAAATTTAAAGTTAATGGACATAGATTAAAACCATATTTTGAAGGTATAAGACCTAACTATAAAGAGGTTTTAATGCTTAGTCGACCTGATTAATAATTGAAATTAGGTCGGGCTGACGACGTTAAACCAAGCGCTTTATGGGAGGCAACCCATATTAGTTATCTATTTTTTATTGTTTCTTAATAGTTAGTTTATATTATTGAAACTTTACTACTCAATTATTATTAAGAATCATCACATATTCGAACCATTATGATGAGAAATGAAATTATTCGATTTAGAGTGAAATTGGACATTATTTTGGAATCTCGCAGACGGCGAGGTCGATACTCGCTGACAGCGAGGTTCGCGCCTAAATTAATATCAGTTTATTTATCGAGCTCGCTGACAGCGAGAAACATCCCGCCGACAGCGAGAACCTGAGAGGCAGTTTTTATAACCGAGTCGCCGACGGCGAGAAACTTCTCGCCGACAGTGAGGAAGTTATAAAGATGAGTTATTTATACTTTGAATGCCAATTTGGACGGTTTCAACACCAATTCCTTTGTGAAAACCCATTCTTAAATCATTCTAAATCTGCCTTCTTCACTAGAATTCATTCCATTCACCATAATGGCCTCCAAATTCTTAGATTCGTCTAATTCTGGAGTGTTTAACCGGAGAAAATTTGTGAGTGCGGAAGCGCAGCGGATATTCAACAAGGTTTTTGTAAAGAAAAGAGTTATCAAGGAACGGGGATTTGTCAATCGAGGATTAGAGAATTCCACTACGAAGATAGAAGAAATAATCGCACAGCCGCACTGGGAGGTATTTTGTTACACTACGTCTGCTGTTGTTATTCCAGTTGTGAAAGAGTTCTACTCTAACTTACATGTGATCAACAATGGGAATGTCTACGTCCGAGGAAGATGGGTGACGTTTACTCCATCAAGAGTAAATGAATTATTCTCTATAGAAAACACCCCGGTATGTCACTATTCAAATTTTGTGCCTTCTCGATATAATATGAATGAAATATTTCGATATCTGATCGATGAACCGGAAGATTGGAAATGCGTGAAGACGGGTATGTTAGTTTCTCTCGCATCACTTTTGAATCTCGTCTCAAAGCACCGGCACTTTTTCATCTCATCTAAATTGTTACCTACTATGAGGGTAAACAAGGTTTCGAAGGAATGCGCTATATTGAATTATTGCATTCAAATTGGATTGCCTATTGATGTTGGACCAATAATTGTTAAGTCTGCATTGGGTTTAATTGTGCATGGGTCAGTTCACGGACTAGGACACCCATCTACTATTTTTGCATTATGCGATCAGTACTGTGTTTCTTATGAAGCTTGGGAAAAGGTTCTGTTACCTTGGAAGCCGCTTGATCCTACAGTATATGTTCCCTACTTTGGACAATAATGAAGACATTACATTTATCTCTGATAGAGCTTCACAGAATAATCCTATAGCAAGGCCTATTTCAGATAAAATGGAGTTACTTATGAAGAAAATTAAAGGAATGGAGAAAGAACTCGAGAATGTGAGAGATTTAATCGACAATATATCCGATTTATTTGATCACATTGATCTGGAGGATGAAGGAACACTTTGATCATTCTGGACATCTGGAAGCTAGCTTTCTTCATTTACTGAGACAGAAGGGTTGGATCACTGAAGAATCTGCTCGGAGTTTCCCTTCAGGCCTTTCTATAACTTATTTGTGCATCATCGTCATATCGGAAATATCGTAGAAGATGAAGATTCCGACCTTGAAGAGTAGTAGTAAAGATTTTCATAGTATGTTTGTATTTATGTTATTTGATTTGATTTAGATTTTATTATGTGTGGAGTGATGATTTGAATATCTCAAACTTAATTGAGATATGCGTCATAGTTTTGTATCAACATTTAGTGTGTCGTGGATTGGTTTGCGATGCTGATTAGTAGTAAGGATTGAAGTTTGAAGTTTGATTATAGAGTTTAAAATTATGTTAGTTTGTACATCTCATGGATTTCAATATTAAAGTTAATTTGTTGTGTTGTGTGAATTTGTTTGTGTATAAGTAGCTAATCTTCATATTAAATTAATCAATAATGTGATCAGAAATATAATATAAGACAAATCAAGGACGAAAATGAGTGACGAATTTAGAAATTTAAGATTTTTGGAATCTCGCCGACGGCGAGAAAAATCCCGTCGATAGCGAGATCGATCTCGCTGACAGCGAAGAATTTCTCGCCGACAGCGCATTTTTCCCGAGAGTTTTTTGTTCCAAAAAATTTTAGCTCGCTGACGGCAAGAAAAATCTTGCTGACAGCGAGGTCGGGAAAAACATATATTTTGACCGGTCAAAAACACTATTCATCATCCCCAACCTCTCATTTTCGCAAAAACCGACCTAGGGCTTCAGAGATCTTGGATTTGAAGCGATTTCAACACTTTTTGACACCAGATTTCATCTTCCCTTGGTAAGAGCTTCACTCCTATGCAAAAATTTTTATTTTCACCATATATTTTCACCACATTGCAAATTTTGGGAAAAATCAAAATGTGGAAGGAATATTCGGTGGAAATCCATGGAATTTGATTTAAATTACTTATAAATGTTTTAGGAAGCCTTCTTAGTATTATTTTTAAATTTAGTGAAAATTTTCACGATTCTCACAGATCGATCGTATGGCTCCACGACAAAAACGTCGAGTAGAATTCGACGAAAACCGATTCATCAATGCACGAGCACAGGCTAAATATTTTGAAAACATACAAGGAAGAAAGTGCATTGCGGATCGGGTTTTCAAAAATCCGGGAGGAGAAGTAGAGCGGATTATTAAGGAGCGAGGTTGGGAGAATTTCTGTTACGTTCAATATAGAGCAGCTGTAGAAGTGGTTAAAGAATTTTATGCCAATTTGACTGCCGCTGAAGATGCACCAGTAAAGGTACGAGGTTTTTTTGTAGATTTCAATGCTGCAAGAATTAACGCGTTCTATGAAGTTCATGACTCGCACTTTAGCGAGTATGAAACTTTTGGAATGATGGAAGGACCACTGGAGGAAGTCATTAGCTTTCTCACTGATGGAACCGGAGTTTGGAAAATTAAGCAGCAGGAAAGAGTGAATTTTCCTCTTTCTAAATTAAATGCAGTCTCCAAAGCCTGGCATTACTTTATTTGTTCTACTCTGTTACCCACATATCACCACAGTGAGGTAACACGAGATAGAGCAATTCTGAATTTCTGTATTCAGAAAAACAGAAGCATCAACATTGGGAGAGTTATTTATCAAAACATCCTGGCCACTCCTCGAAATGAGAGTGGAGCTGGATTGGGACACCCTGGATTAATTTTTGCACTCTGCCAACTCTCTGGAGTTGAGGCTAGAGATGATGAAGAATGGGTGGAACCTATGAAACCACTCACAGCTGCCAATAGCAAGAAGTATGAATCTCATTAAGGGTGGAGATCAGGAGTGAGAAGTTATTTCACTCAGTCAAGTAGAGATACACCCTCTACTAGCTATGAACCTCCTGAGCCTACCATCCCTACCCTACAAGATCTGATGAATGAATTAACCCTGCATAGGAGGAGTTTTGAGCAATTTGGAGAGACAATGGGGAGAAGATTTGATCATTTTGATCAAAGTATTGATAATCTGGAGAGGAGACATGATTATGATAGTGAGTACCTCCAGCGACATTCGGAATACGAAATTGCATACTATGAAGCTGAACGTCGTTATAGAAGTGGAGATTTAGATGTTGTCTTTCCAGATTGCCCCAGGTATACTCAGTATCATCCTGCTCAGTCTTCTCAGTAGCCTACAGATCAAGGAGGGGATGATAATATAGTTTGGGATTTTGATGTTGAAGATTAGGACTTTATTTGTTTTATTTGTTTGATGTTAAATTATTTTGAGGACTTTATATGTTTGTAATATTCAGTACTTTATTTTTTTTGAGACATTGGATGTTAGTTAGATTAATTTGCTTGAATTATGATAATAGTTTAGTTTTTGTTTTTGTGTTAGTTAATTGCATTTGTTTTTATGTTAATTAGGATGTTAGTTTTCTTTAGTATGTTTTTTTATTTTATTTTATTTTGTATTGTTTTAAGTTTTTAAAATTGTTAATATGTTAGTTAAATTGTTTTAATATGTTAGTAATTCATATGTGTAGTGTAGAGTTATTTTAATTGTTGTGTTTAATACTTATCTTAAATTTTATCCCTGCATTTTCTTTAAATTGTTATATATATATGGAGAATACTAACAGTACAGGTTCAATGAAAAATGAAAAAGCCTGCAAAAATTTCAAAGAAAAAAAGAAATACCTAAACTTCAAAGGTATGATTTATTTACTTTCCTTCTTTTTCATTATTTAGAATAGATATAAAAATTTAAGTTTGGGGGGAGAGTAAAATATAAATTTAGTTATTAACTTGTTCTCAATTTCTATTTTCAAATTATTATAAAATGATTTTTATAGCAAATTTTTCAATTTAATTTAATATGAATTATTTTATTTAATTATTATAAAAGGTTAAATCAAATATTTCTAGTGTTTTAATTAATTAAATAGAATAAAATATTTGGTTAAAAGGAATAAGAATATAGTAAACTATTTTTAGTAAGGAAAACTATATTCTAAAATTAAAATTCTTAAGTATTCAAGTGAAAAAGAAAGATTGAAATTCAATGAAGTAAAAACTATGAAGTATATATAAGCTAAGAAATATTCCTAAGTTTCAAATTTAGGAAAATGAAAATGAAGTTCAAAACTATTAACAGGCTCTCCAGATACAGTAATTCTCATTAAAAAAAAAGAAAAAGAAAAAAAAAGAGAAAAAGAAAAAGAAAAAGAAAAAGAAAAATGAGGAGAAGCTTGAGGAGATGCCTTATCAAAAAATTGGCTTCATTTGAATTAACCTAAAGGGAAAAACTTAGATATTTCAAAACTTATGTTTATGGATTAAAATTTTACCTAATAGTATTTTCTTGAATTTCTTATCATATGAATATCTTAAGTAGTTATTCTTTTAAATATAGTCATTCCTGAAATGAATAGTAAACTAGAAATCTTAGACCTGATAACTAAATAATTTATTTCTATAAGATTAATTAAATTACATGAATTATTTTTATTTAACTTTATTATGATATTAATTAATCTAATTCACAGTTTATTTAAATTGAAAAATCTTGTTATAGAACTCATTATTTTTATGTAGTACTAAAATTACTTGAGGACAAGTAATAAGTAAGTTTGGGGGATTTTGATCACTGAAAATTTTATTAAGAAATTCATACTTATTTTTGATGAAATTGCACTTTAAAGAAAGGTATTTTCTCTATTTTGTTGCAGGAATGGAGAATTTAGGTGATACAAGCAAAAATCATAAAAAGGAGCGGATTTGGAGCAAAAAGGAAGAAAATAATGCAATTTGTGCTGAGTAGCCGACGACGAGATCAAACCCGCCGACAGCGAGGTTACGAGAAGAAAATTCTGAAGGATTTATAACTGTCTCACTGACAGCGAGCCCGAGCCCGCTGACAGCGAGATAGCGCGGTTTGAAGATCTTCTAGAAGCCTCGCCGACAGCGAGGTAGTTCGTCGCCGACGGCGAGCTAGTTCAAATGGCGCGTGATACATTGAACCTGGACACATTTTGAAGGGATGCTTACACACCTCTTGGTCCTTTGCTCACCTCTATATATAGAAGCTGAAATTCAGCTTCTAAGGGTTAATTTTTTCTAAGTGTATTAGTGTGTGTGTGTTATTTTGTTAATTGGTGCAGTTTTTAGTGAGTCTTTAGTGAGTTAGTGAGTTAGTGAGTTTTTAGTGAGTCTTGCTGTACTGGAAGGAAGAGTCAAAGGAACTGCTAGGAGTCTGCTTGGGGATAAATTGAGATAAGTATTTGTATTTATTGTTTTTAACTTTAAATGAAATATATGCTTAGTTTAGTCAACATGCATTCTGAGTAGTTTATTAGTCTTTCTCCCTGTTATGAATTTAAGTGACTTGATGAACTAAAAATAGAAGTATTTTTATATATATTAATAAATTGTGATAATTTTTACTTAAAACTTAATTTACTTTTAAACTGGCCATTTGATTTGTTAAAATATGTTGAATATCAACTATAGTAAAAATTACATCTGATATTCGGGGAATTCAAAAGCCTTGGAAGGAGGGTGCAAATAAATAGGGAAATAATATCACTGGGCTTAGAATTGAGCATTTTAGTGTGACATACTAAAATATTCAATTCGGTCCTATTGTTTGAGAGCTGAAGTGTAGATGTTAGCCCTCGGGCGAGGGGAACGTGGGAGCTCGAAGTGGCGATCGGTATCCTCGCAGCCTCAGCCGCGGATTCGGTAATCAAACATAGGATTAGTCAATATTCTTTACATCTGGACCAAAGGGTAAAGAATAGGAATGCTCCTATTTGTCACAATACATTAACATTATCTATTTAAATTCATCAATCATTTAAATTTCTAAACAAGGGGAAAGATACTTTTTTTGAATAGTTAAGACTTATTTAGCAATTAGTTTTATTTCCTGCACTTGCAATTCGTATTAATTTTCTACTTAGTTAAGTTACCTTATTAGAATACTTAGTTTACTTTATTGCGCTTAAATTTAGAACTCCAAATTTTCGTATACTATTTAAAAAATTATTATTATTATTTTAAAATTAGCTGTTATTTAATTTTCTCTTTCCCTGTGGGATCGATAACCAGGACTCCACTAGAGCCCTGTATTACTTGATACGATACGTATACTTGCGTAGCATCCACAACATAAACAAATTACAATTCTATACATATAATATAACGGGGTCGAGTTTTTGGCTTCATTGCAATCAAATTAAAATATCATAATATAAATTTGTGGGTCACCTAGAAATTTTAGGGGTGAATAATATATGGTTTAAGAGGGGTGGTGAAACGATTAGGGCCTATTAGAACAGTTCATAAACCTATGATTATGTATGTGAGCTAAAAACTATAGGGGTAACTAACATAATTAGGTTATAATCTTAATATCAATTTCAATGGATTTTAAAATGGTTGTAGATGTGAACTAGTGCAACATTTTTTAGTCATTTTTGCATGATCACTAAGAAGCAAAAGTAAGACTATATCATTATAAATATTTTCTAGCATACTTGAGATATGACATGGTTTCATTTAATTTTTATAGCATGGATATATTTATGTGTATAATATAAATGGAGAATTTGGAAAAAAAATAAATTTATATTATTTTTAGATGGAAATTTGCACGGAATCAACTCCTCAATAGAAGAGATGTGAAAGGAGAAATTTTGGGAACACTTATCCAATCCATTCAAAAATATTTGATAATTCCTCATTAAAAAATATCATATATAAATGATTTTAAATAAATGTTGACTTTTAAATTCATGTTTACTCATGTAGAAGGTGGTTCCATACTTGTAAATGGTGGTTGTTGGGAGTGGAGTGACTTAGCATAGTGTTTCCATTATTTTATAAGGAGTGGGTTAATTTGGCTTCTTAGTTGACTTGCATCATGTCATGGATATCCTATCCTACTTAAAAAAAAAATTATATAAATCATATGTTGACTTCCCATATGATTTGGAGTTAAAATATAAATAATTTTTGGACCTTTCCAATCTTGGTGTTACTAAGATCTTGAATTTCTTTTCTTTGTACAATGTGACATGATAACAAATTATGTGATTTTGAAGGTCACTTGATGATCTAATTCATATTATTTAACTTATATTAGAAGGCATGAATATGGGGCACTAACACAACACTTGAAACATAAAATAGGTTCTCCTTCTAAAATAGCACATAAATAATAACACTAACAAAAGAATAATAATATTTTGTTATTTTTAAAAAGTAGTTATTTTACATTTATATTATAATAGTCCTAGAGTGCCTTTTATCAAATTATAATGTTTTAAAGGTAGATATATATTATTCAAATTAAAAGGTAGTGAAGTTTTCTTACTTAACTAACATGCAACACACAATTGACCAACAAAATGTATTTTGGGCAAGCCATTGATTAGATAATTTTTATCTAGCTATGTTAAAGTATGAATGCTATAATGATAAATATTTTAATGCTAATTCCATGGATTTTCATAGCTATCTTTTAAACAAACAAATTTCAAGCAAATAAATAATTTAAGTCAACTATATAGTTTTATTAAATATGTGTTTTATTAAAAAAAATTACTCCACTTAGTATAATAAAATATTATGAGCATCAAAATTGAATATAATGTCTTCTTTCAAACTTGTTGAATCTTATTAGGCTATGTTTTAGTCCATCAACTAACATAAGTTGTTTATCATTTAGGAACCAAAACCATTGTGCCAGCTTTAATAATATTTATTTTCTCATTATTATGTTAAGGTATGATACCATCCTTTCTGTGTCCCAATGAAATCAAATTGTTAACATCATTGTTCATGTTCTTGGATCCTCATCCCCACAAATATTAATCTCATCTTTAGTTCCACAGTGGGCGCACACCTACAGAGAATATCAACCTATCAATTTAGTAACCCAAGTGAATTTGGGTTCACTAATAAAGAAAATACATGACTAATATGTGAAGAGGTGATATCACAACCTATGCAAACATTTGCTTTCAGTATCCAAATATGCTTCGGCGGCTTGCTAATTGTTTTCCTTTGTAGTATCTAAGGATATAACTTAAAATGCTACATATCTCTCTTGTGTGTAATTAAATGGATGATGGTGAGTTAAATATTCTACAATCTTTCTAATGAATGGCATATAATATACCACATTTATGCTAGATTTTTATGAATGACAATATGTAGATAATTAATTTTTGATTTCAAATCAATTTCGCTCCAAACATTCTATCACATAAGTATGCTTTGTTTGAGAAAAAAATCATTTTCTATCACAATATTTGATTAATTTTGAATCTTTTCATAATATAAATTTAAAACTTTATGCTTATATATTTAAATACTATTTTTATTTGTTAATTTAAGAAATTTCTCATTCAAATTAAATAGTTATCATACAAATTATCTTAATATATGAAATCATTTACCTCCTTAATTGAGTCATCAATAACAAACAAATAAAAATTAGTCTCGTTTTGAACTTAAGCTGTTAAGCTTATTTGTTCACTAACACAATCTACCTATGCGATCATTAAATTATAATCATTTGAATTATGGCATTTAAGCACTACATTCTCAGTCTTTTTTCTTAAAACATCCATGTCGTTTTCCCTAGAAATTATGTTTTGGTCTTACACTAGCAAAGGACCAAAATTTGAAAAGAAAAATAAGAGTTAAATATTATGCTTCTACAATTGTAATTACATTTAGATCTCTTTTTTTATGCAAATAGCGTGGATGTTATCTATTTTTATTTGTCTAAATGATCCTTGCTAAGGGGTATAAGTTGCTAGTGTTTTTTTGAGTCTCATAGAACTTTTAATGATAATCTCACTGGTCTTCATTATGAATAGTTTATATTCCTATAATTAAATTTTAATTTAAATTTCAAGTACCACATTGATTCCTTTGTAACTAATAACCAACTTGTCCTCTATCTCTTTTATTGATCTCAAATTGTAGAACTTCATGTACCCAAAAAATGTTAATGTATAATATAAGACATTGAATCTTTAACCATTCGACTAAATTAACTCTATTTCTTCAAAGGACCACTCTTCTATGAATTCTTGTGATGTCACATAGTTAATTACAGATATGGGGATTTTCTCAGCATTAAATTTAGCTATTAAATTCTTATATCAAATAATTGAAGGCATGTCATCATTTAATTTGAATGAGATTTGGTCATATAAGGGAGGGCAAGTTGTCGAGTGATTTTTATTAATTTTATTAACAATGCGCTTATAAGAAATGGTAATGGTTATGCAGTGCCAAGATATCTAACTTATAGATATGAAGCCAAACAATATAACCAAGATTTTGAATTTATCCAATTCAAAATATTGAATAGTCTATAAATTTAAATAAATCAATCTAGTCAATATTTTGAATTGGATCAATATTGTATCAAATTTTCCTATCAAAATCACTCTATTTTAGCTCCTTAATGCTCATTTAAATAAGCTGTTTACATGAAAAATATGTTATTTCTTATTGAAGTGTTGATATTTATTATGATTAATGGAAGTTCATAAAAAAACTGTTGAGACCCATGAAGTTTATGGAGGCTAAATAATAATTAACTTTCATTGGTCAATCTGACCAACTCATAATAAAGCATACCCATGGTTTTACTACAACTAATTAATTATTTGTAGAGACCCATAAATATTAATAGAAGCTCTTAAATATAGTCAATTTAAAAAAAAAAAATCGTTTAAATTATTAATCATTTATTTCTATAGGTTAAATTCACTTTACTCATCAAAACATCTTATATAATATTTAAAAAACATTAGCTTAAATAGAGCATATAATATATTTTTGAATGTTAAATACATAAAAAACGTCATATTTGTAAACTTTTATAATTAGATTGCTTGTTGTCAAAGAGTTAGTTGTGAAGAGGGTAAAGTATATTATTTTTTATTTTTTGAAGAGGGAGTTGAGGGCCAAGCTTAATTTATATTAAATTTAAACACCATTAAAATACTCCTAAAAATGGAACGATAGAAACAACCCAATGAAAGGTAAACAAAAAAGTGTTGAAACATTTAATGAGCTTAGAAATAACACCATCCATCCAATAAGAGGCTCCATTCTCAATTAATTAGCCTTGAAAATTCCAAACAAGCTCGGTAGCAAATTCAATGTTCGAGGTAATTCATCATATTGTGAAAAAAGAGAAGAGAAATGTATTACATTAATATGATTTGAAACTTGATAAAATTCATATAATGATCTCCCTTTAGTCATGCAGGATCACCACATATATATGTTTTTAAGTGATGAATAACATCAACGATCAATAGAAATGTCAGGAAATATGAGTAGTCAAGAATTTTCAAGAGCACTACAACAAAATAGATCGGTTATCAATAATTGATTGAACCTCTTATCCCTGATGGTTAACATCATTGCTCCAAAAATACAAAGTTATTATAAACAATATGGTAAAATTAATTTAACCATCATGTTGAAACAAATCAGATCATCCAAGATCAACAAGAAGAATAAGAACCATTCTTTTATTAAATATATATATATACGAAAATGAAATAAACCAAAATGTAAAATTAAGTTTGCTATTTGTAATATAAGTAAAAACATATGCATAGACCAATTATAGTTGGACATAGCAATTGTAAGAATGCAATATCTATAAAGCTATCAGAACTCTCAACTACCAAAATATATCCCGAAAATCAAATCACTTGAAAATTTGTATGAAGGCTAGTGAAATAGAAACATGTGGAATAACCCAAAATGATTCTTATAACAAAATAATAGTCATAGCCAACTAATATAAGAAGAACAACATCCATAAGAAAACAGCCTTGGTAGATATTATGAAGCACAATATATGGACTTGATACATGAGCGAGTCTCTTTTAAACTGCCATTTTTTTTGCACTTCCACCAACTAGCAAAAATATTTTATGCATGATAACATCCATTAGTAAAAGAACCTTGACAGACACTCTATTATTGCTTTCCATCCATAAGTAATGTGAGGAAATCTGGATGTTGGGAAGTAAACACCTCTTCGTAATCTTGTGATTAATAGAATTAGAGTGATTTAGAATTTGGTCATGATTATAGCTCATATAAAAAAAAATTTTCCATAAGGAATACATGATTTCAGAATGTCAAGGAAAAGAAACATTGAAAGAAAAGATGAGAATGTGTTTCTTTATGATCACCACAAAAAAGACATACGAGATCCACGAATCAGAGTCCCCTAAGAAGAAGGCTAATTTTGGGCCCTCTAATCATAATTTTTGAGCTAGTCATCGAAAATTTAAAATAATAACCTTTGAAGTTTAAAGCAAATATATTTGCACTGACTTAGATCATTATATATATATATATATATATATATATATATATATATATATATATATATATATATATAAGTGATAATATATTCGTGGGAATAAAGGACCTTTCCTTGCTATAAACAAGACATCTCAAATAAAATCATCAGATCTAATTCCGTAGTATATTTATAATCATTAAATCTAGAGCATTTTTTAAATTTCCTCTTCTTTTTTTTTTTCTCTCATCTCCATTCCATTGAACACGTCTGAATGTGTGAAATTTTTAATTCAAAATTAAACTTGCAAATTCTCTTGTTATTATCATAAATATTATAGTGCACTAATTATGAGGAATTAGTCATTAATTTAAAAGGAAATTCCATCAAGTCTCTTAGAATATTGTTATTAATCACTTATCAATCAATAACACTAAAACAAGTCTTCCTTTTTTGTTTTTTCTTAAGAAAATATTATCCTATTTATTTCATATGTTTAACTTTTTGTATGATATTTACATTATGTACAAAGTATATTCTTGTAAAATTGAAATGCTTATTCCATGAAGCTATAATAATTAAGAATTAAAATATATCATTAACAATGTATATTTATTTATTATTTTTTCTTTGGCCGGCAAGCCCTCAAATTTAACCCTTTGATATATATTGCTAAAAGTTCAAAATAAAATGACTTTATGAGACCTACAGAAAATATAATAATAATAATAATAATAATAATAATAATAAATAGCGACTTAAATCTTGTATGGTTGAAATGTGCTACTAAAAAATAAATTAATAAGAGTAGAAAAATGCTAAAGTCCAAATTAATATAGACTTTGCAAAATTACTATTTTTTTTTTTTTTGACCCTGACCCATGGTCAAATAATATATGATAATATAGTTTTTTTTTTTTTTTAAAATATGCTGAGGCATCATAATAAAATTTTCTTAAAATATTTTTTTTTTAATTCTAAGTTTTATTTTATTAGCTTGAAGATTAATACGTTGAATGCATGAACAAATAGTGGTGGCATGCTATCAAAGACATTAAGAAAATTGTGTTTCATAAAATTAATCTGCAAATAAATTCTACACGTACGAACAGGCTCAAATCCCGGCCTATTTATTATAAAAGATAAAAATTATTATTAATTCAAATTAGTGTAATCTTAAATTAATGAATAAATTGAGAAATTAGAAGATGAATAATAAAAAATTAACTAATATAAAATATTAAATATTAACTTTTAAATATTTTTAATAAGTTAAAAATAAAGTCTCATGTAAAAATGCATTGTGAGGGTAGATTATTGATGTGAAAAAAAATATATTATTTTGTAAATATTACATGATATTTTTAAAAAATATATTTTCAGATAAAAAAAGAATGACCGACAGCCTTCCAATTTTGAAAATAGTTATATTTTAAGTCAAAATTAGTCTTAACACGCATCTATCATTATTGATAAGATATAATTACACATCCAGAAATTAAATTCCCAACATAAGAACCAACGAAATGAAGGAACGGCATACAGAATTGTGGCAAGCTATCAATTATATGATCATGAACTGAAAGTTTCATTTTTTTTTTAAGATCAATATAATATAAATTGTTTATATACAGTAATAATTTTAAAAAATATAAATTTGATGATTATTTAATCTATTCTGCCATGTTTTTGTTTCCCTAATTCAACTATATCATCAATCAAAACAAACCAGATGAAGGAAAGGCATACAAGAAAGTATTAATGAAAATATAATGAACTAAGTCTGTCTCTTTATCTCTTATCCAAACAGAACAACCTGGAGGGAGACGACCGCACCTTTCTCTCACTTATAGTCTCCAGCTTTGGTGACCATGAGAGCCTATTCCCCTCCACCAGCTGCTCGTAATGCTTCTTAAGCTTCGGCGTGCTACATATCTCTTCACTAATCAGTCGCCCACCGCCGCCACCTCTTGCGGTGATCATCTCCTTGATGAACTCCGGCAGCACTTTCTCCGCCATCCTCCCATCATCCCCCTTGACAAATTCAATAGGAAATTTTGCGGCCGGTGGTGGTGGCCACCACTTTCGGCTGTTGAGAAGAGCGAGGGAATTCATCGTGAGGGTGTCGGAGGGGATGCAGCCAGTGGGGATGATGAAGTAGGTCTTGCCGAGGAGGAGTTCGTTTGCGAAGGAGAGGGTGGGGATTGGGTGGCCGATGAAAAAAGAGTCGGCGTGGCAGATGGAGAAGTCAGGGAACTGCATGAGAAGATCGGCGGCAAAATGGCGACCGGAGAGGATGCGGGTGGCGCCGCCCCAGAAGATGAGGGTTACAGCGGAGTTGTCGGAGGAGTGGGGGAGGAAGCAAGGGGAGATGAGGGAGTTCCCCATGAGAAGATGATGGGTGGGATAGTTCCAGTGATGGAAATGTTATGGAGATGGGTATGAGAATGGTTGGTGTTTTGACTTCCAAAGGAGGATTATATATGAATAAAATTTGGAGAATTTATATGACTGTCAATAATTTTTATGTATTTATATATATAACACTTCTAAAAATTCTTTTTTATATTCATAATACTTAAAATTCTAACATCACATGAAAATATGGCATTTACTAACATTTTAAAGTTGATTGTACCTCTTAAAGGTTATGTTAGTGTAGGATTCAAATATGTCTGGTAGACACACCCAACGAATATAGCGCTGAAATCAAAAGAAGGCATAGAAATGGTGGGGGTATTTTAGTCCATATTTAAACTCAGTTCGCGCGGCTGCAAAATGTAACTGGCTGGCCTTTCTGCTAGCTGATTGGGGAGCCAGAAGATTGCCCGACCGAATAGCGCTAGACATGTCAGCCATTTGTTTGGGAAGTGGATCTCTGCCCCTGAGCGTTGGGAACCAACGCTCTTTCCTTATCCATTCGACATGGCTGGCATTGGTTCGTTCTCTCAGAACTAATCAGTTGGGTCCTCCATAGTTGATCCTTCTCCTTGCTTAAAACGCACTGCTCCTCTGATCTTAAGATTTGTCTGGTTGGGGAGGAATTTTTGGGTCATATTATGATAGGGCTTGCAAAGCTGCATCTCCCATCTTATCTTTCTTGGGATGTCTTTGTGAATCGTAGTGGCTAGTTTTGATTTACATATTATGTTCTCCAATTTTTTTTTGCTCCTAGATAGTGACAACAGCAAGAATGATAACAAAAATTTTATTATACCCTCATATCTTTTTCCTTCTTTTTTTAATAGACAAATCAAACGAAGGAAATATGATTCTTGTATCGATATTTATTTATTGACACCATAAATAAACTCCCTGGAAGATTTCTGTGTCAATGTTCATTTTATAGGGAACTCTAGGGGCTACTCAATCATCCAGAATTTGTTCCTCTACTGAATTTTGATTTGTCGTTCACGTTTTTGTTATGAAGAAAGGACACGATTCTATGTTAAAATCTACTGATATGGCTAGGATGTTCACTGCTATGGGGCTCAGATCATACATTCCGAGGATGAACCCTCGAGGAAGAAACAGGCGAGAAAGGTTGAAAAACGTTGAAGAAGAAAATGTGGGGAGTCACTCGATTTGGCTCGAGGCAGGTCTAGGAGGGCTCTTCTTCAACAGTTTTCTATGGTTATCCCACTCTTATCCAATATTTGATGGTTGGTAATGAGATATGTACACCCGACAAGACGGGGAAGGCCGAAGATCTTCCGTCCCATGACGCTGTCAGAAGGACGTGGGCTGAAATGAATCAAATCCAAGGTAAGTTGTCCCCTCCTCTCTTCTTCCTCACTCTTTCTTTTTTTTTTTTTTTGGGGGGGGGGGGGGGTTGTGCGATGCTTGTTTATGATGCTCCTTCCACAGAGCAGACCCCATCGTGGGACAACTAACGACAGACGGCGGTGACCCAATCATTAGCACATTTTGAGTTATTGTCAGTCGCCAAATTAGATGTTGTCGGTCGCCGGAATGGATATCCCATCGCCCGCTTTAAAATTTTAATTTAATATATATTTATTTAATTTGAAAAATTATATTTCATTTTGAAAATATAAAATCAAACTGATCGCATATATACGATAGTTTAAATAAAAAAGCACAATATTGTAAGCTATGCATCTACCCCGAAGAATAGACACATTACTTGATAATGAGACTCGATTAAATAAACTACACAATATATGACATCCGCTTTAGCCTATGAAAACCTTTTATGTTGAACAAAAAATTCCCTTATCTAATGTAAAAGATTAGATAGAGCTTATATTAAGCTGGGTTCTTAAAGTTCCTATAAAGGCAAGCCCCTATAGTTAATTACATCTTAAATGACTGAAGTCACCTAAAAAAACTTTTGATATAGATCAGAAAATATTGTCTTCATGAACTCCAAAGTTTAGGATTTTCAAGGTAGTGTGTAGAAAATATCAAATGTGAAAAAATCAATTTGGAACATTTTATTTCGTAATCCAAAGAAAGAAGGCTAGGGGATATCACAGATCTTAAGAAATACCTCGGTGATTTCCCAAACTATTCTATGATTGGCTTTAGTTTCAAAGAGAAATCATTTAATGTTTCATCCTCAATTTTATTATTTAGGGCTTACATTTGTATGATATTGATTATACAAATATCTTGGAAAATAAGAGGATTTACATCGTACCGAACGACCACCTCAGAATCCTAAAACAAGCTAGGGCTTATATTGCACAACAAGATTGTATGAATGTCTAAAGATCAATTGATTGCTTATGTCGTGCTGGATGGACAACCTTAAAGTCTTATGATTTGTTATTTATTTATAAGAAAAGATTTGTTGTTGTTGATATGTTTTGTTGTTGTAAACTTGTTTGCTCTCTTGAAGATGTTCTTCTATACGTCCCTGTCGTGCTGCCCACAGTGCATGTTCCAAGTTCCTAGTTGTAGAAGGTTTCAAGTTTGAAGTGTAAATTTCAAGAGGTCCAAAGAAGTTCAAATAGTTTTAATGTGTGTATGTCCAGTTTTGTTGTTATGATTATTGTTACTGTTTTAGATGTCTTATGGAGTAAGTTTAAGTTGATTAAGCGATACTGGTTAAGATCCTATGGTTCCTTCATTCCGGCATCACTATTTTTTTTGGATTCACTTAGACTAAACAAGTTGTGAAGCTCATTTAAATAAGGAAAATCTCGTTAGTAGCCATAGGTTGCCTCATCCGAGAGATTCCAGATCATCCATAAATGGTGTATTAAATATAGTTCATTTTTGTTTTTTGGTTTTGTTTTAAAAAAGTATGTAACTTTTAAACTTGTTTTGTTTTGGTTTTGGTTTTGCCTGAAAATTTGTTTTGAGTTTTGCAGGTAAAGAAAATATTGCAGGTAAGAAAATGCAGCAAAGTAAAATGAAAGGAAATTGTTCACCTCATTTTTATGATAGGTCAAACCATGACCCATAAATATTCAACTTTGGTCAAAATGGTCAACTTGACCTAATGATCAACCCTACTGACCCAACAGGTCAACCATTGACCCAAAAATAATAAACTTTGGTCAAAATGGTCAATCATGACCCAATGACCAACCCAACTGACCAACAGGTCAACCCATGACCCAAAAAGTCAACTTTGATCAAACTGATCAATTTTTGACCTAATGACCAATTATTGACCAATTGGTCAAATTTTGATCCAGAAAATAACTTTGGACAAATCAATTAATTTTTGACTCAAAGATTAACTATTGAACACCAAGTCAACCAAGATGCTAAAATGATCAAATATGACTTATTTGATCAATTCAAGATATCACATAACTAATAATACAACTTTAATCAACTTTGACCTAAATAGGTCAAATTTGGTCAAAAATGGCTAACACATGCCCCTTTAACTACAAAATTAATCTCAAAGACAGACATTAACATAATCAATTTGATATTGATCAGATTAATTAAAATTTAACCCAGAGGTCACCACATTGACCATTAGGTTAACCCAAACCCTAAAAATGGTCAACTTGACCAAGCCAACCCATAATGACAAAACCAATTAACCCTATGGCTAAACCAACCATGACAAGGTTGGATAAGTTACATTTGACATTTTAGACTCAATTTGACCAACCCAAGTCAACTTGGGTCAACCAGGGTCAACTATAGTCAACCTTTATCAAATTTGGCAAAAATACCTAATTTTGAAAAAAAAATGATAAAAATTATAAAAATTAATCAGATAATTAATTTTAAATTATTTTGATTAATTAGTTGATTAATAAAATAATATTTAAAATTTTAATTTTTGAATTAATTAAAAGGTTAAAATGTGACAAATTTTTAACCTTTAATCTACAAATAACAAATATTAATGTAATGATTAATCAAATCATTTTTGAATTAATTAATAAATATTTAATAATTTAATTAATTCTTAATTAATTAAAATATAAAGATTTAAAGACATGAAAAATTTAAATCTTTAACTTAAAGAAAGAGACATAAAATTAATCAATTAATTAATTAATTAAAATTTATTTTAATTAATAAATTGATTAATGAAATAATTTCCAACAATTTTAATTAATAACATAATTAATTAAAATGGAAATTAAATCAAAAAAGGACATAAAATGACATTTTAACATATGGCATCATATGTGACACAAAAAAATTCCCATAATTAATTTTAAATTAAAATTAAATTAGGGAAAGTCATAATAGGTCACCCATGACCTATTAGACCCATCATGACACATCAACACACCCATCAAACCCATTATAACATGATCAGCATATTACTTAACCCATAACTCATCAGCTCTAATTAAGGTTAAGAGTTATCATGATATTATTATGATGGTTAGGCTTATGTGTCATCCCCTCTCAAGATGAGGTGTGACATGGCTTCATAGGTGGCAAGCACCTCTCTCCTAACCCAATGGAGAAAGACCAAGACATGAGATTAAGATTCTACCAAGGTTATAAACCATCATGAACAAAAGATATAAATAATGGGGTAAGTAAAATATGTGTCATTATCCCTTCAACTTACTCATTTGCATGAGATGAGGTGGTCGGCCACCTTAAAAATGATTTTGGTCACTACTCTAAGCATCCAATGAGAAAGGAAATTAGCATAGATTAAACTCTAACCATGGTAAAATTAAATGATGAGGTGGTTATGCATGAAATGAGTCATCTACCTTACTTGTCATGCCATGGTGGATGAAGAATAAATTTGTCATCCTCTCCTTTATTTCATTGAATAAACATATGAATTACTTGGAAAAGGTTAATCTAACAGATTATAACTAGCCATATCCACCTCATAGAGGAACCAATGAGAACAAGACAAGATTGGGGTTCAATCCTCACCATGGTTAAATCTAATGATGGCTAAGCTTGGAAAATCCAAATTCATCATTCCCTTAGCTGAAATTTATCCTCAAGACATTAGTAAGAAGGTTGGAAACATCCCTAGATAAACCTACTTCAGCCCAAACTCATCTAAACCCTCCCCCCCTCATGGTTATAAATAGAGCCAAACCCAAGCCTAAGCAAGAAGAGAAAAGAGGGTAATAGAGGCCTAAGCTCTATACAATTCTCTAACTCCCAACAGCAAACTTGTTCCTTAGGACCTTAGGAATGAATCCCAATCAAGATCCAGCCCTTAGCTAGCCTCAAAACTCCACAAAACCAACTCAAATAGGTTAACCCGAGAGCTTAACGTTATGTGAGAAAGAGGAAATTTCAAAACCCCATACACTGCTCAAATATAGAAATCTTCAACACCAAAATTGCTCCCTAGGACCTAAGCAATTGAACCCCACCAAAACCAGGCCCTCAAACCCACTATAACCCTTCAATTTGGCCAACCCGAGCGCACCAAAAATAAGCCAAAACAAGGACAGAATGGGTTTCTAAAATTAAACACCACAAAACTCAAAATTGACCTTCCCAAATCCATTTAAAGGTCAGAAGAGAAAGAGTCCAACTGAAATTGAGCCTCTCCATAGCCTCTAGCCTTCTACTCATCATCTCATATTGAACCAAGCTCCTCAAAATTCAAAATCATTTATAGACCCAATTTGAACTCAAATTGAAGTCTCTAGAAGCTTTATAGGACCTAGATGACCAATCTAAAGCAATCAGATCAAAATTTAATACATTGTGGCCAAGGTACGGTTCTTCCTTATCAATGGTGGTTGGGTTTCACACTTTGTCACATTTCCAAATTTTCATGAGATTTAGCTATTATTTTTAATAATAATTCTAAAAATCAGAAATTAAGAAAATGAACAAAGTTTAAATTGGAAATTGGTTATAAATTATGGGGAATGATGTTAAACCCTAAATAACAAATTTTAACCACTTTAAAATTTAAAATGATATTTTAAATCCTTAAGGGTAAATAAATATAAACTTATATTTAACTAACCCTATGTAAAACCTTTTAAAACTTAATTAGGTCTAATCACTTTAGACATAGTTAACCATTTAGACCCTAATCATATTGAATTTGAGACAAAACAAATTAGGTCTAAGATATTATTAGGTTTAACTAATTATTATTAAACCTTAAGATATTAGGTTTAATAAATAAATATTAATTAGGTTTAAAACATCCTTAAACTTAATTAATCATAATTAAACCTTAAAGACAATATGTTTAATAATAAATAAACCATAATTAGGTTTAACCCCTATTAAACCTAATAATAAACTTAAAACTTACTTACATTAGGTTTAAGTAACCTTTAAACCCTAATTAGGTTTAACCCTATTAAATCTAATTAATAAACTTAAACCTTACTTACATTATGTGTAAGTAATCTTTAAACCCTAATTAGGTTTAACCCCTATTAAACATAATTAATAAACTTAAACCTTACTTACATTAGGTTTAAGTAATCTTTAAACCCTAATTAGGTTTAACCCCTAACCTAATTAATAAACTTAAGCTCTACTTATAATAGGCTTAAGTAACATTTAAACCCTAATTAAACCTAACCTAATTAGACTTAATTAATCCTTAAGCTCTACTTACATTAGACTTAAATAATTTTAACTAGACCTTACTTACATTAGGCTTAAGTTATTTAACCTTAACCTATACTTAGGTTCAACCCAAGTGAAACCTAAGTCACACATAAACCTTAAGTTCAACATACATGAACCTAACCTTAACTTATACTTAGCTTCAACCCAAAGTAAACCTAAGTCAAACTTAAACCTTAGGTTCAACATACATGAACCTAACCTTATCCTATACTTAGGTTCAACCCAAGTCAAACCTGAGTCAAACTTAAACCTTAAGTTCAACATACATGAACCTAACCTTAACCTATACTTAGGTTCAACCAAAGTTAAACCTAAGTCAAACTTAAAGTTTAGGTTCAACATACATAAACCAAACCTTAACATATACTTAGGTTCAACTTCAACTTAAACCTAAGTTAAATATTAAACGTTTTAGGTTCAATATACATGAATCTAACTTCAACATACACTTAAGTTCAACTCCAACTTGAATCTAAGTCAAACAATAAAGCTCAACCCCAACTTGAATCTTAGTCAAACATTAAAAATCAACCCCAACTTAAACCTAAGTCAACCTCAAATTTAACCTAATTTAAACCTAAATCAAATTTAAATCAAACTCAAGTTCAAACAACATTGAAATTAAGTTGTCCCTAAATCAGACCTAACTCAAAACAAATTTAAGTTTAATTCATATTTAATTTGAATCAACCTTAAATTTAGATTCAACCTAACTTGAATCAAATAATAAGTTTGAATCAAACCAAACTTAATAAATATTAAATTCGACCTGAATCAAACTTATTCAATATAAAGTTTGATATAAATCAAACTTAATTCAATATTAGGTTCAACCCAAGATGGACTAAATTCAACATTAAATTCGACCCAAATCGAACTTATTTTGACATAAATATTAAAATTAAATCAATATCAAGCTCGACTTAAATCGAACTTATTTTTAACTCAAATCAAATTCAATTCTACATTAAATTTTATCTAAATTAAATTTATTATTAAATTCGATCTAAATTAAATTTAATCTTACATCAAGTTAAGTCCAAAACAAATTTATTTTAATACAAACTTTAACATATTTAGATTCAAACAACATTAAATCTAAAATGTTAAACTTAACATTCAAATGACACTAAATTAAAATCAATGTTCAAACAAATCTAATATTTATTAGATTTAGTCTCAGTAAATCTAACATTCTTTTAGAATAGGAATAAATGTTATATTTTCTTTGCATATTATAGGGTGTGCTAACTCTATTTTGTAGGCTAACTAAAATGAAATGATGACATTAACTTCGTTTAAATTTCCTTTGCATATTATAGGATGTGCTAACTTTATTTTGCAGGACGACATGGAATCACGACAAAAAAATAAAATAAAACTGAAACCATTAGGATAGTCACAAGATCTAAAACAAAAACATAGTGACATTGAAATTTTTAAGATAATAAAATAAGAAAATTAAAAAAATAAAAAATGACAAAGAACAAAACAAAAATATAAAATGAAATGACAAGATAAAGTCTGAAACCTTTAGGGTAGCCGTAAAATCAAAACAATAATCATGAAAAGACAAAACAATAAAAAAAACATAACAAAATGATATTTAGGAATTATAGTGGGTACATCTTTCCTTAAAAATAAAAATTTTTAGAAAACAAGTGATCAACATTAATCAGAAGTTTTCTTAAACAATTAGAAATTGTTTAAGATGTAATTAACTATAGAAGCTCACTTCTATAGAAGATTTAAAGGAACCCATGATAGAAATCTCTGGTTATTAAAACTTCACGATTTTCCTTATATAGAAATTCTAGGATATGGTACTCTAGAATCTTCTCCTATAAGGATCATCATAAACATCCTTTTCTACTGTTTCCTATTAGTCCTAAATTCTTCAATTCCTTTATAGGATCCATAGAAATAAGATTAGGACAATATTAAACAGAGTAGAGACTCCTTGAGATTGACATGACATCAAAAATTGACGGCGACGAAAAAAACAAAACCGACATCCTTTTCGTCGCCATCAAGAGAGTGGCGACTCCGCTGGGGACTTTCTTTCTTCTCATCTTTTGTTATCACTTTTTTTTTCATTTGACATTTCATTTTTTAACAAATAAGAACTACAAACTTTTAAAACAAATTCTCAGTTTATAAATAAGTCAATAATATTCGTTTTTCCTGAAATTGCAAAAAAGTTGCAATGGATTCTCGTAATTCAATCTTTTCTTATTACCAAGAATTCGATACACCAATGGAGGAAGACCTTTCCTTTTATCATAATGATTATGGATTATTTGGTGAAATAGAATTTGCATTAGATAATCCATACCAAACTTATACAAACTCTTTTAAAGAATTTGATCTTCAACCTTACAAAGACTTTCTGAATTTTACAGAAGATCTACCTGAATATACACCTGAAGAACCTTATACTCTTGAAGAAATGAAAAGACAAATTGACAGGAAAGGAAAACAAGTCTATGAGAAGGATGATATTCCACCACCATCTATATATGAAGTTGGGTCTGTACGGCTTATTTTTAGGTTGTGTGTTTTATTTTGAAAAGGGGGGTCGCCTAACAGAAGTTGTCGGCGAATTTTAGATTTTGATTTTAATTTCAATATATATATATATGATTTACAAAGTAGTATTTAATTTTGAAAATAATTTTAAGATATGAAAACTAACCAACCTCACATCCCAGATAGTTTATATAAACGAGCGTCGCATCACAAACCGTGTATTTATCCCGAAGAATAGATACACTGCTTAATGATGGGGCTCGATTAAATAAACTAGGAGATTTGTGACATCCGTTTGGTCCGTGAACCAATTTTATAAGCCGACAAATTCCCTACTTAATATAAATGAATTAAGCAGGGTTTATATTACTCGGGTTCTTAAAATTCCCTATAAGGGCAAGCCCCTATAGTTAATTACATCTTAAGTGACGGGAATCACTTAAGAAAACTCTCGATAATAATCAGTAGTTCTGCTCTCAAGAATTTCAAAGTTTAAGTTTTCAAGGGATTGAATTTTAGAATTTCAATAGGGAATGGATCAAGTTTGGAACATTTTGTTTTGAGAATTCAAAGGAAGAAAGGTAGGAGAAATTACAGATTCGAAGCGAACTTCGGTAATTTCCCGACTATCCTATTGTTTGGCTTGAATTTAGGAAAATCCTAATGTTTATTTAATGTTTTGATCTTGCCAATTTTTAATTAATTAGGACTTATATTCGTATGACATGATCATACAAATAGTCTCGAAGATATGAGGGTTTATGTCGTACTAAATGACTACCTCGGAGTCCTAAGACTGGTTAGGGCTTAGTTTGCAATGCAAATGCCTAACAAGAGGTTGAGGATTTATGTTGTACTAGGCAAACTACCTCGAAATCCTATGGCTTTGTTGTTTAATTCTAAGAAATTTTTGTTGATGTAGATTCAAGTTTTGTTGATGACGATGGCCGTGCTGCCCACCATGCTCCGAGCTCCTTGCTGTTGCAGAAGGTTTATAGAAGATGAAAATCAAGAGATGAGAGAAGTGTTCTGGTTTAGAGAAGGTCTTAATTTCCAAGTGTTTTTTTATGTTTTAATTAAAACAAATCTTAAAGTTGATTATAACAACACCGGTTAGGATCCCACGGTTCCATCCTTCCGGCATCGTTATTTTTATCGGATTCACTTAGTCCAGATGAATTTGCTAAACTTTCATTTAGACCGTGGGAAATCCCGTTAGCAACACGTAGGTTACATCATCCTAGGTATTCCCGATCATCCAACAAGACGTTTTAATTTAGTTGTAGTTGTAGTTTTGTTGTTCTGTTTGTGATTAAATTTTGAGTTGTTTTATATTTTGAAATATTGTGGTGGTGAATTTTATCTTGTAATGACTTTTAATTTAGTTTTGGTTTCAGTTTTAGGGGCTACCCTAAAGGTGTGGGTTTTCATGCAACAGTTGTTTATCATGTAAGAAAAGTAAAGTGCATTTGCAATAAAATAAATTGCAAGAAGGTAAATTGCAATAAAATAAAAGTGTACCTGGAGGGTCTTCCCGTCATCCCAGGCTGCACTTAAACACAATTTAGAATATTTAAGCATTTAAAGCAAGTTCCTAGGTAAAGCTAGGGGAAGGGTTATGGTTTTCTACCAAGTTCCTAATCCTATAACTAGTCATCTCCTATGACGTCTAAGTTCTTGTGTTTTGTTAAGGATGATTTTCTTCATCAAAGAGCAATTAAGTTCAGTTGTTCTTATAAACATCCTATCGTATTGAGGAAGTGCTTAAGACGAATCTTAAACATCTTTTCAATACTTCTAGGATTATTTTAAGTCCAGGGGAATTTAATTATACAATGAATCAATCATCCAAGAGTTCAAGTTTTGTTATCTTGCTCAGTGAACTAGGATATTTGAATATCCTATGAGTGAAGTAACACTTCTCTTAACACTCCATTTAAGAGTTATGACATCATGAGCTTTTGAGGGCAAATCGATGTTCAAGTGATTTTGTGATTTAATTTAATTTCAATTAATGGGTTTAAGTTTGGAATAGTGTTCAAGTTGTTTCAGATTTATTTTGAATTTTTTATGTCTTAAGTGATGTTATATTTAATTCAACTTAATTTAATTTAATTTTAATTTAATTTGATTTGATTTAGTTTTAATTTTAATTTTATTTTATTTTATTTTATTTAATTTTTAATTTTATTTTAACTTGATTTTATATTTTTTATTTAATTTAATTTAATTTAATATGTTTTAATTTAATTTAATTTGATTTAATTTATTTTAATTTATTTTAATTTAATTTAATTTAATTTTAATTTTAATTTAATTTAATTTAATTTAATTTAAACTTTAATTTGATTGAATTTTAATTTAATTTAATTTAAACTTTAATTTGATTGAATTTTAATTTAATTTTATTTTAGATTTTAATTTAATTTAAATTTTAACCTAATTTTATTTTTTAATTTTAATTTAATATTTTATTTTTTTATGTTTTAAAAAATAATTTAATTTTAATTGTTAAAGTATTAATTTAATTGAAATTTTAGAAGAATTTACTTTAATTTAATTTAATGATTAAGTCTTTTAGCATTTTAAATTTTGAATTTGGATTATCATTTTAATTAGGAATTAAATATTATTGAGGTGATTAATTTTAGGGATTCTTAGATTAAAGAATAAATTTCCTCCTAATAATATCCCTATTTTAATAATTCTAATTTTTCATTACTCTTCCAAATTTAATTAATTATTTAATTAAGGTTTATTTTGATTACTTTCAAATTATTTGGTAGGTTTCTACCCTTTAAATACCTAAGTTTCAAACACCCAAAATCAACTTAATATCAAATATTTTACCCACCCTTTTAATTAAACCTAAAATTTTTAATTATAGGTTAAAATCTTAATTACTATTTTGCCCTTTAAACTTACTAATTTCATAACTCACTAAATTGAGCTTAAATGAATTTGAAATTTTTATGTGACTTCACTCATATGTCAATCAAGACATTAGAGGAGAAAATGTGATTTTTCTGTATTTAATTTATTTATATAATTATTTTTGGTGGAAAATAAGAATTTTCAAGGGAAATTTAATAACATGACCAAGGGAAAGTTTCTGTTCTTTAGAAAATTATGAGACATTACTAATGACCAGAGGACCACTTGGACAAATTTTGGTGATTTTTTGAATTATATTATTTTTATTATAATTATTTTTAATTTTGGAGTATTAATTAATTTTTAAAAAAAAATAAAGGTTGAAAAATGACTTTTATATTTTTCAAAAATCTCTCTGATATCAAGGAAACTAGAGAACCAATTTTTATAATTTTCTAATTTTTATTTAATTTATTAGAATTATTTTAGTGGAAATACTAGAAAATACATTTTTTTTAATTTTAAAATTACCTTAGGGCTTTAAAATTTAATATTTCATCATAGAGACTTAATAAAAATATGAGGTTTATTCCTAAGTAATTAAAATTCAAAATATGACATTTTGGTGAATTTATTATTTTTGTGATTTTTATTATTTTTAATTATTAAAAATATTAAAATAATGCAAAAAATCAACTTTTTTAGAAAATTGCAATTTTAATTTTCTTAAATTCCCCTGATATCAGAGAGGCTCTAAAACCAATTTGGTGAATTTTTTAAAAGTATTTTGAAAGTTATGAATTTTTGAAGTTTAAGTTTGGCTAAATGACTTAATCAACCCATTTGATAGGGCTAACCAAGTCCAATTGACTTCAAACTTTTATGGTGGGTTCTCCTGATCCTAAAGGTCAGTGGAGAATTGATTTCAAGTCAATTTGATGTATGATTAGCTCTAATTAATTAAGGTTCTATTTTGGGTGTTTAAGCCAATTAGGGTTATTCCAAGTGAGTTAACTCAAAACTTATTTTCCCTAGGGTCCTCTGGTCATAAGAAACATCACCAAAGTTTCCTAGAATTTATTTCATAACATGCTAATTATTAGAATTAAAATACTCAGAATAGTGACCTAGAATTGAAAAATCAATAACTCTTCATCGGGGTGGCCTCTAACTTTGGAAAATTCAGAGAATGTTCCCAAATTCAGAGGCTTCAAAAGCCCTATGGTCTCATGTCATGGTGAATTGTATACATGGATGGAGAATTGAAATAGTGTTGAGAGTAAATAAATAATTAAAAATAAAATACTTGATGAAATTAAATGATTTATTTTCCACATTATTCTCCTCTATTCACTGAGCAAGAGGGTATTTTTATTTTATTTTTAGGATTTTTCTACACAAAGTTATGAATTTTCAAAGTTCTAGGTATTTAATAAATAAGAAAATCCCTATTTTTCTACTTAAGTGACGCGGCGCCAGCTCAACTTAGGCATCTCCGAAACGCCGCGTGTCGCGCTACCATTCGACGCCGCCACTTGAGTCAGCAGCCCGGGTTCCGCCTTCTGCGTATCATCCACTGATCCGACCCGATCTGAGCTGTCCATCCACGCGTGTATTGAATGGACGGCATCCGTTCATCGTCCCCAAGCCTCCTAGCCCGAGAACCGTCCATCTTCTAGGCTTAAGATCTCACTCGATACTTGACCAAATTAAACGTTCTTATGCTCTATGGATTCGTCTCGAGAAGAAGAACACATCCATATGGTTTATGTGGCATGAAATTGACTCAATAAAAATGGAGAATGTTCAGAAGCTCGGGAAGAAGAGTGAGACCATACCTTTGCTCAGAGAAGTGTGGCTTCGATCTGAGGGTTGTGTCACCTTCGATTGGGTCCAAGAAAGCTCCAGATGAAGTCTCCTGGCCTCGTGAATTTTCCAGGTATGGTTTCGACCACAGCCGATTTCAACCTTTGGAGTCTGGAACAGATGGGTGACCTAGAGAGGGGGCTTTCACTGGGGAACTCCTTCTCTTGGTCTTGTGCAGGTGTGGGTGAGTTTAATTTAACTTTGGTGGAGGATTTGGGAGTGTCCTGTTCTGGCCTGAGAATTGAGCTCCAAAATTGAGCTCAATTAGTGGGGATTAGGGCAAGAGGACAGTGGGGATCAAATGCTCTAGGTGTGGGGAGAGTCTGGAGTGATTTTGGCAGAGTTTCCTTAAGGTTGATTCAGCACCTCTCCATGCCCGAGAGAGTTGGTGTTTAAATAGGAGAGGTTGGAGGGCCTCCCAGGGGGAGTTAGGGACTGGGATCAGCTGCTCTTGGCAAGAGAAGAACAGCTGCAATGGCCACTGGGGATGGGGCAGCTCAGCAGGTGGGAATTCCAAACTTTGGTTCCTCCCAAGGTCTCGGCCATGGTGTTTTCCGGCGACCCAGGCGGCTGGCCGGCAGGCATGGGTCACCCTCAGGTCCTGGTGGGTCAGGGCTGGAAGTTTGTGCAGTCAATTGGCCATGGACATGTGTAAAAGGCTTGGATTAAAATGGTATGGGGAGAGGCTCATTTTAGGTCCAAATGGGTCAACCCACCATTTTGGGTTTGGTGCACCCTTCCAAGTTCTGGTTTTGGGCTGGGAGGATCATGTGAGTCAACCTACCAAAGGTACTGAAGTCCACATCAAGGATTAGGTGGCAAAGTATGGTTTAGAGTGTATCATGTTTAAGGTAAAAAAGGTTTAAAAGAGGTTTAAGAAAGAGATCCCCTCTCTTGCCATTAATGGTTTGGTGAGGTGGAAAGTGGATTCCATGGCTCTCATGGCTCCTATGGGGCTCATGCATGGCTTCATGGCTTGCCTATGGCTTAGGATAAAGCTTGGTCAATTTCATGGAAGTGGAATTTAGGAATTTTGGTATTTTGGTGGAGAATTTTCATGAAGCTTGATTTAGAATGGTTCAATGATGATATTGAAACTTAGGGGTGATTTTGATTAAATGGATGATGTGGAGAAATGTCATGTGGGCTTTGGATTGAAAACTTGGGCTTTTGAAATGGTCTTGGGTGGGCTTTTAAAGTGGTTTAAGAAAGTGGGCCTTTAGGTTTGAAAATGGGCTTTTGAATAGAAATATTTGCAAAGGGCTATGCCAAATAAATGTTGAGTTTTGTCTAAGGATGTGTCATGATTGATTTGAAACAAGTTTGAAGTGATTTGGGTTTGAATTGGGTTGAATTTGGGTTGATTTGATAAATGGGCTAATGTAGGTTAAATTGGGCTAACATGGGCCAATGTTGGGCTAGGGTTGAAATTGATTTAAAGTTAATGTTGGGAAATTTTTATGGGAATGTTTCAAAGAGGTTTTGGCTTTGGTTGGGTTTTGATTTTGGGGTTTGGGCTTATTTGGGTTAGGTTTGAGTTTAGATCAAAATTGGGCCTTTTAGTTTTGGGTTGAATTTGAGTGGGGTTTGGGTCCAAATTTTGAGCAAATCATGTTAGTGTTTTGTTTGTGGGGATGTTAAGGAAGGTTTAGAAAAGTTTTGGGGTTAATTGAAGTTGAATTGGGTTAGTTTGGGCTAAGTTTGGGTCATGGGTCCAAATTGGGCTTTAAGGTCAAAAGTGAAATTGGATTCAAATGTCAATCAAATTGGACTTGGATTTGGTCTAGATTGGTGTTGGGGATGATGAATTGAAGTTTAGAATTGAATTAGACTAGAATTTGGGTCAATTGGGTAGGTTTGGTTTGACATTGGGTTTATTTTGGGTTAAAATAGGTCAAATTGGGGATTTTGATAAAAGTGGGGTAAATTGACAAAATTGGCCCATGGTGTAGTTGAACAAAATGAAATTGGGAATATTTGGGATTTTTGGAATTTTTTGGAATTCGCTAGGAATTTTGTGAATTTTTGGATTTTTTGGCTAAGAGGGGCATTTTGGGTATTTGGAGGGTATTGAGGGTATTTTTGGAATTTTGGGTAAAAATGGTCAATTTGAGTGGTGGGAGAATGTCTGAGCTTGGTTTTGAGGAATTTGGGTGATTTTGTAGAATTTTGAAAAAATTTGGGTAATTTCAAGGGTTTTGGGTAAAGTTAGGCGGGTCCGGGGTCCCGGGTCAAAATTGAAAATTTGGAAAATTGAAGATTGGGTGAATGTAAGTGGAATGCAATCATTTTGGTTGAGCCATGAAGCCATATCAAGCCCACATGAGCCATGAAGGGACTCATTTGAGGCATTCACTATGTTGTTCCTAACCCTCTCAGCCAAGGGCTTAGGGGTTAAGGACCATCCATGTGAATCACCTCCATGAGTCAGGAGGTCAAGTTGGGTATGGGTGTGGTTTTAGGAGGTGTGTGAAAGTGTAGTGTATAAGTGTAGTGTGTTTAAGTCAGCCCTCACCAGACCAGGCCACCGGGGCGGTCCTAAGGCCAAAGAGTCCTATAGGAACTCATCCTTTAAACTTCCACATTTGATTTCAACCCTCTAGGTGATTAGGGGTCTACAATCAAGTTTGTGGAGTTTGCAGGGAGCTAAGAAGTGGTTTGAATTTATAGGTGGTGGGTCCCAATTCTAATCCTCTAAGATAGTCAAAGGAAAAGCCTAAGGCTAGATCCTAAGTACTAAAAAGAAGAAGAGAAGACCTCATCAAAAATGAGGTCAACAGGGTCTTGTTCCAAAAATATTCACAAAACTCCTTCGTTTAAAAGAAAGAAAAGGTGGAACGAAAATGATAATTTTGAAACACTTGAATTTCAACAAAATGTTTTTGGAAATCCTTTCTTTTTAGAAGAGAATCAGTATATTCCAATTCCTGTTGAATATACTGATAATTTCTCTCAACCTAAGAGTTCTCCTTCAATTCATGTTATATATTCAGTGTTTAAGAGATTAGCACAGATAGATAAATGTTCAATTTCCCAATTGTTGGACAAAATGGGATGTGGAGTCTCTAAAACAATGAAAAGGAGAATTCTAGCAATAGAAAACTCTATCCATGAAGAAATAGGTTATCAAAGTTCAACAGATGATCAATGTACTCGAGTGTCAGTAAAGTTTCAACTACGTGTTACAATTACAAAAGGCAAAGCTAAATATGACAAACTAATGCTCGAAGTGGAAGATACATCCACTAAAATGATAGATTTGGTCCATATGTCACAAAATGCAGATTGTTCATATTATAATACACTACCTAGAGGATCTCGTCCCATACTAAGAAATAATGTATGGAAATGAAGATCGTCAGAAAGAAATTCAGATGCTACAAGCACTCCTGCAGATAGTTCACAAGAAAGAACTTGTAAAGAACATTCTGCAAAATCATTTGAAGAAAGACTGAAAAATTTAAAAAATGATATCAAACAATTCTCCGTGCAAGGAAAGAAAGACACTTCTGACAGTTCAAATGAAAATGTTGCCACTGTTAATATGGTAGAAACACGGTCTAATTCTTTAGCACGAGAATCAATTGAAGAGGAGGAAACAAATGAATTATGAGCAATTATACGACAACGAGATGAACAAATCAGTCGACTTGAGCAAAAAATGGAAGAGTTGGTAGTAATTTTACGAAATCCACCAACAAATCCTTCACCAGCCATTGAAATTGTCAGACCAAAGGCTATCCATATTTTAGAAGACAAAGGAGAGCCAATAGATGTTGAAGAAAGAACTCAAAAGAAAAAGGATTCCTCTCATAGTGGAATTCTAGAAAAAGATATCACATGACTCGTGGAACAAAAGATAAAAGAAACAATGGCTCAGGTAAAGGCTGGATCATTAATTCCAAAAGGTAGACCATATCCAAAGGAATTTGATTCTGTCCAATACCCTTAAGGTTTTGTTCCTCATGTCTTTAAAATGTTTGATGGAACAGGTAATCCCCGACAACATTTAGCATATTTCAGAGCAAGCTGCTGTAATGCGGGGGGAAGTGACGCTCTTCTATTCCTTCAATTTGTTAATAGTCTCACAGGAGTTGCCTTTGACTGGTATGCGAAATTTCCTAATGGATTTGTTAAAACTTTTGTAGAGCTTGAAAGCCTCTTTATTCAACACTTTGCTGGAGCACAACATCATACTACAGTTGGTGACTTGGTAGTAGAAAAACATAAACCAAGAGAAAGTTTAGTGGATTATATTCTACGCTGGAGAAATCTCAGCATGAAATGTGAACTACAACTTCAAGAAGAACATGTCATTGAAATCTTACTTAAGAATATTCATGGTCCTATAGCATTCATGCTTAAAGGATTTACAATAAAGTCATTTGAAAAATTGCTCAGTAAAGCTGCCAACCTTCAAGAAGAAGCAAAGCAAATGAGCGTAACAGAAAAGACTGAAAAGATAAAAACTGTCAAGACATTTGAAAAGAAGCCAGGAAATGTTTTAGAAAAAGGTAAACAAGGGATGCAGATTCAACCTGAACAAAAGAAAGAACAATGACAAAACCAATCATCATCACAACCCTCTTCTTCTCAACTACAACTTCAACAACCAATTCCAATATCGGCAAATAAGAAAACAATGGTTGAAAGAATGAATAAAGAATATCCATTTAAAATTGAGGCCGTCAGCAAAATATTTCGTAGTCTGCTTAAAGTACCAGAATTTAAGCTGCCAGAAGCTAAAAGGCCAGTAGAAGTCGACATGAAGGACAATCCTAATTATTGTCCTTATCATAGAATGCTCGAACACAAGATTGAAGAATGTTTTTTCTTCAAAGACTGGTTAGAGCGCAATTTTAAAGAAGGAAATACAGTAATCCCGAAAGAATATTTGAAAGAACCTAACAAAGGTTTAGTCAACATGATTTCGATAGAAAAACTTAAATCCAACAACAAGAACAAAAACAACAATGTTCAAGCTAAATCTTCTGAGGAGATCCTTACTGAATATCAAGTTAGAAAGCCTCCCAAGAAAGAAAAGAAAAAGAGAAATAAAGAACTGAGAATGATTAGAGGTCTTCTAGATATAGAGACTGTTGTTCCTTTTGTATCTTCTAGTTCTTATGTTTCTTCATCTTCTACGATAGTTATGTCGGATGAAGGATGAAAAATCCTTGAACCGATGACTTTGTATGACTTCCTTTTTGCTACTACTGTGAATAATAATAATCCCAGTTCTGCTTACATTCTGTCTATTTTAGGTGATGCTTCTAAAAATGATCATTCAAATCCTAATCTTGTAGACAATACTCAAATCGTACATGATCTCTATCAATCTAAAGACAACCAAAATGACAGAAACATTTATAAAAATTCTGATAATGACAAAGATGAAAATGATACTGCTACACTCCAATTACAAGGAACCCTGATTTCCATAAAATTGGAATCTTCAGACTCAGAGATAAAAGAGTTGGATAAAGAGAAAATTGAAATCAATTTGAGGAGTGGAAAGATTCTACCTTCCAAAATAGGTCCACAAGAAAAGGAAAAACAAATAGTCACATCAGAAAAGATCATTCCTCCAATACATCCTCAACTCCCTGAAAGAGATAAGGTTGATCTTCATAATAAAGTGGACTATAATGTACTAGCTCATTTGAGGAAGTTACCAGTAAAATTGAGCATCTATGACGCTCTTATGCTTTCCAAAGATATGAGAGAGTCATTGATAAAAGCTCTTTTAGATCTAGACATTTGCCTAGCTCAACTCGCTAGTATTACTCAGAATGAAGCTTGTCCATTAGAAGAATCGATAAAGATTACCTTCTCTAATAATGACTTGTTGCTCGGAACAACTGAGCATAATCGCCTACTATATATCATAGTAAACATAAATGACACGACACTTTCAAGGGTTCTTATTGACCCAGGTGCCTCAATTAACATTGTGAATTTGAGAACTCTTGCTTATTTGGATAATGACGCATCTCAAATATCAAAAGATACAATGATGTTACGAGGATTTAATCAACAAGGAGAACAAGCTCTGAGATTAATAACATTGCTCTTAAAGATAGCCGACTTGATGACGACGGCAAAATTCCATATAATTGATTCGGATACCTATTTTAATGCCTTACTTGGCAGAACATGGCTTCATGAACACAAAATTGTTCCTTCTTAATTGCATCATTGTATAAAATATCTATGAAAAGGACAAGAATGATGTATTGTAGGAGATTTGCAACCGTTTTCGATCCATGAAATCGGTATAGATGAAGATGCAGCATATTACGCTCCTATAAAGAAAACAATATTCTCTAAAGAGATAATGATTGATATGAAATAAAAAGACAAAGAAAAGAAAATGAACGAAAAAGATCATTTTTCTTCAAAAAAGACAAAAGGAGTTAATTCCCATCAGACTCATACTCGAGGATGAGGCCGAGGACGAGAACGAGGGAAAGAAAATCTGATTGTTACAATGAAGAAACTGTTGAAATTCAAAATTCACCTGAACTCTGAAGAAGAAACGACATCGATGGTTTTAAAGGAACCTCAATTCAAAATACCTCTAGAAGAAGAAGACAAAGAAAAACAATTTGAATTAATGTATGATAAGTTTAATCATTATATGCATTCTATGAATCTAACTCTAATCTCTACTGCTAAGATTGAGAATTTAGTAGTCAAAGAAGTATGTAGTGATGACAAAAAGCCAATTAGGTTTAGACTTGGCTCTACTTCTTCTAGTACTGAAACTGATGTAAAAATAAAAGATGAAAATCTTCAAAAATCAATTAAAATTCCTTTTGAGCTGCACTCTCCTTAGGCACAAAAATTTATTCAAAATAGTTTAATGCTCAAACAATGGTCTTTGAAACAACCACATTTTATTGAACAAATGTGGAATAATAACAAACGAAATCCTAATTCCAAAGAAGGTTCTGGATTTTGTATTTTAGAACCACTAGATGATACGGAATTTTGCCTAGTCGTCAATGAAGAACACAATTCTGAAATAATATCTGATCTTCCAATCGAAGATACTCCTCCATAATTCAAAGAAGAGATTAAATCAACAATTGATGAATTAAAAGAAATAGATTTAGGAACTAATGAGAATCCAAAACCAACTTTCATTAGTTTATTCCTTAATGACAAGGAAGCAAAATACATAATTCAATTGTTGACAGAATACAAAGACTGCTTTTCTTGGACTTATGACAAGAGGCCTGGTTTATCTCCAGAAGTCGAAGTCCATAAACTTGGGATAAATCAAATTGTAATCCCTGTTAAATAAGCTCCGAGAAGGATGTGTGTTGAAATAGAACAATAAGTCATTGCAGAAGTTAAAAATTTGATAGAAGCTAACTTCATACAAGAAGAAAATTATTCAACATGGTTAGCTAATGTCAGGCCAGTTAAAAAAAAGTGGTCAGATAAGAGTCTGCATAGACTTCAGGGATTTGAATAAAGCATGTCCAAAAGATGAATTCCTTTTACCAATTCCTAAATTAATGGTTGATATGGCATCGAAACATGCAATATTTTCCTTTATGGATGGATCATCAGGATATAATCAAATAAAAATGTTTTCAGAGGATAAAGCAAATACAGCCTTCCAGACACCCATAGGGATATATTGTTATAAGGTTATGTCATTTGGACTGAAGAATGCTGGTGCAATCTATCAAAGAGCCATGACACGAATCTTTGATGAATTAATACATAATTAAGTCGAATGTTATATGGACGATCTGGTTGTCAATAGTAAACAAAAAGATGATCATATATACGATTTGAGAATTGTATTTGAACAACTACGATGATACAATCTTAAAATGAATCCCTTAAAGTGCGCTTTCGGTGTCACTTCAGGAAAATTTTTACGATTTGTAATTCGACATTGTGGGATAGAAATTGATCCTCTCAAAATTGAAGCTATCCTAAATATGCCTCCTCCTAATTGAGATCATTTCAAGGAAAGTTAGCGTATATAAGACGTTTTATTTCCAATCTGTCAGGTAGGTGTCAGCCTCTTACTGCCCTAACCAGAAAAGATACCGAATTTGTGTGGGATGAAAAATGCCAACACGCCTTTAAAAATATTAAACAATACCTAACAAGCCCTCCTGTTTTAGCAGTCCCTTTAGTAGGAAGACCTTTAATCCTTTACACCGCGGCATTGGACAACTCCCTCGGAGCAATATTGGCACAAGTAAATACCAAATTTGTGTGGGATGAAAAATGCCAACACGCCTTTAAAAATATTAAACAATACCTAACAAGCCCTCCTGTTTTAGCAGTCCCTTTAGTAGGAAGACCTTTAATCCTTTACACCGCGGCATTGGACAACTCCCTTGGAGCAATATTGGCACAAGTAAATAATGAGGGAAAAGAAAATGCGTTATACTATTTAAGCCATTTTCTGGTTCTGACAGAAATAAAATACCGAGCAATTGAGAAACATTGTTTAGCCTTGATTTTTGCAGTTCAAAAACTAAGGCACTATATGCTTTCTCATAAAGTAACTCTTATTTTAAGAGTTAACCCACTACAATATTTAATGACACGGCCGACACTTTCTGGAAGACTAGCAAGATGGGTAATGATCTTACTCCAATTCTACAAAACATTTGTACCGTTACGTGTTGTCAAAGGACAAATCCTGGTAGATTTCTTAGCAGCACACCCAATTCCAACTGGATCACCTCTTAATGATGATTTACCTGATGAACAAATATCAGAAATAAAAGATTCCAATGTACAACGATGGGAACTCTACTTTGATTGAGCATCATCTGCAAGAAAAGATAAAAACAAACAGACAATTATACCAGGCAAAGCTGGAGTAGGATTGATTTCCATCACTCCAGATAAAATGATGATGCCTTTTTCCTATCATCTGATCAAACCATGCACAAACAATGAAGCCGAGTATGAAGCACTCATAACCATTTTAGAATTGACAATACTAATGGAAATTAAAAACATTGATATCTATGGAGATTCTCAATTAATTATCAATCAAATCGCTAGAAAATATAAGACTTTGAAACCTTGACTTGAACAATATTCTCGTTATACTCTGATGTTACTTCAGTAAATTCCTGATGTGACATTTTTCTTAGTCCCAAGATGAGATAATTCTTTAGCAGATGCTCTTGCAAAACTTGCAAAAGAATTTGCTTGTCCAGAGGAAGATGACATACCAATTTCTATAAGAGGACGATAAGTTCTTTCTCAAATTGACATGGATAATCTGCATAAAATTGGTGAAAACATGACAATGACGACAAATGAAGAAAAGGATGATTGGAGACAACCAATTATTCAATATTTACAAACCGAAAGGTTACGTGAAAATACTTCTATTGCCACTCAAATTAAACAAAGAGCATTATCATATGCTCTAATAAATGATGTCCTTTATAAACGATCTTTTGACCAAGTGTGGTTAAGGTGCTTGAACTAAGTTGAAGCTCAAGAGATTGTTAAGGAAGTTCATTCAAGTTTATGTGGCGCACATAAATCTAAAACTAAAATGAAAATGAAAATAAAAAGAATGGGATATTATTGGCCAACAATGATGACTGACTAACTTGACGTTGCAAATAAATGTCATCAATGTCAAATACATGGAATAGTTTTACACAGCCACCAAATGTCTTACACCCAACTAATGCATCTTGGCCATTTGAATGTTAGGGCACTGACATAGTGGGCCCTATAGAACCCCCATCATCTAAAGGTCATCGACTTATTCTAACAGCCATGGATTATTTCTCCAAATGGGCAGAAACAATACCGCTTATAGAAGTCAAGGCAGAATAAGCCCTATATTTCTTTAAGACACATATTGTTTATAGATTTGGAATCCCTTGAAGAATCATATCAGACAATTGATTGGCCTTTCAAAATACGAAAATGAACAACTTTATCCAAAGACATGGGATAGACTGGAGGTATTCCACAAACTCTTATTCTAAAGCCAATGGATTAACTGAAGCTTTCAATAAAACATTGGTTCAAATTTTAAAAAAGATATTAATCAACAGCCCAAAGCAGTGGCATGAACAATTAGTAGAAGCTTTATGGGCTTATAGAACCACATACCGAACACCTACATGGTCAACACCGTTTGCTTTGGTATATGGTTCTGAGGTTATATTGCCACTTGAAGTTCAAATTCCTTCTCTCAGAGTTGCGATAACAAATAAAATAACTGAAGAAGAAAATGCCAGATTACGACTTGAAGAACTTGAGAGTTTAGAAGGCTAACGTCTACAAGCTCAGCAAAATCTCAAACTGTATCAAGAAAAAATGATACGGGCCCATGATAAATTAGTTCGCCCCAGAACCTTTCAAATCGGTGAATTAGTTCTAGTTCTTTAAAGACCTATACTAGCTCATCGAAAAATAGGTGGCAAATTTGAACCAATAGGGGAGGGCCCGTATGTAATTGAAAAGACATATTCCAGAGGATCTTACCAATTGGTAGATTGTCATAAGAGAGAATCTTGCCTCCAATCAATGGTCGTTTCCTAAAGAAATATTACACGACATAAAAAAAATGAATGATGACTTATTTATAAACTGGGATAATAAAATCTTTTCTCAAAATCATTTTTGTGATACGAATTTTGACTTTTATGTCTTGTAACATCTGTTTTGCTTATTGAAAAAATGTTTAAAAAGCTAAAATGTTACATTATCCTGTTGTTTTCAGAAAAAATGTCTAAAGACAGACTATTTTTCTCATTCCAAAATAATATGACTTTTTCCTTCGACCGCTGACACATGGACGAGGGGACTAGAATTTATTTCAACTCTGATCTGTTGCAAGTCGAATCTATATATCACGGATCATTACTCTATCTGGTTAATCATAATGAGATTGAGATGAAAACACCTTTGATAGAGTTCAAACTTCCACAGCCCGAGGAGTATGAATTCACAATCAGTGACAGCTCAGACAAGCAAGAATTTATGAATACTTCAGTACAAGGGATTACAGGAGCCTCTACATCTGGTACAAAAAATATGATAGCAGGACTTACCTGATCACAGAGATGGAACCGTAATAAATGGTTAAAGCGTCATAAACAATTGCAAGAAAGACAAAACATGGAAGATATCAGTCAGTTAAAATCTCAGACTATTAATACTCCATTTGAGGAAATACATTTTGCATCGAAAATGACAAATCCAGACCCTGCAAAGAGAAACCAAGAAGAAAAAGTAGATATCAATTTACCTTCATCATATCTACTCAAGATCAGAAGGTTTCAGGTAAGAAAGTTGATAAAAAAGATCATTCCAGAGAAGAAGCACAATGAATTCGCGCTATTGAATGGAGGACCTTTGAAAAATATAAGCATATGAACAGAAGAACAATAAATTTCTGGATGGTCTTAAACTATTCGCCAGAATATTTGATGATGACGAGCAGGCCACTATTGTTGATCATAAAATAGAAGCCCGGGACCAGGGTAGGGCTGGTCATCTTAGAAGAAAGATGTATTCTGAACCCAATAAATGTATTCGTGGCAAAGGCAGACAGACCATCCAATATGGGTGTTGTTATAATTATGCAAGAGACAGAGAGGGGAATCTTCCCAGAATTTTACGATATGAACAGGTCGATCCATTACCCACTATAATAATTCAAATTATCAAACGTCTTGTCACTTGGGGAATCATGCCTACGGACTATATTCCTGATAACTGCATCATCAACACGTATGATGAAGGAGATTGTATCCCTCCCCATATTGACAGCCACGACTTCGAGAGACCACTTTGTACAGTGTCCTTAATGAATCATTGTTCCATCATATTTGGAAGAGAAATACAGATTCTGGGACTCGGAGAATTTGAAGGGACGTGCCGCATCCTTTTAATTCGAGGATCAGTTCTCTTTTTCCAGGGAAATGGTGCAGATTTTGTGAAACACTGTATACCCAGTGTTAATAGGCCCCGCATTTCGATCACTCTGCGGCGAATGAAGCCAGACAAATGACCCATTGGATATCAAGAAATCCCAGAGCTTGAAGGGTTGAAGCCTTTGGAACTACCATGACCCTGTGAGTGTCGAAACATCTGAGACATGCTTGACAAACAATGTCTTGGAGTGTAAGATGTTTATGGATGGTATGATAGTATCCAGGGCTATGTTATGACAAATGCGAAGATGTAAGAGCTTTTGATGTGTGATATATCAGTATTTTGTAGCATGCGTGCTGTATGATATGTACATATATGTACTGTTAACTTTTGTTTGCGATGATATGTACAAGTGACCTTTTGTACATTATCTATGGAAATAAAATAAAATGTTGGAAAAAAAATTCCCTATTGTCTGTGATGTGTCGGCAGATCCTAAAAATGTTAAAATAAATTTTTTGCAAAATGAATGACTTGTGATAACTAACATGAGAATTATCATTCGGCCTATATAGGTCAAATCCCCAGTGGATATCCACAGCAAATATCTTAGTGAGTCTGCCACTCTCTATAGTTATTAGATATAAGTCATTTTCCTAACACAGAAAGTATGGCATTCCTCTAACTAAACATCGACATTGACACTTTGAGAAATGGAATATGACATCCATCTCTCTCTCCAATTATTTGATGTAAGTCATTTCCTGACACGGAAATCGTGATATTCCTTTAACTAAATATTGACATTGACATTTTGAGAAATAGAATATGACATCTATTTCTCTCTCCAGTTATTGGATATAAGTCCTTTTCTGACACGGAAAGTATGGCATTCCTCTAACTAAACATCAACATTAACATTTTGAGAAATAAAATATGACCTCCATTTCTCTCTCCAGTTATTAGATGTAAGTCCTTTCCTGACACTGAAATCACGGCATTCCTTTAACTAAATATCAACATTGACATTTTGAGAAATGGAATATGCATCCATTATCTCTCCCCAATTATTGGATATAAGTCCCTTTCCAAACACGAAAAGGATGCTTCTTTTCAGAACCAACATATGAGACATCTGACATTCTTTAGAAGCAGTATAAAATCCACACCTTTCCTGTAACATTTCTTGACAATAAATATTCAGACCATTTCGGTCAACGCTAATATATGTGGCATACTCATGCAGTATTCCACACATATTGGGGGCCGCTTCGTTGAACTAATTTTTATGATAGGTCAACCTTTAACCCAAAAATAATCAACTTTAGTCAAAATGGTTAATCTTGACCCAATGACCAACACTACTGACCCAACAGGTCAACCCTTGACCCAAAAATAATTTGGTCAAAATGGTTAATCTTGCCCCAATGACCAACCCTACTGACCTAACAGGTCAACCCTTGACCCAAAAAGTCAATTTTGATCAAACTGATCAATTTTTGACCCAATGACCAATTGTTGACCTAATTGGTCAACTTTTGATCCAGAAAATAACTTTGGACGAATCAATTAATTTTTTACTCAAAGATTAACTATTGATCACCAAGTCAACCAAGATGCTAAAATGATCAAATATGACTTATTTGATCAATTCAAGATATCACATAACTAATAATACAACTTTAATTAACTTTGACCTAAATAGGTCAAATTTGGTCAAAAATGGCTAACATTTTAACTACAAAATTAATCTCAAAGACAGACATTAACATAATCAATTTGATATTGATCAGATTAATTAAAATTTAACCCAGAGGTCATCACATTGACCATTAGGTTAACCCAAACCTTAAAAATGGTCAACTTGACCAAGCCAACCCATAATGACAAAACAAATTAACCCTATGGCTAAACCAACCATGACAAGGTTGAATAAGTTACATTTGACATTTTAGACTCAATTTGACCAACCCAAGTCAACTTGGGTCAACCAGGGTCAACTATAGTCAACCTTTATCAAATTTGGCAAAAATACCTAATTTTGAACAAAAAAATGATAAAAATTATAAAAATTAATCGGATAATTAATTTTAAATTATTTTGATTAATTAGTTGATTAATAAAATAATATTTAAAATTTTAATTTTTGAATTAATTAAAAGGTTAAAATGTGACAAATTTTTAACCTTTAACCTACAAATAAAAAATATTAATCAAATGATTAATCAAATCATTTTTGGATTAATTAATTAATAAAATGAATATTTAATATTTTAATTATTTCTTAATTAATTAAAATATAAAGATTTAAAGACATGACAAATTTAAATCTTTAACTTAAAAAAAAGAGATATAAAATTAATCAATTAATTAATTAATTAAAATTTATTTTAATTAATAAATTGATTAATGAAATAATTTCCAATAATTTTAATTAATGACATAATTAATTAAAATGGAAATTAAATTAAAAAAGGACATAAAATGACATTTTAACATATGGCATAATATGTGACATGAAAAAAATAATTCCCATAATTAATTTTAAATTAAAATTAAATTAGGGAAAGTCATTAATTGGTCACCCATGACCTATAAGACCCATCATGACACATCAACACACCGATCAAATCCATTATGACATGATTAGCATATTACTTAACCCATAACTCATCACCTCTAATTAAGGTTAAGAGTTATCATGACATTATCATGATGGTTAGGCTTATGTGTCATCCCCTTTCAAGATGAGGTGTGACATGGCTTCATAGGTGGCAAGCACCTCTCTCCTAACCCAATGGAGAAAGACCAAGACATGAGGATAAGATTCTACCAAGGTTAGAAACCATCATGAACAAAAGACATAAATAATGGGGTAAGTAAAATATGTGTCATCTTCCCTTCAACTTACTCATTTGCATGAGATGAGGTGGCCAGCCACCTTAAAGATGATTTTGGTCACTACTCTAAGAATCCAATGAGAAAGGAAATTAGCATAGATTAAACTTTAACCATGGCAAAATTAAATGATGAGGATTTTATGCATAAAATGAGTCATCTACCTTACTTGTCATGCCAAGGTGGATGGAGAATATATGTGTCATCCTCTCTTTTATGTCATTGAATAAACATATGAATTACTTGGACAAGGTTAATCTAACTTATTATAACCTGTCATATCCACCTCATAGGGGAACCAATGAGAACAAGACAAGATTGGGGTTCAATCCTCACCATGGTTAAATCTAATGATGGCTAAGCTTGGAAAATCCAAATTCATCATTCCCTTAGTTGAAATTTATCCTCAAGACATTAATGAGAAGGTTGCCAACATCCCTAGATAAACCTACTTCAGCTCAAACTCATCTAACCCCCCCCCCCCTCATGGCTATAAATAGAGCCAAACCTAAGCCTAAGAAAGAAGAGAAGAGAGGGTAATAGTGGCTTATGCTCTATCCAATTCCCCTAACTCCCAACAGCAAACTTGTTCCTTAGGACCTTAGGAATGAATCCCAATCAAGATCCAGCCCTTAGCTAGCCTCAAAACTCCACAAAACCAGCTCAAATAGGTTAACCCGAGAGCTTAAAATAAGGTGAGAAAGAGGAAATTCCAAAATCCCATACACTGCTCAAATCCAAAAATCTTCAACACCAAAATGTCTCCCTAGGACCTAAGCAATTGAACCCCACAAAAACCAGGCCCTCAAACCCACTATAACCCTTCAATTTGGCCAACACGAGAGCATAAAAAATAAGCCAAAATCAGGACGAATGGGTTTCTGAAATCAAACACCACAAAACACAAAATTGACCTTCCCAAATCCATTTAGAGGTCAGAAGAGGAAGAGCCCAACTGAAATTGAGCCTCTCCATATCCTCTAGCCTTCTACTCACCATCTCACATTGAACCGAGCTCCTCAAAATTCAAAATGGTATATAAACCCAATTTGAACTCATATTGAAGTCTCTAGAAGCTTTCTGGGACCTAGATGACCAATCCAAAGAAATCAGATCAAAATTTAATACACTGTGGCAAAGGTATGGTTCTTCCTTATCAATGGTGGTCGGGTTTCACACCTTGTGAAAGAAACCATTACAAAAACCCCACATATCCATATGGATATGTTCGTCTATTGGAGAGGATGGTGTAGGAACAAACCTCACTCGATTTCATCAAGAATCGAGCGAGATATTGTCCCTTGAACTTGGACGGCCTGCGGGTTGAGGCGGGAGGAGGACGATGGCGCACAGCCGTCTGATCTTTTGTTTAAAAGTCAGACTGCTGAGATTATCCCTTACTCGATCCACTCTTCGGAGCCCCGCAGCGGATCGAGCACGTTTTTGATGCTGCCGAGGACACGCGGCACTCCCTGCACATTTATGTTTAGTTTTAGGTTTAATTAATAAAATTAAACCTTAAACTAACAAAAAATTCATATCTTTTTAAATAAAAATCACATAAATAAAAGAAAAATATCCTTAAACTTAAGACAATGAGCTCTACAAAATGGAATTAAAAATTTTAATTTTTGATTTATATTTAATTTTTAATTAATTAAATACTCCCTTGAGTATTTTAATTATTAAAAATTATTTATAAATCAGAAAATTATGAAATTTTAGGGGATTAATTTCTAAGTTTTTAGGAACAATCTCTGATTTTTCCAGAGACATAAAAATATTTTAAGGTGACAATTCCAAATTTTCATGAGATTTAGCAATTATTTTTAATAATAATTCTAAAAATCAGAAATTAAGAAAATAACAAAGTTTAAATTGGAAATTGGTTATAAATTCAGGGGAATGATGTTAAACCCTAAATAACAAATTTTAACCACTTGAAAATTTAAAATGACATTTTAAATCCTTCAGGGTAAATAAATATAAACTTATATTTAATTAACCCTATAAATAACCTTTTAAAACTTAATTAGGTCTAATCACTTTAGACTTAGTTAACCATTTAGACCCTAATCATATTAGATTTCAGAAAAAACAAATTAGGTCTAAGATATTATTAGGTTTAACTAATTATTATTAAACCTTAAGATATTAGGTTTAATAAATAAATATTAATTAGGTTTAAAACATCCTTAAACTTAATTAATCATAATTAAACCTTAAAGACATTAGGTTTAATAATAAACAAACCCTAATTAGGTTTAACCCCTATTAAACCTAATTAATAAACTTAAACCTTACTTATATTAGGTTTAAGTAACCTTTAAACCCTAATTAGGTTTAACCCCTATTAAATCTAATTAATAAACTTAAACCTTACTTACATTAGGTGTAAGTAATCTTTAAACCCAAATTAGGTTAAACCCCTATTAAACATAATTAATAAATGTAAACATTACTTACATTATGTTTAAGTAATCTTTAAACCCTTATTAGGTTTAACCGCTATTAGAACAAATTAATAAACTTAAGCTCTACTTACATTAGGCTTAAGTAACCTTTAAACCCTAATTAAGCCGAACCTAATTAGACTTAATTAATCCTTAAGTTCTACTTACATTAGACTTAAATAATTTTAACTAGACCTTACTTACATTAGGCTTAAGTTATTTAACCTTATTCAATACTTATGTTCAACCCAAGTTAAACCTAAATCAAACTTAAACATTAGGTTCAACATACATAAACCTAACCTTAACCTATACTTAGGTTCAACCCAAGTTAAACCTAAGTTAAACTTAAACCTTAGGTCAACATACATGAACCTAACCTTAACATATACTTAGGTTCAACCCAAGTTAAACCTAAGTCAAACTTAAACCTTAGGTTCAACATGCATAAACCTAACCTTAACATATACTTAGGTTCAACTTCAACTTTAACCTAAGTTAAATATTAAACTTTTTAGGTTCAATATACATGAATCTAACTTCAACATACACTTAAGTTCAACTCCAACTTGAATCTAAGTCAAACATTAAAGCTCAACCCCAACTTGAATCTAAGTCAAACATTAAAAAACAACCCCAACTTAAACCTAAGTCAACCTCAAATTTAACCTAGTTTAAACCTAAATCAAATTTAAATCAAACTCAAGTTCAAACAACATTGAACTTAAGTTGACCCTAAATCAGACCTAACTCGAAACAAATTTATGTTCAATCCATATTGAATTTGAATCAACCTTAGATTTAGATTCAACCTAACTTGAATCAAATAATAAGTTTGAATCAAACCAAACTTAACTAAATATTAAATTCGACCTGAATCGAACTTATTCAATATAAAGTTTGATATTAGTCAAACTTAATTCAATCTTAAGTTCAACCCAAATTGGACTTAATTCAACATTAAATTTGACCCAAATCGAACTTATTTTGACATAAATATTAAATTTAACTCAATCTCAAACTCGACTTAAATCGAACTTATTTTTAACTCAAATCAAATTTAATTCTATATTAAATTTGATCTAAATCAAATTTATTATTAAATTCGACCTAAATTGAATTTAATCTTACATCAGGTTAAGTTCAAAACAAATTTATTTTAATACTAAATTTAACATATTTATATTCAAACGACATTAAATCTAAAATGTTAAAATTAACATTTAAATGACACTAAATTAAAATCAATGTTCAAACAAATCTAGTATTTATTAGATTTAGTCTCAATAAATCTAACATTCTTTCAGATTAAGAATAAATGTTAGATTTCTTTGCTTATTATAGGGTGTGCTAACTCTATTTTGCAGGATAACTAAAACGAAACGATGACATTAACTTCGTTTAGATTTCCTTTGCATATTATAGGATGTGCTAACTCTGCGTTGCAGGACGACATGGAATCACGACAAAAAAATAAAATAATACTGAAACCATTAAGATAGTCACAAGACCTAAAACAAAAATATAGTGACATTGAAATTTTTAAGATAATAAAATAACAACTTTGACAAAATAAAAAATGACAAACAATAAAACAAAAATATAAAATGAAATGACAAGATAAAATCTGAAACCTTTAGGGTTGCCGTAAAATCAAAACAATAATAATGAAAAGACAAAATAATAAAAACAACATAATAGAATGATATTTAGGATTGAAAGTGAGTACATATTTCCTTAAAAATAAATTTTTTTAGAAAACAAGTGATCAACATTAATCAGAAGTTTTCTTAAACAATTAGAAATTGTTTAAGATGTAATTAACTATAGAAGCTCGCTTCTATAGGAGATTTAAAGGAACCTATGATAGAAATCTCTGGTTATCAAAACTTCATGATTTTCCTTATATAGAAATCCTAGGATATGGTATTCCAGAATCTTCTCCTATAAGGATCTTCATAAACATCCTTTTCTATTGTTTCCTATTAGTTATAAATTCTTCAATTCCTTTATAGGATCCATAGAAATAAGTTTACGACAATATTAAACAGAGTGGCGACTCCTTGACATTGACATGACATCGAAAATTGACGGCGATGAAAAAAACAAAACTGACATCCTTTTCGTCGCCATCAGAAATCACAATGAAAAAATGTAAATGCTTACACTGCCATCTTCTTGTGCGTCCGCTGAAATTTTAGGTTATGTAATATATATATATATATATATATATATATATATATATATATATATATATATATATATATATATATATATATATATATATATAGTTTTTCAAGAAAATTTGAATAATTTGCAAAAAAAGAAAGCAAGAAAGGTTCGAGGTGATCTTACCATATCCTAGTCATAGCTTGGTGGGTTCCTATTCATTTAGATTTTGATGATTATTTTCTTAAGCAAAGACATAATAGGTTTATTTGTCCTCCAAGATATTTAAAAGACTATAAAAAGATGTGTAGCATAAACCCTACACCTCTTTAAGATCCTTTGGAATGTCTTGAGTTCTTCTAAACTTATTATGTTGCTAAATCATTCATCAATCTTTAAAGTTAAGGTTTAATAGGTATGTTTTAACCTATTTCTTAATGAACATTTATATTTTAATTATCCCTATGAATGGGGTAATTTTCATTTGATGCTTCATTTATGAGTTATGTGAAAGAATGCCTTTAAGAGCAAATTGACTTATTAAGGAACTTAGTCATTTCAATTAAAGTTGGGCTAGTAGCGTTTTCTAATTATTTATAATTAAATATATTTTCTTTCTTAAACCTCATTAAACAAATTTAGGACTGTCAAAACGGCTCATTGTTCGCGAACAGCTCGTGTTCGGCTCATGAAGAAGCTCGTGTTTGGCTCGTTCGCTAAGTTAACAAGTCTTAACGAGCCAAACACGAATAAAGTTTGAGCTGAACCTCAAGTTCGATTTATTAATCAAGCTCATACTTACCTATTGCTAAGCACTGGATTATGTAAGAGAATTTATGTTCTCAAGTGTAGTTTGCATCAACGTATTTGCAGATTAATTTTATGGAACAATATTTTCTTAATGTCTTTAATAGCATGCCACCACTATTTGTTCATGCTTTCAACGTATTAATCTTCAAGCTAATAAAATAAAACTTAAAATTAAAAAAAATATATTTTAAGAAAATTTTATTATGATGCATCAGCATATTTTAAAAAACAAAAAAGTATATTCTCATATATTATTTGGACTATATAAATTTTTCACCTATCTATATATTATATTTAATAAAATTAGGTATTTGATGATTTTACTCACTCTGAAAATTAATGCTAATTCTGACCCTCCAAAGGCTATATTAATTTGGACTTTAGCATTTTTCTACTCTTATTAATTTATTTTTTAGTAGGGCATTTCAACCATATTATTATTATTATTATTATTATTTGGGTAGGTCTCAAAAAGTCATTTTATTTTGAACTTTTAGCAATATACATTAGAATGTTAATATCAAAGGGTTAAATTTGAGGGCTTGCTGGCCAAAGAAAAAGTAATAAATAAATATTTTTTGTTAATGATATATTTTAATTCTTAATTATTATAGCTTCATGGAATAAGCATTTCAATTTTACAAGAATATACTTTGTACATAATGTAAATATCATACAAAAAAATTAAACTTAGGGAATAAATAGGCTAATATTTTCTTAAGAAAAAACAAAAAAGGAAGACTAGTTTTAGTGTTATTGATCGATAAGTGATTAATAACAATATTCTAAGAGACTTGATGGAATTTCCTTTGAAATTAATGACTAATTCCTTCATAATATTTATAGCTTCATCGAATAAGTATTTCAATTTTGCAACAATATGCTTTCTACATAATGTAAATATCTTACAAAAATTTAAACTTAAGGAATAAAATAGATAATATTTTCTTAAGAAAAAACAAAAAAGAAGTCTTGTTTTAGTGTTATTGATTGAGAAGTGATTAATAGCGATATTCTAAGAGACTTGATGGAATTTCCTTTTAAATTAATGACTAATTCCTTCATATTTGTGTCAACTGGTTATATTGTTTAATTAGTTATATTTCATGTAATTTCCTTTTAAATTAATGACTAATTCCTTCAGATCTGATGTTTTTATTTCAGATGTGTTGTTTATGGCAAAGAAAAGACCTTTATTCCCACAAATATAGTATAACTTAAATGTTTCCTGGCTTGTTGGTGGTGATTTCAATGTTATTTCTTCTATTAATGAAAAGAAAGGTGGGCTATCACCTAATCTCAACTTGATTTCTAACTTTAATAGTGTTCTTTTTTATGCTGAGTTTTTTTATTTAGGTTATTCTGGTAATACTTTTACCTGACATCGTGGTAATGTGTTTGAAAGATTAGATAGGGTTTTAGCTTACCCAATTTGGTGTAATAATTTTTGCAATTTTAAGATTCATCGTCTTTCTTTTCCTGCTTCTAATCATACTCCTGTTTTATTAAAGGTTTCTAATATGGTTAGTAAAAAAAGCTATCGTTTCTGTTTTCTTAATATGTGAATTCAACATTCCAATTTTCTTCAGTGTGTGAAGGAAAATTGGATGATTAGTAAGCTTGCTTTTATGCCTTCTAATTCTGGCCAAAAGCTCCGAATGCTTTAGAAGCATCTTGCTAAGATCCTTAGAAAATGAAATTGGTCCATTTTTGGTCATCTTAGTAAAATGATTGCTGATGCTGAGGATAGAGTTAAAGAGATGGAGTTACACTACAGTCATAATCTTATTAATATTGACCTTTTTATTCAAGCTCAAAAGATCTTACTAATGCTATAAATATGGAGGAAAGCTATTATGCTCAACAAGCTGCTAAAACTAACTTTTTGGATGCTGATAGGAATTTTGCCTTCTTTCATGCATGTATTAAGAATAGAAGGAAGATGAAGATGATATCCAGTATCAAGGATAGGAATGGTAATACCTTGATCAATGAGAATGATATTATTACTGATGGGATTAACTGCTTTACTCAATTATTTTCTAATGATGATTGTATTCTTGATCAGATTAATCCTGATCTTTTTACTCAAACTACTAACTTGCATCTTCTTAATCTTACTTACATTCCTTCTATTGTTGAAATTAAGGTTGTTCTTGATCGTATGGACGAGGGTAAAGTTGTTGGACCTGATGGCTTTACTGTGGAGTTTTATAAAGCTAGTTGGGATATTATAAATCCTGAACTTGTTGAAACCATTCAGGACTTTTTCTGTGGCAAGAATTTACCTAAATATTTTAAGAGTTATAATATTATTTTAATTCCTAAAGAGCATGGTGCTAATACTTGGGATTCTTTTAGACTCATTAGCATTAATATTGTGGTCTCTAAGATTATTTCTAAGATTATGATTAACATAATTCAGTCTATATTAAGCAAAGTCATTGCTCTTAATCAAATTGCTTTCCTTAAGGATAGATACATTGGGGACAATGCACTTACTGTGCAAGAGTTGTTGTTAGATCTTGAAAGGAGTAGAAGAGGTGGTAATGTTATTTTTAAAATGGATATCAAGAAAGCCTTTGATTTCATTAGGTGGGAGTTTTTAATGAATGTTTTGAAGGCTCAGTGCTTTAATGATGATTTCTATAAACTTATTTACAAAATTCTGAATAACAATTTTTATTCTTTGATTATTAATGGTAATTCTCATGGGCACTTTAAGGTTATTAAAGGTATTAAGCAAGGAGATCCACTATCACCTTACCTCTTTATTATTGATTTTGACTATTTCTCTAGATATTTGAATAAGCTGTTTGATGAGAATCCTGCTCTTAATTATAGTCATAAAGATTGTTTAAGTATTTTCCATTTATGCTTTGCTGATGATCTCATTCTTTTTTACTAATTCCAATAAAAGGTCCATCAAGAAAATTTGGCAGCTGATTATTTAATTTCAAAAAGCTTTAGGTTTATCTTTTAATACTTCTAAATGCTATTTCTATTGCTCTAAATTTGTTTCTAATGCTAAAATGCATTGGATTAATGAATTTACTCATTTTCTTAAAGCTGATTTGCCTATTAAATATCTTGGTTTTATGCTTGATAAGAAAACTAGAAGAACTGCTCTTTTTTCTGATTTATTGGATAAGGTTAGAGTGAAGCTTCACACTTGGGAGAATAAATTTCTTTCTTTTGGTGGGCGTATTACACTTCTTAAGATCATTCTTACAAGGTCCCAGAAGAATGCGTTTAGAAATCGAACAACAAGTTATAGCCGAAGTTAAAAAGCTAATAGACGCTAAATTTGTCCGTGAAGAACAATACCCGACTTGGCTAGCCAATGTGGTGCCGATCGAAAGAAGAATGGTCGGATCGGAATTTGTGTGGACTTCGAGAGATTTAAACAAGGCATGTCCAAAAGATGAATTCCCTCTACCGATTCCAGGAGCGATGATCGATATTGCTTCGACACATGAAATATTCTCGTTCATGGATGGATCTTCGAGGATACGACCGGATAAAAATGGCTCCGGAAGATGAAAAGCTTACGGCATTCGAACGCCGATCGGAGTATTTTGCTACACGGTGATGCCATTCGGATCCGAAGAACGCGGGAGCAACCTACCAAAGAGCAATGACAAGAATTTTTGATGATCTCATCCACAATCGAGTCGAATGCTTATGTGGACGATGTCGTCATCAAAAGCAAAGTAAAGGAAAACCACCTGTATGATTTGAGAATTGTTTTCGAACGATTAAGACAATTTAACCTTAAGATGAATCCCTTAAAATGCGCCTTCGGCGTCACCTCCGGAAATTCTTAGGATTCGTTGTTCGACATCGTGGAATTGAAATCGACCGGAGAAGATTAAAGCCATCTTAGAAATGTCGCCTCCCAAAACCTTAAAACAACTACGATCTTTTCGAGGGAAGGCGGCATATCTTCGACGTTTTATCTCGAACCCGTCGGGTAGGTGTCGGTCTTTCTCGGCACTAGTTAAAAAGGACGCCAAATTTATTTGGGAAGAGAAATGCCGAGAAGGCCTTCGAAGACATTAAACAATATTTAATGACACCTCCTGTCTTAGCGACCCCGGTCTCGGGTAGACCGCGATACTTTACACTTGCGGCTTTAGATGACTCTCTCGGAGCCTCGTTGGCTAGTGTCGATGATGAGGGTAAAGAAAATGCTCTTTACTACTTAAGCCGTCGTTTACTTCCGAGCGGAAGTAAGGTATCCCGCAATTGAAAAGCATTGTTTGGCCCGATCTTCGCCGCTCAAAAGCTTAGGCACTACATGCTTTCTCATAAGGTCGACTTGATTTCGAAGTTTAATCCATTGCAATACTTGATGACTCGTCCAACACTTTCCGGCGGACTTGCCGGATGGTCAATGATATTATTGCAATTCGATATAACTTTCGTGCCTACGCTCGTCAGTAAAGGGACAAGTCTTAGCAGACTTCCTCGCAGCGACACCCTTTGTCGGCCGAATCTCCTCTCGATGACGATCTGCAGGATGAACAAATAATGAACCTAGAAGACCTTGACGATCGACGTTGGGAATTATATTTTGACGGAGCATCTTCGAGCACACAAAGACGAAGAATCGCAAGTGATAGTGCCGTAAGGCGGGAATCGGGCTTATCTTTATAACACCGGAGCGGGGGATGTTAAGATACTCCTACCACTTGACAGAACCGTGTACAAACAACGAAGCAGAATACGAAGCCCTCATAACGGGATTGGAATTAACCATTCAAATGGGGATAACAGACATCAACATCTATGGGGATTCACAGTTAATCATTCAACAGATCGTCGGACAGTACAGAATTCTAAAGCCAAGACTCGAACAATACTTCCAGTATGCCATACAGCTGTTGGAACAGATTCCAAATGTGACAATCTACAAAATTCCTAGAAAAGAGAATGCTTTAGCAGATGCTTTAGCCCGCTCGCAAAAGAATTTGCTCGTTTGCAAGATGAATCGGTGGAAGTGTCGGTTCACGGACGTCGAGTCCTATCACGGCTTGACATAGACATGATACACAAATCGAGAAGAAGAAAAAGAATCGATTGCGGCGGTGACGGAAAACACGGAAGATTGGCGACGGCCATTGATGAACTACCGCGAACGGGAAAGCTACCGGATGATAGGTCGGCGGCCCATCGGATCAGAAAAGAACTCCGTCCTACGCATTAATAAACAACACATTATACGGAAAGGTCTTTTGATCAAATGTGGCTAAGGTGCCTAAGCGGGTACGAGGCCCGTGAAATTGTTAAAGAGGTGCATTCGGGACTGCGTGGCGCTCACCGGTCGGGTCCAAAAATGAAGATGAAAATTAAAAGACTAGAGTACTGCCGGCCCTCGATGATGACCGACTGCATGAAAATCGCCGAGAGGCGTCACCAATGCGAAGTGCACGGAGTGGTTCTACACCGACCTCCAAATGTGCTACACCCGACAATTGCGTCATGGCCATTTGAATGTTGGGGCACGGATATAGTGGGTCCAATAGAACCACCATCTTCAAAAGGACATCGTTTCATTCTTGCGGCTACGGTTACTTTTCCAGTGGGCGGACGGTTCCACTTAGAGAAGTGAAAGCACACCACGTGTCTGCGGTTTTCAAGAACCAAGTTGTCTACCGTTTTGGAGTGCCGTGCGGGATCATCTCGGATAATGGGTCGGCATTCGGAAGCACGCAAATCGACAATTTTGTCGGGAGACACGGAATCGGCCGGCGATACTCGACAATTTACTACCCGAGAGCAAACGGCCTCGGCGAGGCTTTTAATAAAACTCTCGTTCAAATCTTAAAGAAAACCCCGGACGATAATAAGAGAAATTGGCACGAGAAATTGTTAGAAGCCTTATGGGCCTGCGGGACAACCTTCGAACTCCTACTCGAAGCCACACCTTACGCTCCGGTGTATGGGTCCGAGGCGGTGTTACCTTTAGAGGTTCGGCTTCCTTCACTCGGAATTGCGGTTGCGAAACAAGATCACGACGAAGAAAACGCCAAATTACGACTCGAAGAATTAGAAAGCTTGGAAGGGAAAAGACTTGCGGCGCAACGGAATTTAGAACTATACCGAGCTAAAATGGTTCGAAGCCCATGACAAAGCGAGTCCGCCGAGAACTTTCGAAGTTGGTGACTTAGTTCTCGTTCTCGAGAGACCTATTCTTGCACACGCAAGATAGGAGGAAAATTTGAACCCACTTAGGAAGGACCGTTTGTGGTTGAAGCGGTATACTCGGGAGGCTCCTACCGGCTAGTGAATTGCCGGGGAGAACGACATATGCTTCCAATCAACGGGCGATACTTGAAAAAGTATTACGCTGCTCGATGTTTCGAAGGAATGAATTCTTCATCCCTAAGAAACACGGGCGAAGTAATTACTTATGATTGGGTCCGAACCCAAAAAAAAAAAAAAAAAAAATCTGAAAAATGACAAACACCAAGTTCACATGAACATTAAATAAACAATAAAATAAAATTTGAACCATTAAAAGATTAACGAAATCAACACAAATCTCGAATTCCATCTTTCCAAACTTGAAATCAAAGTTCATCTTTACAAATTCCAAATCGAATTCTCGATCAAATTTCAAATCCAATCTCGATCGAGTTTCAAACTTGATCTTCCAAATTTCAAATCAAATCTTAAATCAAATTTCGATCGAGTTCAAACTCATCCTTCCAAATTTCCAAATTTCCGAATTCAATCTTTCCGGGCTTCGAGTCTCGATCAAAATCAAACTCTTTTGGGTCGAGGATTTTACATCGAAGATCTACTTGCTTTAGGATTCTTTTCTATTGCACTTGAAATACATCGAATTCGAACCTTTTGGGTCGAGGATTTACATCCGAGACTGCCATTGCTTAGGATTCTTTTCCTATTGACCTTTGAAATACATCAAATTCGACTCTTTTGGGTCGAGGATTTTACATCCAAGACTCGCATTGCTTTAGGATTCTTTTCTATTAGCCTTTGAAGTACATCAAAATTCAAACTTTTGGGTCGAGGATTTTACATCCAAGCTGCATTGCTTTAGGATTCTTTTCTGTGCCTTTGAAATACATCAAATTCGAACCTTTTGGGTCGAGGATTTACATCCGAGACTGCTTTGCTTTAGGATTCTTTTCTATTGCCTTTGAAATACATCAAATTCGAATCTTTTGGGTCGAGGATTTTACATCCAAGACCTGCATTGCTAGGATTCTTTTCTATTGCCTTGAAATACATCAAATTCAAACCTTTTGGGTCGAGGATTTTACATCCAAGACTGCATTTGCTTTAGGATTATTTTCCTGTGCCTTTGAAATACATCAAATTCAAACCTTTTGGGTCGAGGATTTCACATCCAAGACTCGCATTGCTTTAGGATTCTTTTCTATTGCATCTGAAGTACATCAAAATTCAAACTTTTGGGTCGAGGATTTTACATCCAAGTATCGCTTCGCTTTAGGATTCTTTCCCTATTGCAATGAAATACATCAAAATTCAAACTTTTGGGTTGAGGATTTACATCCGAGATCTGCATTGCTTTAGGATTCTTTCCTCATTACGATGAAATACATCAAAAAATCAAACTCTTGAGGTTAAGGATTTTACATCCAACACCACTTTGCTGCGAGATCTCTTCTCATTGCAACGATTCAATCTAATCGATTCGATTTTCTTTCGAGGTTAGAGATGTTACATCTAAAACCTCGGAACTCCAATTTTCATTTCAAATCGAATCCCTCAAATTAATCTTAACAAAACTTGATCTAAATTAAACTCAAGCTAAAATCTAAGCTCACACATCAAAAAAAATTAAACTAAAACAAAATAAAATCTAAGTTGAAATTCCCCCAGATCATGTGATTTGGGATTCACCTCCTTTTCCCTTTCCCCAGCGAGAGTTCAGGAATCTCCAGTTTCAATGATATACTTGACACTCCCCAGGCGGAAACTCTTCACTTCGTCCTAAGTTCGTCGCTTGGACATCTGTGTTGGTTTTGTTGATCGCTTCGGTCAACACCGATACGCGCGGTGTGCTCCGTCGGCTCACCACACCTATTGGGGGTCCATTTGTTGACCTCATTTTTGATGAGGTCTTCCTTTCTTCTTTTTAGTGCTTAGGATCTAGCCTTAGGCTTTTCCTTTGACTATCTTAGAGGACTAGAATTGGGACCCGCCTTTTAGAAATTCAAACCACTTCTAAACTCCCTACAAACTCCACAAACTTGACCATAGACCCCTAATCACCTGAGGGTTGAAATCGAATGTGGAAGTTTAAAGGATGAGTTCTATAGGACTCTTTGGCCTTGGAGCGCCTACAGGTGGCCTGGTGCAGTGAAGGGGCTGACTTACACTACACTTACACACTACATTTCCACACACTTCCTAAAACCACACCCATACCCAACTTAACCTCCGACTCATGTAGGTGATTCACATGGATAGTCCTTAACCCCTAAGCCCTTGGCAAGAGGGTTAGGAACAACATAGTGAATGCCTCGAATGAGTCCTCTCATGGCTCATATGGGCTTGAAATGGCTTCATGGCTCAACCAAAATGATTTCTTTCCACCTAGGTTCACCCAATCTTCAATTTCCCAAATTTTCGATTTTTGACCCACGAGACCCTACACCTACTAAACCTACCAAAACCTCGAAATTACCAAATTTTTGCAAAATTTCCAAATTACCCAAAATTTTCCAAAATCAATCCCAAACATCTCCACATCACTCAAATTGATCATCCATACCCAAAAATACCAAAGATTCTAAAAATACCCCCGATACCCTCCGAATACCCAAAATACCCTTCTTGGCCTAAAAATCCAAAAATTCAGAAAATTCCCAGAAAATTCCAAAAAAATCCCAAATATTCCCAATCTCATTTTGTCCAACTACACCATGGGCCAATTTTGTCAATTTACCCTACTTTTGTCAAAACCCCCAATTTGACCCATTTTAACCCTAAGTGAACCCGATGTCGAAACCAAACCTACCCGATTGACCCCAATTTTGGTCCAATTGAATTCTAAACTTCAATTCAATATCCCAAATACCAATCTAGACCAAATCCAAGCCCAATTTGATTGACATTTGGATCCGATCTCACTTTTGGCCTTAAAGCCCGATTTGGACCCATGACCCAAACCTAACCCAAACTCACCCAATTCAATTCCAATTAACCCCAAATCTTTTCTAAATCTTCCTTAACATTCCCACAAACAAAATACTAACATGATTTGCCCAAAATTTAGACCCAAACCCCACTCGAAACTCGACCCAAAGTTAAAAGGCCCTATTTTGACCTAAACCCGAACCTAACCCGAATGAGCCCGAACCCCAAAATCAAAGCCCAACCAAAGTCAAAACCTCTTTGAAACACTCCCATAAACATTTCTCAACATTAATTTTATATCAATTTCAACCCTAGCCCAACATTAGCCCAAGTTAGCCCAATTTGACCTACATAGGCCCACTTACCAAATAAATCCAAATTGAAACCAATTGACTCCAAATCACACCAAATTGATTCCAAGCCCTTCATAGAACATCCCTAAACCAATTATGACATTTATTTCACAAAGTTCTTCACAAAATCTTTACCCAAATGCCCATCCTAAAATCAAAAAGCCCATTCCCCTTAAACTTTCCTAAAAGCCCACTTCACCGCATTCAAAAGCCCAAATCCATCCAAAGCCCACATGGCATTTCCCTCATCATCCATTTGATCAAAATCACCCCTAAGTTGCAAAATCATCAATTAAACCATTCCAAATCAAGCCACATGTCAAGTTACCCCCTAAATGTCAAATATTTCTAAAACCCTTTTCATGAAACAAATCAACCTTTTCCCAAGCCGAATGAAGCCATGAGCAAGCCATTCTCGAAGCCACATGAAGCCATGAGGGCTTTGACTTGTCATTAGTCCATTTATGGCAAGAAGAGGGGTTCTTTCTTAAACTTCCTTTAACCCTTTTTACATTAATCATGTCACACACTAAACCATGTTTAGCCGCCTCATCATGGATGGAGACTTCACCACTCCTTCTAAGTCGACCTAAATGATTCCCTCGGCTCAAAATCGGAGCTTGGAAGGGTGCACCAAGCCCAAAATGGTGGGTTGACCCAAACCAAGCCAAAGTGAGCCTTCTCCCATTCCATTTAAATCAAACTCCTTTACACATGTCGAACATCGATTGATTGCCACAAGCCTCAGCCACGACCCACTGAGCTTGAGGGTGACCTGACCATCGGCCGGCCGGCCACCCGGTCGCCAGGAAAACACCATGCCCGAAACCTTGGGAGGAGCCGAATTTTGGAATTCCACCTTGCTGAGCTGCCTCACTCCAAATGGCCATTGCGAGTTGTTCTTCTCCTCACCAGAGCAGCTGATCCCAACCATTAAACTCCCCTGGAGAGCCTCCAGCCATGCCTATTTAAACCCCTCACCCTCTCGGCCAAAGGAAGTGCTGAACCAAAAACTTTAAGGAAACTCTGCCAAAATCACTCCAGATCACTCTCCACACATAGAGCACCTGATCCCCAGCTGAATTCCAGCCCCATTTCCCTCTGGCTGAGCCCGATTTTGAGTTCGAACTTTAGCCCAAAACCGGGACACTTCTTCGCGGTGAGCCGATTCCCGAATTGATTGGTCCTACACCTTCAGCTGGACCAGAGGAGAAGTTCCCACCGAAAGCCCCATCTCTAGGCCACCCGAGTTGCTCCGGCCTCCGAAGCTTTGTGATCGGGCGTGGTCGAAGTCCAACCTAGACAAGTCACCGGACCGGGAGACTTCATCGCAGAGCTTGCTAGGATCCGATCGAAGGTGTAACGACTCTCGGATCGAAGCTTCACTTCTGCGAGCAAAGGTATGGACTCCCTCTTCTTCCCGAGCTTCCCAGAGATTCTCATTTTAATTTGAGTCAATTTAAATGCATGTTTACCGTATGGATGTGTTCGTCTCTTCAAGAAGAATCCATAGAGCATAAGAACACGAAAATCCGTTGAGAATCGAGTGAGAAATTAGGGTTAGAAGGTTGACGGTCACGGGTGCACACCAGTCGTAGACGATGACCAGGAGCCGTTGGATCGCGCGTGTATCGAGCGGACGGTTCGGATTGCGCGGACCGGGGAATGTTACATGAACCGCGGGGCCGGGACGGATGACTCGGATGGCGGCGCCCGATCGCGGCGCGACACGTACCCCTTCGGAGGCTGCCAGATGTTTCGGCGGCGCCGCGTGGATAAGTAGATAAATAGGGTATTTAATGTATTTATTAAATATCGAAACTTTAAAAATCCATATCTTTGTGTAGAAAAATCACAAAAATAAAATAAAAATACCCTCTTGCTCGGTGAACGAGAGGAGAATAATGTGGAAAAGAAATCATTTAATTTCATCGAGTATTTTATTTTTTATAATTTATTTACTTTACGCATACATTTAATTCTCCATGCATGTATACAATTCACCATGGCATGAGACCATAGGGCTTTTGAAGCCTCCGAACTTGGGAACATTCCACGAATTTTCCAAGGTCGAGGCCATCTCAGTGAAAAGTTATTTATTTTTCAAATGCATGTTGCTCGTTTTGAGTATTGTAATTCCAAAAATTAGCATGTTGTGAAATAAATTCTAGAAAAATTTGGTGATGTTCCTTATGACTAGAGAACTACTAGGAAAAATGGGACTTGAGTTAATTCACTCGGAACAACTCTAATTGGCTTAAACACCCAAAATAGGTCTTTAATTAATTAGAGTTAACCAAGCATCAAATTGACTTGAAATCAATTCTCCACTGACCTTTAGGATCAGAGGAATTCACCATAAAAATTTGAGGTCGATTGGACTTGGTTAGCCTCACTAATTGGGTTAATTAAGCCACTTAGCCATTTTAAACTTTAAAAATTCATAACTTTTAAAATACTTTTTAAAAATTCACCAAATTGGTTTTGGAGCCTCTCTGATATCAGGGGAATCTAAGAAAATTAAAATTTCAATTTTACTGAAAAAGTTGATTTTTAATAATATTTTAATATTTTTAATAATTAAAAAATAATAAAAATCAAAAAAATAATAAAATTCACCAAAATGTCACATTTTGAATTTTAATCACTTAGGAACAAATCCCACATTTTTCCTAGGTCTATTTAGTGAGATATTGAATTTTAAAGTTTTAAGGTAATTTTAAAATTAAAAAAATGTATTTTCTAGCATTTTCACTAAAATAATTATAATAAATCATAGAAAAATCAGAAAATTGCAAAATTTGCTTCTCTAGTTTCCTTGATATCAGAGAGATTTTTGAAAAATATAAAATCCATTTTTTAACATTTATTTTATTTTTAAATTAATTAACACTCCAAAACTCAAAATAATTATAATAAAAATAATATAATTCAAAAAATCACGAAAATTGGTCCAAGTGCTTCTCTGGTCATTAGAATTGTCCCCTAATTTTCTTAAGAACAGAAACTTTCCTTTGGTCATGTTATCAAATTTTCCTTGAAAATCTCTATTTTCCACCAAAAATAATTATATAAATAAATTAAATACAGAAAAATCACATTTTCTCCTCTCATTTCTTTATTGACATATAAGTGAAGTCACATAAAAATTTCAAGTTCATTTAAGTTCAATTTAGTGAGTTATGAAATTATTAAGCTTAAGGAGTAAAATGGTAATTAAACTTTCAACCCTTAATTAAAACTTTAGGTTTAATAAAAAATCAACAAGTAAAACATTTGATCTTAATCTGATTTGGATGATTGAAATTTAAATAATTAAAGGGTAGAAACTCATTAAACAAATTTTAAAATAATTAAACTTTAATTAAATAATAGATTAAATTTGGAAGAATAATAAAATTGGAATTATTAAAATAAGGGATATTTATTAGGAAGAGATTTATTCTTTAATTTAAAAAATGCCTAAACTAATTATATCATTAACATTTAACTCTTAATTAAAATGATAACTCAAATTTAAAATATTAAAAGACTTAATTAAATCATTAAACTCTTTTAAAATCTCAATTAAAATTATAAATTAAATTAAATTAAAATTAAATTAAATTAAATTAAATTAAAATTAAATTAAATAATTAAATTAAATTAAATTAAAATTAAATTAAATAATTAAATTAAATTAAATTAAACAATTAAATTAAATTAAATTAAATTAAATTAAATTAAAATTAAATTAAATAATTAAATTAAATTAAATTAAACAATTAAATTAAATTAAATTAAATTAAAAAATTAATTTAAATTAAATCAAATCAAATTAATTAAACATCAAATCAAATTAAATTAAATTAAGTTAAATTAAAACTCAATTAAATTAAATTGAATTAAATATAACGTCACCTAAGACATAAAGAATTCAAAATAAATCTAAAGCAACTTGAACAACTATTCCAAATTTAAACCCTTTAACTTAAATCAAATCATTTAAATACTTAATTTACCCTTGAAAGCTTTGATTATTATAACTCTAAATGAAACATTAAATGAAGTCGCTACTTCACTCATAAGATATTCGAATGTCTTAATTCACTGGCAAGTTAACAAAACTTGAAAACCTCGGACGATTGATTCATTTATATAATTAAATTCATTTGGACATAAAACAATCCTAGAAATATTGAAAAGATGTTTAAGATTCTTCTTAAGCACTTCCTCGATATGATAGGATATTTATAAGAACAATTGGACTTAATTGTTCTTTGATGAAGAAAATCGTCCTCAAACAAAAACACAAAGAACACTAGACGTCATAGGAGATGACTAGGCTATAGGATTAGGAATTTGGTAGAAAACCATAACCTTTCCCTTAGCTTTACTAGGAACTTGCTTAAATATTCTAATTGTGTTTTAAGTGTAGCTTGGGATGACGGGAAGACCCTCAGGGTACGCTTTTATTTTATTGCGATTTACTTTCTTGCAATTTACTTCCACGCAATTTGCTTTATTGCGGATGCACTTTACTTTTCTTGCATGATAAAACAAGCTGTTGCATGAAAACCCACACCTTTAGGATAGTCCTAAAGCTGAAACCAAAACTAAGTTAAAAGTCATTGCAAGATAAAATTCACCGCCACAACATTTCAAAATATAAAACAACTCGAAATTTAATCACAAACGAGAACACAAAACTACGATTGCGACTAAATTAAAACGTCCTGTTGGATGATCGGGAATACCTCGGATGATGTAACCTACGTGTTGCTTAACGGGATTTCCCACGGTCTAAATGAAAGTGTGGAACTCATTCGATTGAGTTTAGCAAATTCATACGGACTAAGTGAATCCGATAAAAATAATGATGCGGAAGGATGGAGCCGTGGGATCTTAACCGGTGTCGTTATAATCAACTTTAAGATTTGTTTTAATCGAAATACAAAACACTTGGAAATTAAGACTTCTCTAAACCAAAACACTTTTCTCATCTCCTGATTTATAATTTCTAAAACTAAACCTCTGCAACAACGAGGAGCTTGGAGCATGGTGGGCGAGCACGGCCATCGTCATCAACAAAACTTGAACCTACTTGACAAAACTTTCTTAGAATTAAACAACAAAGCCATAGGACTCCGAGGTAGCTTGCACTAATGCAACATAAATCCTCAACCTCTTTGTTAGGCATTTGCATTGCAAATTAAGCCCTAACCGGTCTTAGGATTCCGAGGTAGTCGTCAGATACGACAATAAACCCTCACATCTTCTAGATTTATTTGTTTGATTTTATCATACAAATATAAGCCCTAATTAATTAAAATTGGCGAGATTGAAATACTAAATAAACATTAGGACTTTCCTAAATTCAAGCCAAACAATAGGATAGTCGGGAAATTACCGAAGTTCACTTCGAATCAGTGATTCCTCCTACCTTTCTTCCTTCGGATTCACAAAACAAAAATGTTCCAAATTTGATCTATTCCCTATTGAAATTTCAAAATTCAATCTTTGAAAACCTTAAACTTTGAAATTCTTGAGAGCAGAATTATTGGTTATTATCGAGAGTTTTCTTAGGTGATTCCCGTCACTTAAGATGTAATTAACTATAGGGGCTTGCCCTTATAGGGAATTTTAAAGAACCCGAGTAATATAAACCTCGTTTAATACTTTCATATTAAGTGAGGAATTTGTCGGCTTATAAAATTGGTTCGCGGACCAAACGGATGTCACAAAACTTCTAGTTTATTTGATCGAGCCCCACCCTCGAGCGGTGTGTCTATCCTTAGGGATAGATACACGGTTTGTGGTGCGGTGCTCATTTATATAAACTATTTGAGATGTGAGATCGGTTTAATCTCATATCTTAAAACTTTCAAATTTAAAATTATTTTCAAAGTCAAATACTACTTTCTAAATTATATATATATTTAAATCAAATTTAAAATTTAAATTCGCCGACAACTTACGTTAGGCGACCCCTTTTAAAATACAATACAACTTAAAAATATGCCGACAACTTCGGCGACTCACTTGAGGAAAATTCCTCTCTCCATTATAATCAAATAATTACGCTTTCAAAAATCGGTAGTGTATCCATGTCCCTAATGGATCAAACTACCCTTCTTTCCGTTGGAATACTATGTTCATTTCTATCTTGAACAAGTATAGCCAACATTCTCTCGGATTTAGGAGCCACTTGTTTAGACACCCCTAAACGGAGAGGTTCCGAGATCCTTTTACCTCATTTACGAGGTGGGGTGGACCCCGATAGGTGTTAGTTTAGGAGTGATCCTTCGAGTCGGGAAGTCTTGCTTAAGACTTTCTTTTCCTTTCGAATCGGATTCCTTACCTTCTCTACACCTTTGAACATTCCGTTCTAAATAAACAAACCCTCTAATAAGTGATTCTTTTAACAAATGATTCTTTTTTATAAATACATGAACAAAGAATGAGTTCGGACTCTTTTCAATTCCTTTCTTTCGTCTCGAAGAAAAGAAGCATAACTTGGGACCGACAACCGAGTCTACCTTGCAGAAATGGAAGCCCCGAAGCCGATTTTCTCCTTCACCAACGGACTTGGACTTCGCCATCCATAAGGATGAGCTGCCCGACAATGGGGTCATCCGATTTGGACGAAGATTCGAAAACACGAACGTCGAGGTCACCGACGTCTCCCTCTTTGCAGCGACGAACAAGGTATCGAAGGCCGAGGAACCACTCGCCGAGTTCGACCTTAGGTCGACCCAAGAGTTTCCTCCCTGCAAAGGGTCCCGACTAGGAGAATCTCGCCGTCCGCGGGAGGACTGTTCTTACTACCCCCATCGGTCTAGTTGTTTACGCACCTACCCCGACTACGCCAAATCGAAGGGGAAAGAAATCCGGAACTATGATAAACTCTGTTACCGTGGAGGGTACGGATCTTCTCGTAAGACCTTACGTCTTCGAAATCGGGTCCGGTTCGAAGATTCCGTCGCTGACAAAGACCCAAAGAAGAAATAGAAATAGAAGGATCGCCGGGGAAGCCGGAGGCTGCCGAGATTGTCTTCTGGAGGAAATTCCGGAGTTGCCGAATATATACCGCTACCGAATATACACCATTGCTGACTACATACCACTTTTGGGAGGAAGCGGGTTCCATCCCCTCTCCGCCGCGAGAGGATGAAGAGAATGTTCGCAAGATTGTCGCCACATTACCACGGCCCGCATACTACAACGATAGCCGCAGAAAAGAACTAGAACTACGCCGTTTGCTCGACTGCAAACTTTGGTAGAAAAAGCTAGCAAAGAAGGAAAAGCTGCCCGTGTCGGAAATTCTACGAAGGATAGGACGGGTGCCGGTCGAATCCCGTCTTGGGCCCGAGTAGAACCCGCCGTCATGATAGAAAAGCCAAGCAAGAGAATGAAGGCTAGCCCGCTCGTCGTAGTATCGGGATTACGGATTAGGGAGGATACCACCTTCCGACATTTGGCCGATGGACCATACGGTCGTAGACCTTCTGCTGCTAGAAGGATGGTGTGGCGTCCCACTACGGGGCGATTGAGGCCGAAACGACGGCCGGGAAAGAAAGTCTCGCCGGGAGGCTGGAATGCGAAGAAAGTGCTCTTGCGATGAAGGGGACTCGTGAAAAAGGACCCGGCGACCATCGCATGACAACCACAAAGATACACAGAAAGCTCCACTAGAAGATGCCATGGAAAAGTTGAGAACCGACATCCGACGGTTGGCAAAAGAAAGAGAAGAAAAGTTCGGAGATGAGATAGACTCATCGGAATTCATGGACAATGAATATGCGAGAAATCAACATGGTTGAGACACGAGCTTCATCGGCTTCTCGAGGTGCTCCTGCAGCTGCAGAAGAGAGGAGCCGGAGCGATGAAGAGACGGCTTCGGGAAAAGGACGACACTATCGCTCGAATGGCGAAGAGGATGGAAGAGATGGCCATAGCTCCGGCCACTCTCCGGAGTCGAAGTACGACCACATAGAGAGACACCCCCGAAGTCATTCACATCGTAGACGGAGGAAAGGAGATTACATCCGTCGATGGGGATGACCAGTCGAAAAGGATACGAGCACGAAGTATGATCCCTGGAAAGGATATCAAGAACTTGGTAGAGCGACGGAGTGCGAGAAGCCTTAGCACGATCGAAGAACGGGACATCCATTCGGACGGGTAGACCTTACCCGGAAGAATTCGACGCTGTCCGATACCGAAAGGCTTCGTACCACCTCCGTTTAAGACCTTCGACGGAGCCAGGAACCCCAGATAGCATGTTGCACACTTTCGTGCCGGTTGTTGCAATGCCGGCGGGAGCGATGCGCTACTCTTCCGACGAGTTCGTTAGCGATCCGTCGGGAATCGCCTTCGGCCGGTATGCATAATTACCCAGACGGTTACGTGAAGACATTCTCGGAGCTAGAGAGTCTCTTCATTAAGCGATTTGCGGAGCTCGGCACCACATCACTATAGGTGATTTAGTGGTAGAGAAACAAAGGCCGAATGAAACTCTAGTGGATTACATACTTCGATGGAGGAATTTAAGCATGAAGTGTGAACCACAATCGCAAGAACAACATGCGATCGGCATCTTACTTAAAAGCATTCACGGCCCGATAGCACTTCTCCTCGAAGGATTCACTATTAAGACTTTTGAGAAGTTGTTAAGCAAGGCCGGAAGCTTGCAAGAAGAGGCGAAGCAATTAAGTTTTGCCGACAAGGCCGACAAGCGAAGCCGGTGAAGACCTTCGAGAAGAAATCCGGGATCGTTGCGGCGGTTGACAAAGGCAAACAACCGATGCAAATACCACGAGAACGGTCGCGAGCAACCACAACAAAATTACCGAGCAACCCGGTCCAGCTATCGGTCGTCTCCGCGAGTATGAACAACCGTCTCGTCCGCAACGTACATTGAGGGAGCTTCGAGCGAGAGAATATCCGTTCAAAAATGAAGCGGTACGAAGATGTTCCGCGAGCTAATGAAAACTCCGGATTTCCAGCTGCAGAGCCCAAAAGACCGGAGGAAGTCAACAAGAAAGGTGATCCCGACTTTTGCCCCTACCATCGGATGCTTGGGCACAAGATGAAGACTGCATTACCTTCGAAAGTTGGCTCAACGACAACCTTCGGAAAGGAAATATAACAATCCCGAAGGAGTACATGAAGGAACCCCGGAAAGGAGGTTCCGTCGATGTTATCTCAGCCGATCCCGTCATTCGATAGACCCATATGCAACCAACGATGGATGGACTACCACCTGGACAAGGTCTTCGAAGAAGATTTTAGATAACATCCGAACCGCTTCGGTACGAGCTTCGATTCGAGTTCGAGACCCGTTAAGCCGGTACTTATCACTTGCGATAGAAGAACCACCTCGACGAGGAGACAATCGAAGAGAAGAAGAAAATTGACGAAGAAGAGGGGACCGAGATTCCTAAGGCTAGACTAGGGGCTGCTTATCCTAGGATAGTTGTTTCCGATTCGGGGGAGAAATCCCTCGAACCTCCGATTTTGTATGATTATCCGCTCACTTCGGTGGGATCATATAATGATAAGGGTGATGGCGTTGGCTACGTTTTGATCGTTTCTAACGATTACGTAACTAGCGAAAATCCGGGCGTCGATTTCGATACCAACAACAATTCTCAAATCATACAAGATCTTGACGATCAAAATGACGAAGAAGGCATCCATCAAGGAGGCTACGAGAGTTCAACAAGCAACGGATCTATCTGTGAGTTTCGAGGAGCTCCGGTTACGATAGAGTTAGAACCTTCGGATTTGGAAGATAATCCGGGAGAGCCGGTCATTCCGATTCGGGAGGAGACACCGACAAACTCGACACTAGATTCGAAGAAATTACGAAGTCAACTTAAGAAGTGGAAGAGTTCTACCTCCGAGAATGGGTCCAAAAGACAAAGGAAAGCGGTGGTTGTTCAAGAAGAACCAACCCCGGCGGAAGAAATACCCATTCGAGAAGAAGCCGAGACGCATGAGAATAAAGTGGACTACAACGTGCTAGCCCATCTTAGGAAACTACCGGCCAAGCCGAGCATTTACGATGCTCTCATCTTATCAAAGGAGATGAGGGAAGCTCGATCGAGGCCTTACTTGATCCGAAATTTGCTTAGCACAAATGGCCGGAGATTCCTTAGATGAGGTTTGCTCATTAAAGGAACGACGAGGTGTTACCTTCACGGACAATGACCTACTTACTTGGGACGACGGATCACAGCCGACCATTGTACATTTCGGTTACAATTGGGAAGTTTACGCTCTCCGGAGTATTGGTGGATCCGGGAGCATCAATCAATATAATGAGTCTTCGAACACTAGCATACTTGGAAATTGATGCTCGTGAGCTCGAGGCCGACAAAATGTTATTAAGAGGATTCGACCGAGAAAGGAGAAAGAGCCCTCGGGTCGATAACGCTATCGATGAAAACCGGTGACTTAGCAAAGACAACCGCAAAATTTCATATAATCGATTCGAAACGTCGTTCAACGCTCTCTTGGGCCGACCATGGATACATGAAAACGAGGATGGTACCATCATCTACGCACCGGTGCATCAAATACTACGATGGAGGAGAACGAGTGCATCAAAGGAGACTTACGACCATTCTCCGTACATGAAATTGGAATCCATGAAGATGCGGCTTATTATGCACCGCCAAAGAAAACAATCTTCTCCGGAGATACCGTAACAAATAAAGCAAAGAAAGTTCGGGACAACGAAGAACACTGAAGTTCTAGTCCAACGATCACTCACCACTCCCTTCGGCGAGATGGTGAAGGTTTCTCCACAACTCGCATCCGAGGTCGAGGCGGGGACGAGGCCGTGGTAGAGACGCTAGGACAATTGGACGAGAGGAAACCAACCATCAATGTTGATTGGGATGATAGTTACGAAGAAGAAAAAGAAATCAAGCAAAAAGCGGCAACAATAAGTCGAAAGAAGCCGCAATACAAGATCTCCTCGAAGATGAAAAGAACGAAGAATACAAATCAATGTACGAGAAGATTAACCACTACGTACATACTATGACCCTAACTCCGATCCATTCTAATAAGATCGAGGGTATGGAGGTCGAAGAGGTACGTAGTGACGGTGCAAAGCCGATCAAATTCTACCGCGGTGCTTCTTCCTCCAAAGCGAAAATAATATACAATTCGAAGATGTCACTTCATCGGAATTAATGGAATTACCTTTTGAGTGGTACTCTCCCTGTGTTCGAAATTTAATTCAACGTGGTTTCTTACCTCGACAATGGACGAGAGGCCAATCACAACATTTTGAAAAGTTATGGAATAACTCCGGTCGTCCTCCCGATTCAAAGTATGGACTCGGATTCGGCACGGTAGGGTCGGTTGACGATGCTGAATTTTGCTTGGTTGTCACTTGCAAGTCCGATGAAAGCTGCATGGAAACTACGGACGAACTCGAAGATTTACAAATTGGAGACGCTCCACCGGAATTCGAAGAAGAAATTAAATCCACGATAGATGAGTTAATGGAAGTTAACTTAGGTACTAGCGAAGAGCCTGAGACCTACCTTTGTTAGCTCCTTACTCGATAAAGAAGACTCCGAAGAAATAATCAAGTTATTAATGGAATTTAAAGACTGTTTTGCTTGGAACTACGATGAAATGCCGGGATTAGCTCCGAGGTCGCGGTCCATAAGCTAGGAGTGGATCCTACTACATTCGGTCGGACGAGGTCCCGAGAAGAATGCGTTTAGAAATAGAACAACAAATTATAGCCGAAGTTAAAAAAGCTAATAGACGCTAAATTTGTCAGTGAAGAACAATACCCGACTTGGCTAGCCGATGTGGTGCCGATCGAGAAGAAGAATGGTCGGATCGGAATTTGTGTGGACTTCGAGAGATTTAAACAAGGCATGTCCAAAAGATGAATTCCCTCTACCGATTCCGGAGCGATGATCGATATTGCTTCGACACATGAAATATTCTCGTTCATGGATGGATCTTCGGGATACAACCGGATAAAAATGGCTCCGAGAAGATGAAAAGCTTACGAGCATTCGAACGCCGATCGGAGTATTTTGCTACACGGTGATGCCATTCGGAGCTGAAGAACGCGGGAGCGACCTACCAAAGAGCAATGACAAGAATTTTTGATGATCTCATCCACGATCAAGTCGAATGCTACGTGGACGATGTCGTCATCAAAAGAAAAGTAAAGGAAAACCACTCGTATGATTTGAGAATTGTTTTCGAACGATTAAGACAATTTAACCTTAAGATGAATCCCTTAAAATGCGCCTTCGGCGTCACCTCCGGGAAATTCTTAGGATTCGTTGTTCGACATCGTGGAATTGAAATCGACCGGAGAAGATTAAAGCCATCTTAGAAATGCCGCCTCCCAAAACCTTAAAACAACTACGATCTTTTCGAGGGAAGCGGCATATCTTCGACGCTTTATCTCGAACCTGTCGAGTAGGTGTCGGTCTTTCTCGGCACTAGTTAAAAAGGACGCCGAATTTATTTGGGAAGAGAAATGCCGAAGGCCTTCGAAGACATTAAACAATATTTAATGACACCTCCTGTCTTAGCGACCCCGGTCTCGGGTAGACCGGCGATACTTTACACCGCGGCTTTAGATGACTCTCTCGGAGCCTGTTGGCCGGGTCGATGATGAGGGTAAAGAAAATGCTCTTTACTACTTAAGCGCGTCGTTTACTTCAGACGGAAGTAAGGTATCCCGCAATTGAAAAGCATTGTTTGGCCACGATCTTCGCCGCTCAAAAGCTCGGGCACTACATGCTTTCTCATAAGGTCAACTTGATTTCGAAGTTTAATCCATTGCGATACTTGATGACTCGTCCAACACTTTCCGGCGGACTTGCCGGATGGTCGATGATATTATTGCAATTCGATATAACTTTCGTGCCTGCGTGCCGTAAAGGGACAAGTCTTAGCGAGACTTCCTCGCGGCACACCCTTTGCGGACCGAATCTCCTCTCGATGACGATGCGCCGAGATGAACAAATAATGAACTTAGAAGACCTTGACGATCGACGTTGGGAATTATATTTCGACGGAGCATCTTCGGCACACAAAGACGAAGAATCGCAAGTGATAGTGCCGTGGGCGGGAATCGGGCTAATCTTTATAACACGGAGCGGGGGATGTTAAGATACTCCTACCACTTGACGGAACCGTGTACAAACAACGAAGCGAGAATACGAAGCCCTCATAACGGGATTGGAATTAACCATTCGAATGGGGATAACGGACATCGACATCTATGGGGATTCACGGTTAATCATTCGACGGATCGTCGGACGGTACGGAATTCTAAAGCCGAGACTCGAACAATACTTCCGATATGCCATACGATTGTTGGAACAGATTCCGAAATGTGACAATCTACAAAATTCCTAGAAAAGAGAATGCTTTAGCGAGATGCTTTAGCCTGTCTCGCAAAAGAATTTGCTGTTTGCAAGATGAATCGATGGAAGTGTCGGTTCGCGGACGTCGGGTCCTATCACGACTTGACATAGACATGATACACAAATCGGAAGAAGAAAAAGAATCGATTGCGTGTGTGACGGAAAACACGGAAGATTGGCGACGGCCATTGATGAACTACCTGCAAACGGGAAAACTACTAGATGATAGGTCGCTGGCCCATCGGATCGAAAAGAACTACGTCCTACGCATTAATAAACAACACATTATACGGAAGGTCTTTTGATCGAATGTGGCTAAGGTGCCTAAGCGGGTACGAGGCCGTGAAATTGTTAAAGAGGTGCATTCGGGACTCCGTGGCGCTCACCGGTCGGGTCCAAAAATGAAGATGAAAATTAAAAGACTAGGGTACTACGGCCCTCAATGATGACCGAGCGCATGAAAATCGCCGAGAGCGTCACCAATGCCGAGTGCGCGGAGTGGTTCTACACCGACCTCCAAATGTGCTACACCGACAATTGCGTCATGGCCATTTGAATGTTGGGGCACGGATATAGTGGGTCCGATAGAACCACCATCTTCGAAAGGACATCGTTTCATTCTTGCGGCTACTGATTACTTTTCCAAGTGGGCGAGAGCGGTTCCACTTAGAGAAGTGAAAGCACACCGCGTCTTTGCGGTTTTCGAGAACCAAGTTGTCTACTCAGTTTTGGAGTGCCGCGCGAGATCATCTCGGATAATGGGTCGGCATTCGAAGCACGCAAATCAACAATTTTGTCGGGAGACACGGAATCGGCGGCGATACTCGACAATTTACTACCCAGAGCAAACGGCCTCGGCGAGGCTTTTAATAAAACTCTCGTTCGAATCTTAAAGAAAACCCTGGACGATAATAAGAGAAATTGGCACGAGAAATTGTTAGAAGCCTTATGGGCCTACCGGACAACCTTCGAACTCCTACTCGAAGCCACACCTTACGCTGCGGTGTATGGGTCCGAGGCGATGTTACCTTTAGAGGTTCGGCTTCCTTCACTCGGAATTGCGGTTGCAAACAAGATCACGACGAAGAAAACGCCAAATTACGACTCGAAGAATTAGAAAGCTTGGAAGGAAAAGACTTGCGAGCGCAACGGAATTTAGAACTATACCAAGCTAAAATGGTTCAAGCCCATGACAAAGCGAGTCCGCGAGAACTTTCAAAGTTGGTGACTTAGTTCTCGTTCTCGAGAGACTATTCTTGCACACCGCAAGATAGGAGGAAAATTTGAACCCACTTGGGAAGGACCGTTTGTGGTTGAAGCGATATACTCGGGAGGCTCCTACCGGCTAGTGAATTGCCGGGGAGAACGACATATGCTTCCAATCAACGGGCGATACTTGAAAAAGTATTACGCTACCTGATGTTTCGAAGGAATGAATTCTTCATCCCTAAGAAACACGGGCGAAGTAATTACTTATGATTGGGTCCGAACCCAAAAAAAAAAAAAAAAAATCTGAAAAATGACAAACACCAAGTTCACATGAACATTAAATAAACAATAAAATAAAATTTGAACCATTAAAAGATAAACGAAATCAACACAAATCTCAAATTCCATCTTTCCAAACTTCAAAATCAAAGTTCATCTTTACAAATTCCAAATCAAATTCTCAATCAAATTTCGAATCCAATCTCGATCGAGTTTCAAACTTGATCTTCCAAATTTCAAATCAAATCTTAAATCAAATTTCAATCGAGTTCAAACTCATCCTTCCAAATTTCCAAATTTCCGAATTCGATCTTTCCGGGCTTCGAGTCTCGATCAAAATCAAACTCTTTTGGGTCGAGGATTTTACATCCAAGACTTGCATTGCTTTAGAATTCTTTTCTATTGCCTTTGAAATACATCAAATTCAAACCTTTTGGGTCAAGGATTTACATCCGAGACTGCCTTTGCTTTAGGATTCTTTTCTGTTGCCTTTGAAATACATCAAATTCGACTCTTTTGAGTCGAGGATTTTACATCCAAGATTGCACTGACTTTAGGATTCTTTTCCTATTGCACTTGAAGTACATCAAAATTCAAACTTTTGGGTCGAGGATTTTACATCCAAGTACGCATTGCTTTAGGATTCTTTTCTATTGCATTTGAAATACATCAAATTCAAACCTTTTGGGTCGAGGATTTACATCCGAGGCTCGCCTTGCTTTAGGATTCTTTTCTATTGCCTTGAAATACATCAAATTCAAACCTTTTGGGTCGAGGATTTTACATCCAAGACTGCACTGCTTTAGGATTCTTTTCTTATTGCACTGAAATACATCAAATTCAAACCTTTTGGGTCGAGGATTTTACATCCAAGACTGCACTGCTTTAGGATTCTTTTCTTATTGCACTGAAATACATCAAATTCAAACCTTTTGGGTCGAGGATTTCACATCGAGATGCACCTTGCTTTAGGATTCTTTTCCTGTTGCCTTTGAAGTACATCAAAATTCAAACTTTTGGGTCGAGGATTTTACATCCAAGCTGCACCTTGCTTTAGGATTCTTTCCCTATTGCGATGAAATACATCAAAATTCAAACTTTTGGGTTGAGGATTTACATCCGAGAGCTGCATTGCTTTAGGATTCTTTCCCTATTGCGATGAAATACATCAAAAAATCAAACTCTTGAGGTTAAGGATTTTACATCCAACACCACTTTGCTCCGAGATCTCTTCTCATTGCAACGATTCAATCTAATCAATTCAATTTTCTTTCGAGGTTGGAGATGTTACATCTAAAACCTCAGAACTCCAATTTTCATTTCAAATCAAATCCCTCAAATTAATCTTAACAAAACTTCAATCTAAATTAAACTCAAGCTAAAATCTAAGCTCACACATAAAAAAAAATTAAACTAAAACAAAATAAAATCTAAGTTGAAATTCCCCCAGATCATGTGATTTGGGATTCACCTCCTTTTCCCTTTCCCGGCGAGAGTTCGGGAATCTCCGGTTTCAATGATATACTTGACACTCCCCGGCGGAAGCTCTTCACTTCGTCCAAAGTTCGTCACTTGGACATACTGTGTTGGTTTTGTTGATCGCTTCGGTCAACACCGATACGTGCGGTGTGCTCCGTCGGCTCACCACACCTATTGGGGGTCCATTTGTTGACCTCATTTTTGATGAGGTCTTCCCTTCTTCTTTTTAGTGCTTAGGATCTAGCCTTAGGCTTTTCCTTTGACTATCTTAGAGGACTAGAATTGGGACCCGCCTTTTAGAAATTCAAACCACTTCTAAACTCCTCGCGAACTCCATGAACTTGACTATAGACCCCTAATCACCTAGAGGGTTGAAATTAAATGTGGAAGTTTAAAGGATGAGTTCATATAGGACTCTTTGGCCTTAGGGCGCCTACAGGTGGCACAGTGCAGTGAAGGGGCGACTTACACTACACTTACACACTACATTTCCACACACTTCCTAAAACCACACCCATACCCAACTTAACCTCCGACTCATGTAGGTGATTCACATGGATGGTCCTTAACCCCTAAGCCCTTGGCTAAGAGGGTTAGGAACAACATAGTGAATGCCTCAAATGAGTCCTTTCATGGCTCATATGGGCTTGAAATGGCTTCATGGCTCAACCAAAATGATTTCTTTCCACCTAGGTTCACCCGATCTTCGATTTCCCAAATTTTCAATTTTTGACCCCGAGACCCTACACCTACTAAACCTACTCAAAACTCTTGAAATTACCAAATTTTTGCAAAATTTCCAAATTACCCAAAATTTTCCAAAATCAATCCCAAACATCTCCACATCACTCAAATTGATCATCCATACCCAAAAATACCAAAGATTCCAAAAATACCCCCCAATACCCTCCAAATACCCAAAATACCCTTCTTGGCCTAAAAATCCAAAAATTCAGAAAATTCCCAGAAAATTCCAAAAAAATCCCAAATATTCCCAATCTCATTTTGTCCAACTACACCATGGGCCAATTTTGTCAATTTACCCTACTTTTGTCAAAACCCAAATTTGACCCATTTTAACCACTAAGTGAACCCGATGTCAAACCAAACCTACCCGATTGACCCCAATTTTGGTCCAATTGAATTCTAAACTTCAATTCAATATCCCAAATACCAATCTAGACCAAATCCAAGCCCAATTTGATTGACATTTGGATCCGATCTCACTTTTGGCCTTAAAGCCCGATTTGGACCCATGACCCAGACCTAACCCGAACTCACCCAATTCAATTCCAATTAACCCCAAATCTTTTCTAAATCTTCCTTAACATTCCCACAAACAAAATACTAACATGATTTGCCCAAAATTTAGACCCAAACCCCACTCAAACTCAACCCCAAAGTTAAAAGGCCCTATTTTGACCTAAACCCAGAGCCTAACCCAGAATGAGCCCGAACCCCAAAATCAAAGCCCAGCCAAAGTCAAAACCTCTTTGAAACACTCCCATAAACATTTCTCAACATTAATTTTATATCAATTTCAACCCTAGCCCAACATTAGCCCAAGTTAGCCCAATTTGACCTACATAGGCCCACTTACCAAATAAATCCAAATTCAAACCAATTCAACTCCAAATCACACCAAATTGATTCCAAGCCCTTCATAGAACATCCCTAAACCAATTATGACATTTATTTCACAAAGTTCTTCACAAAATCTTTACCCAAATGCCCATCCTAAAATCAAAAAGCCCATTCCCCTTAAACTTTCCTAAAAGCCCACTTCACCACATTCAAAAGCCCAAATCCATCCAAAGCCCACATGGCATTTCCCCTCATCATCCATTTGATCAAAATCACCCCTAAGTTGCAAAATCATCAATTAAACCATTCCAAATCAAGCCACATGTCAAGTTACCCCCTAAATGTCAAATATTTCTAAAACCCTTTTCATGAAACAAATCAACCTTTTCCCGAAGCCAAATGAAGCCATGAACAAGCCATTCTCGAAGCCACATGAAGCCATGAGGGCTTTGACTTGTCATTAGTCCATTTATGGCAAGAAGAGGGGTTCTTTCTTAAACTTCCTTTAACCCTTTTTACCTTAATCATGTCGCACACTAAACCATGTTTAGCCGCCTCATCATGGATGGAGACTTCACCACTCCTTCTAAGCTGACCTAAATGATTCCCTCGGCTCGAAATCGAGCTTGGAAGGGTGCACCAAGCCCAAAATGGTGGGTTGACCCAAACCAAGCCAAAGTGAGCCTTCTCCCATTCCATTTAAATCAAACTCCTTTACACATGTCGAACCTCGATTGATCGCACAAGCCTCACGCCACGACCCACTTTGACCTTGAGGGTAACGACCACTGGCCGTGCGGCCACCCGGTCATCGGGAAAACACCATGCCCGAAACCTCGGGAGGAGCCAAATTTTGGAATTCCACCTTGCTGAGCTGCCTCACTCCAAATGGCCATTGCGACTGTTCTTCTCCTCACCGGAGCAGTGATCCCGACCATTAAACTCCCCGGAGAGCCTCAAGCCATGCTACTGTTAAACCCCTCGCCCTCTCGGCCAAAGGAAGTGCTGAACCAAAAACTTTAAGGAAACTCTGCCAAAATCACTCCAGATCACTCTCCACACATAGAGCACCTGATCCCCACTGAATTCCAGCCCCATTTCCCTCTAGCTGAGCCCAATTTTGAGCTCAAACTTTAGCCCAAAAACCAGGACACTTCTTCGCGGTGAGCCAATTCCCGAATTGATTGGTCCTACACCTTCAGCTGGACCGAGAGGAGAAGTTCCCCATCGAAAGCCCCATCTCTAGGCCACCCGGTTTCTCCGGCCTCCAAGCTTTGTGATCGGGCGTGGTCGAAGTCCAACCTGGACAAGTCACTGGACCGGGAGACTTCATGCGGAGCTTACTGGGATCCGATCGAAGGTGTAACAACTCTCGGATCGAAGCTTCACTTCTGCGAGCGAAGGTATGGACTCCCTCTTCTTCCCGAGCTTCCGAGAGATTCTCATTTTAATTTGAGTCGATTTAAATGCATGTTTACCGTATGGATGTGTTCGTCTCTTCGAAGACGAATCCATAGAGCATAAGAACACAAAAATCCGTTGAGAATCGAGTGAGAAATTAGGGTTAGAAGGTTGACGGTCACGGGTGCACACCGGTCGTAGACGATGACCGAGAGCCGTTGGATCGCGCGTGTATCGAGCGGACGGTTCGAATTGCGCGGACCGGGGAATGTTACATGAACCGCGGGGCCGGGACGGATGACTCGGATGGCGGCGCCCGATCACGGCGCGACACGTACCCCTTCGGAGGCTGCCGATGTTTCGGCGGCGCGCGTGGATAAGTAGATAAATAGGGTATTTAATGTATTTATTAAATATCGAAACTTTAAAAATCCATATCTTTGTGTAGAAAAATCACAAAAATAAAATAAAAATACCCTCTTGCTCGGTGAACGGAGGAGAATAATGTGGAAAAGAAATCATTTAATTTCATCAAGTATTTTATTTTTTATAATTTATTTACTTTCTGCATACATTTAATTCTCCATGCATGTATACAATTCACCATGGCATGAAACCATAGGGCTTTTGAAGCCTCTGAACTTGGGAACATTCCCTGAATTTTCCAAGGTCAGAGGCCATCTCTGTGAAAAGTTATTTATTTTTCAAATGCATGTTGCTTGTTTTGAGTATTGTAATTCCAAAAATTAGCATGTTATGAAATAAATTCTAGAAAAATTTGGTGATGTTCCTTATGACCAGAGAACTCTAGGAAAAATGGGACTTGAGTTAATTCACTCGGAACAACTCTAATTGGCTTAAACACCCAAAATAGGTCTTTAATTAATTAGAGTTAACCAAGCATCAAATTGACTTGAAATCAATTCTCCACTGACCTTTAGGATCAGAGGAATTCACCATAAAAATTTGAGGTCAATTGGACTTGGTTAGCCCCACTAATTGGGTTAATTAAGCCACTTAGCCATTTTAAACTTTAAAAATTCATAACTTTTAAAATACTTTTTAAAAATTCACCAAATTGGTTTTGGAGCCTCTCTGATATCAGGGGAATCTAAGAAAATTAAAATTTCAATTTTCTAAAAAAATTGATTTTTAATAATATTTTAATATTTTTAATAATTAAAAAATAATAAAAATCACAAAAATAATAAAATTCACCAAAATGTCACATTTTGAATTTTAATCACTTAGGAACAAATCCCACATTTTTCCTAGGTCTATTTAGTGAGATATTGAATTTTAAAGTTTTAAGGTAATTTTAAAATTAAAAAAATGTATTTTCTAGCATTTTCATTAAAATAATTATAATAAATCATAGAAAAATCAGAAAATTGCAAAATTTGCTTCTCTAGTTTCCTTTATATCAGAGAGATTTTTGAAAAATATAAAATCCATTTTTTAACATTTATTTTATTTTTAAATTAATTAACACTCCAAAACTCAAAATAATTATAATAAAAATAATATAATTCAAAAAATCACCAAAATTGGTCCAAGTGCTTCTCTCGTCATTAAAAATGTCCCCTAATTTTCTTAAGGACAGAAACTTTCCTTTGGTCATGTTATCAAATTTTCCTTGAAAATCTCTATTTTCCACCAAAAATAATTATATAAATAAATTAAATATAGAAAAATCACATTTTCTCCTCTCATGTCTTTATTGACATATAAGTGAAGTCACATAAAAATTTCAAGTTCATTTAAGTTCAATTTAGTGAGTTATGAAATTATTAAGCTTAAGGGGTAAAATGGTAATTAAACTTTCAACCCTTAATTAAAACTTTAGGTTTAATAAAAAATCAACAAGTAAAACATTTGATCTTAATCTGATTTGGATGATTGAAATTTAAATAATTAAAGGGTAGAAACTCATTAAACAAATTTTAAAATAATTAAACTTTAATTAAATAATAGATTAAATTTGGAAGAATAATAAAATTGGAATTATTAAAATAAGGGATATTTATTAGGAAGAGATTTATTCTTTAATTTAAAAAATGCCTAAACTAATTATATCATTAACATTTAACTCTTAATTAAAATGATAACTCAAATTTAAAATATTAAAAGACTTAATTAAATCATTAAACTCTTTTAAAATCTCAATTAAAATTATAAATTAAATTAAATTAAAATTAAATTAAATTAAATTAAACAATTAAATTAAATTAAATTAAATTAAATTAAATTAAAATTAAATTAAATAATTAAATTAAATTAAATTAAACAATTAAATTAAATTAAATTAAATTAAATTAAATTAAAATTAAATTAAATAATTAAATTAAATTAAATTAAACAATTAAATTAAATTAAATTAAATTAAAAAATTAATTTAAATTAAATCAAATCAAATTAATTAAACATCAAATCAAATTAAATTAAATTAAGTTAAATTAAAACTCGAATTAAATTAAATTGAATTAAATATAACGTCACCTAAGACATAAAGAATTCAAAATAAATCTAAAGCAACTTGAACACTATTCCAAATTTAAACCCTTTAACTTAAATCAAATCATTTAAATACTAATTTACCCTTGAAAGCTTTGATTATTATAACTCCTAAATGAAACATTAAATGAAGTGCTTTACTTCACTCATAAGATATTCAAATGTCTTAATTCACTAGGCGAGTTAACAAAACTTGAAAACCTCGGACGATTGATTCATTTATATAATTAAATTCATTTGGACTTAAAACAATCCTAGAAATATTGAAAAGATGTTTAAGATTCTTCTTAAGCACTTCCTCGATATGATAGGATATTTATAAGAACAATTGGACTTAATTGTTCTTTGATGAAGAAAATCGTCCTCAAACAAAAACACAAAGAACCTAGACGTCATAGGAGATGACTAGCTATAGGATTAGGAATTTGGTAGAAAACCATAACCTTTCCCTTAGCTATAGTAGGAACTTGCTTAAATATTCTAATTGTGTTTTAAGTGTAGCTTGGGATGACGGGAAGACCCTCCGAGTACGCTTTTATTTTATTGCGATTTACTTTCTTGCAATTTACTTCCTCGCAATTTGCTTTATTGCGGATGCACTTTACTTTTCTTGCATGATAAAACAAGCTGTTGCATGAAAACCCACACCTTTAGGATAGTCCCTAAAGCTGAAACCAAAACTAAGTTAAAAGTCATTGCAAGATAAAATTCACCGCCACAACATTTCAAAATATAAAACAACTCAAAATTTAATCACAAACGGAACACAAAACTACAATTGCAACTAAATTAAAACGTCCTGTTGGATGATCGGGAATACCTCGGATGATGTAACCTACGTGTTGCTAACGGGATTTCCCACGGTCTAAATGAAAGTGTGGAACTCATTCGATTGAGTTTAGCAAATTCATACGGACTAAGTGAATCCGATAAAAATAATGATGCGGAAGGATGGAACCGTGGGATCTTAACCAGGTGTCGTTATAATCAACTTTAAGATTTGTTTTAATCGAAATACAAAACACTTGGAAATTAAGACTTCTCTAAACCAAAACACTTTTCTCATCTCCTGATTTATAATTTCTAAAACTAAACCTCTGCAACAACAAGGAGCTTGGAGCATGGTGGGCAGCACGGCCATCGTCATCAACAAAACTTGAACCTACTTCAGCAAAACTTTCTTAGAATTAAACAACAAAGCCATAGGACTCCGAGGTAGCTTGCCTAATGCAACATAAATCCTCAACCTCTTTGTTAGGCATTTGCATTGCAAATTAAGCCCTAACCGGTCTTAGGATTCCGAGGTAGTCGTCCGATACGACAATAAACCCTCACATCTTCTAGTGCTATTTGTTTGATTTTATCATACAAATATAAGCCCTAATTAATTAAAATTGGCAAGATTGAAATACTAAATAAACATTAGGACTTTCCTAAATTCAAGCCAAACAATAGGATAGTCGGGAAATTACCGAAGTTCACTTCGAATCAGTGATTCCTCCTACCTTTCTTCCTTCGGATTCATAAAACAAAAATGTTCCAAATTTGATCTATTCCCTATTGAAATTTCAAAATTCAATCTTTGAAAACCTTAAACTTTGAAATTCTTGAGAGCGAGAATTATTGGTTATTATCGAGAGTTTTCTTAGGTGATTCCCGTCACTTAAGATGTAATTAACTATAGGGGCTTGCCCTTATAGGGAATTTTAAAGAACCCGAGTAATATAAACCCTGTTTAATACTTTCATATTAAGCGGGGAATTTGTCGGCTTATAAAATTGGTTCGCGAGACCAAACGGATGTCACAAAACTTCTAGTTTATTTGATCGAGCCCCACCCTCGAGCGGTGTGTCTATCCTTAGGGATAGATACACGGTTTGTGGTGCGGTGCTCATTTATATAAACTATTTGGGATGTGAGATCGGTTTAATCTCATATCTTAAAACTTTCAAATTTAAAATTATTTTCAAAGTCAAATACTACTTTCTAAATTATATATATATTTAAATCAAATTTAAAATTTAAATTCGCCGACAACTTCTGTTAGGCGACCCCCTTTTAAAATACAATACAACCTAAAAATATGCCGACACTATGTTGCATATATTTAGTAATTGCAGCTTTACGTTTGATATTTGGAAAAGTACTTTTTCTTTATGTGGAAGACAATATTCTATTTCTATATATAATTCTATTGAGGATATCTTTAAAGATTTGAACATTAGGGGTCATACCTTTTTTAAGTTCTATTCCTTCTATAGTTGTTTGGTTTATTTAGATATCTAGAAATTCTGCTAATTTTAACTGTGCGCATGTTAACTCTAAGCAGACTATTTGTCAAATTTATTCTTATATTTATAAAAGTTTAGCTCATAATGGCATTAAGGATAATAGCAGTAAATTCATTCTTTCTATTGTTACTAATCTTAATATTGAGCTTCAGGTGTCTATTAAATGCTTGACTAAGATTACTTAGTTTAAACCTCCGGTTCCTTTCATTAAAAATAATTCTGATGGTTCTTGGAAGTCTTCTACTACTGGGATAGGTGGTATTTGTAGAGATTGGAATGGTATTATTCTTTATTGGTTTGCTGCTCCTATTTTGGTTATGTCTCGTTTAGTTGTCGAGGCTGAAGCTATCGTTATTTCTCTCCTTATTGCTGGAAGATGGTTTGGTTTCATATTATTTTAGAAATGGACTCTTTATGTCTTTGGAATATATGTAAATCTAGTCTTAAATGCCATTAGAGTATTATTTTGCAGGTTAAAAGAATTATTATTTTGCAGGTTAAAAGAATTCAATCACTTGCTAATGGACTTAATATTGTTTGGAATCTACTAAAAGGGAAGGGGAACCTGCGGCTGATTGGATTACTAAACTTGGTACTCATTTAAGGACTCATATTGTGTCTAAATTGTTACCTGAGTACTTACATTTTTTGGTCTCTTTGGAGATTTAGTCTTTTTTTGTCATGTCTTGGGTGTGTAGTGTTGTATTTTATTTTTTTTGGAAAAAGGGCCCACCTTTTTTTTCATTTTTGGGTTTTTGTAGGGTGTGTGTGTTTGTGACCTTTTTCTCGGTTTTGTACTTTCTCTTTTTAGTAATAAAATTAGAGCCGTTAGTGCTCGTTTATTAAAAAAAATATATTATAACTTATATATATAATGACCTAGCCATTGAATGTTGGTGGAATGATATTTGTTTTAAACTTTAAAGGCTATTATTTTAAATTTGCTATTAATAGCTCAAAAATTATGATTAGAGGGCCCAAAATTAGCCTTACTTATTATGGGACATTGAATTGTGGAACTCTTATGCCTTTTTTGTGGTGATCATAAGGAATCTCATTCTCATCTTTTCTTTCAATGTCTCTTGTCCCTCAACATTCTGAAAAGATGTATTTCTTATGAGAATTTCTTTTATATGAGCTGTAATCATGACTGAGGGTGCTAGAAGATTTGCGGCGATAGAGTAGTGGATTATTGACTTAGCGTTGTACAAAAATTTAGCACACACACAGATGCAAAGAAAAACAAGCGGTGAAGACTCCAGAAGTTTTTACATGGAAAACTCGTAAAGGGTAAAACCACGGTGTCAGGCCCAGCTGTGAAAATCCACTATTGATTGATGTTTACAGAAATCCCTTGTCCCACAGACGGGAAAGAGTATCTATATTTTTCAGACTACAATGTCAACTGACGGTGTCTGGTTGGTGGTTATTTACGATGATTGGTGGAGGTCGGCGGTGATGGAGGTCGATGAAGGTTGGCGGTAGTCGACAGCGGTAGGCGGTAATCGACGATGGTAGGTAGCGGTTGACAGAGGTTTGCAGTTTTTGACGGTGGTAGGCAAAGTCGACGACGGTAGGTGGTGGTTGACGATGATTGGCGGAGGTCGATGGTGACAAAGGTTGATGATGACGAAGGTCGACGGTGACGGAGGTCGACTATGGTGGAGGTCGACGAAAGTCAGCGGTAGTCGATGGAGATCGGCGATGGACAACGGCGGTCAGCGGTGGTGCTAAGCTGCAGGTTCTCCTCAAGGCATCAGGCCCTCTCTAAGCTTTAGCTTCCCTTCATGTGAGGGTTGGGCGTCTATTTATAGTATTTTGGGTGCAATTAATGCAGTCATTTTGATCAGACAGTCTAGAGGCTTCCCTTGATCAGACGACATTTAGAGGCATTTGATGGCCTTAATGATGTCAGAATTGAGTGATCATGGTCTCGTTGGATTTGTCTTGTCGAGATTTTTGATTCGAGTATAGGCTTGTTAGTGTCAGCATTTGTTTGTCCTTCTAAATATATTCAGAAATCATCCGAGAATGGATTAATGGTTTGATTTGATCTTTATTTAACTCGGATTGGACTAGTTTTTATATCATTAGGTTTGTCTTATTGAGTCGGTCAGTTTGGCTATAATTTTGCTGAAATCGGAGCTCTATATGACTTTTTATCACTATTTAAATGTTTCTTATTCAAAAGATTGCACCGAGAATTGTGTTGGATGATGAAAAATATTTGGTGGCATATCAATGATGAAATTTTAAATCACTTTGATTCTATTAATTACGAGATTATGAAGAGGTGTTTCCTTCTCTACATTCACATTGCCTCACATTTCTTTTGGATGGAAAACAATAATATAGTGTTTGTCAAGGATCTTTTACCAATGGATATTTTCATACATAAAATATTTTTGCTAGTTAGTTTTCAGCTTTATAGATACTACATTCTTTCAATTACTATGTCATACTATAAATATCTATAAATAACGGTCTGTTTGGGGCAGCTGCAGCTTATTGAATAATCTGCTGATAAGATGATTAAAAATAATCTGCTGATAAGCTAGGTGCGGTGGCTATTACAATTTTTTATTTTTTTGGAAAAGTCAGACCGCAGCCAAAAAGTTCCCACCGCACCTAGGTAGGTGCGGTGTGAAAATGTTGTTTTAGCGTTTTGAAAACGCATAAGCTGTCAAAACGCAGTTTACCCAAACAGAACAGGTGCATTTTCAAAATGCTACCGCACCAAATAAACTGTCCCAAACGAACCCTAAGTTTTACATATATTACAAATAATGAAGTTAATTTTACATTTTGGTTTATTTTAATTTTGGCAGATGTAGATTTAATAAAAGAATGATTCTGATTCTTCAAGTTGATCTTGGATGGTCTTATTTATTTCAACATGACAGTTACACTTAATTTTTCCTTACTGTTTATCTTTAACTTTGTATTTTTGGAGAGATGATGTTAACCAATAGGGATAAGAGGTTCAACCAATTATCGATAACTGATCTATTTTATTGTAATGCTCTTGAAAATTCTTGACTACTCATGTTTCCTAACACACACACACACACACACACACACACACACACACACACACACACACACACACACACACACACATATATATATATATATATATATATATATATATATATATGTATTTATATATTTATAGATAGATACATATATTCCGGTGAGATTATCATTAAAAGTTCTATGAGACTCCAAAAAATACTAACAACTTATACCCCTTAGTAAGGATCATTTAGAAAGATAAAAATAGATAACATCCACGCTATTTGCATAAAAAAAGAGATCTAAATGTAATTACAATTGTAGAACCTTAATATTTAACTCTTCTTTTTCTTTTCAAAATTTGGTCCTTTGCTAGTGTAAGACCAAAACATAATTTCTAGGGAAAATGAATTGGATGTTTTAAGAAAAAAAACTGAGAATGTAGTGTTTAAATGCCATAATTCAAATGATTATAATTTAATGATCACATAGGTAGATTGTGTTTGTGAACAAATAAGCTTAATAGCTTAAGTTCAAAATAAGGCTATTATTTATTTGTTTGCTATTGATGATTCAATTAAGGAGGTAAATGATTTCATATATTAAGATAATTTGTATGATAACTATTTAATTTGAATGAGAAATTTCTTAAATTAACAAATAAAAATAGTATTTAAATATATAAGCATAAATTTTTAAATTTATATTATGAAAAGATTCAAAATTAATAAAACATTGTTATAGAAAATGTTTTTTTATCAAACAAAGAGTGAAGTTGATTTGAAATCAAAAATTAATTATCTACATATTGTCATTCATAAAAATCTAACGTAAATGGGGTATAGTATAGGCCATTCATTAGAAAGATTGTACAATATTTAGCTCACTATCATCCATTTAATTACACACAAGAGAGATATGTAGCATTTTAAGTTATATCCTTAGATACTATAAAGGAAAATAATTAGTAAGCTACCAAAGCTTATTTGGATACTGAAAGCAAATGTTTGCATAGTTTGTGATATCACTTCTTCACATATTATTCATGTATTTTCTTTATTAGTGAACCCAAATTCACTTGGGTTACTAAATTGATAGGTTGATATTCTCTGTAGGTGTGCGCTCACTGTGGAACTAAAGATGAGATTAATATTTGGGTGGATGAGGATCCAAGAACATGATCAATGATGTTAACAATTTGATTTCATTGGGACACAGAAAGGATGGTATCATACCTTCACATAATAATGAGAAAATAAATATTATTAAAGCTAGCACAATGGTTTTGGTTCCTAAATGATAAACAACTTATGTTAGTTGATGGACTAAAACATAACCTAATAAGCAACAACAAGTTTTACGAAAGAATACATGATATTCAATTTTGATGCTCATAATATTTTATTGTACTAAATGGAGTAATTTTTTTATTAAAACACATTTTTAATAAAACTATACAGTTGACTTAAATTATTTATTTGCTTAAAATTTGTTTGTTTAAATGCTAGCTATGAAAATCCATGGAATTAGCATTAAAATATTTATCATTCTAGCATTCATACTTTAACATAGTTAGCTAAAAATTATCTAATCAATGGCTTGCCCAAATTACATTTTTTTGGTCCATTGTGTGTTGCATGTAAGTTAAGTAAGAAAACTTCACTACCTTTTAATTTGAATAATATATATCTACTTATAAACCATTAGAATTTGATGAAAGGACCTCTAGGACTATTATAATATAAATGAAAAATAATTACTTGTTAAAAATAACAAAATATTATTATTCTTTTGTTAGTTTTATTATTTATGTGCTATTTTAGAAGGAGAACCTATTTTATGTTTTCAAGTGTTGTGTTAGTGCCCCATTTTCATGCCTTCTAATATAAGTTAAATAATATGCATTAGAGCATCAAGAGACCTTCAAAATCACATAATTTGTTATCATGTCATCTTGTACAAAGAAAAGAAATCCAAGATCTCAGATAACACCAAGATTGGAAAGGTCCAAAAATTATTTATATTTTAACTTCAAATCATTAGGGAAGTCAAAATATGATTTATATATTTTTTTTTAGTAGGATAGGATATCGATGACATGATGCAAGTCAACTAAGAAGCCAAATTAACCCACTCATTATAAAATAATGGAAACATGCTAAGTCACTCCACTCCCAAAAACCACTATTTACAAGTATGGAATCACCTTCTACATGAGTAAACATGAATTTAAAAGTCAAAATTTATATAAAATCATTTATATATGATATTTTTTAATGAAGAATTATCAAATATTTTTAATGGATTGGATAAGTGTTCTCAAAGTTTCTCCTTTCACATCTCTTTAATTGAGGAGTTGATTTCGTGCAAATTTTCATCTAAAAATAATATAAATTTATTTTTTTTCCAAATTCACCATTTACATTATATAATTAAACATATCCATGCTAGACAACTTAAATGAAACCATGTCATATCTCAAGTAAGCTACAAAATATTTATAATGATATAGTCTTACTTTTGCGTCTTAGTGATCATGCAAAAATGACTAAAAAATCTTGCACTAGTTCACGTCTACAACCATTTTAAAATCCATTAAAATTGATATTAAGATTATAACTAGATTATGTTAGTTACCCCTATAGTTTTAAGCTCACATACATAGTCACAGGTTTAGGAAGTGTTCTAATGGGCCCTAATCGTTTCACCACCCCTCTTAAACCCTATATAGTTTACCTCTAAAATTTCTAGGACATAAATAAGTCTGTATAAAAAGCTTTGGATCTTTCAACATTTAAATCCATGGCCACATCAAAGTTGTATTAGAGAAAAAAACTCTTTGTGAATGAGAATACATGCTTTCAACTGAGCAAATTGCTTAAAGAATCTATTCAATTTGCAAGGAATAAATATTCACTTTATACATTTTTTTTTCATTTCAATTATCATACATTCATAATTAGATGGAAGGTTACTTTTTATATTGGTAATTTTAAAAAATTTTAATTTTAGTATTAATGTTGAACTTTGCAGCCATCCATTGTTAACAAAACACTATAAATAATTGTTAAATGACATGATCTGAGTGAGTTGTCAATTTTACTAATTAAATAAATAATTTATTTTCTCTTTTAAATTTTACTTTACATATGCCTCTTAATCAATGTTAATTTCAAAACAAGATTTATATACATAATCTAGCTACTTTGGTATTAACTAGTCAAAATATTTTATTCTCTTTATTTTTTTTTCTTTTATGAATTATACTTGCTTAACATTTCATGTATTTAAAAATTATCATTTAAAAGTTACATGTAATGTTATACATAAATCAAAGTAAATAATATTTATAAAGTTATACTATTTGTATACATTAAATACACTTAACACCATGCCATAAAAATTAGCAGCCATAAAATAGTTTAAATATTTCATGAATAAGGTGGATGAATTTAGTGTTATGGAAAATTATCGTGGTTAGGTTATAGACAGCTTAGATCAATTGGAGGATAAATACAAGAAATTTTAGACAATATGTTGCTTTGATTTAATCAACTAAATAATAAGCTTCAAACTATACCTTCACTCTGACCTAACTAATGTCTCTATAAAATAATCCTTTAGAAGAAAACCATCGCAATGATAGCTTTTAGGTGAGTGAGTATGCAAGTAACTAAATATCTTAATACTATTATTGATTAAATGACCGAGTTTTGGTATATTGATATTAATTGATAATTTGTCAGTAAGTTCATGCTTTTCGTTATGGTTGAGACTAGAAATAATGAATTACTATAAATCTTTAATCCCTTGAATATGATTTTATTGTGCTCTTCTCATTAAAGGTAAAACAAGTTTTCATGCATAATTAGAATTGAGATTTAAATCATCTTAGTTTTACCCATAGGTTAACTACTAGAATTTATCTTCTAATAATTAGTACCCAAGTCATTAAGACAGTCACTATGTCATCTAATAGAGAGAAAAATTAAATATAATTATGATTTGAATGTTATTAAAGAAGTAATTTATAAAACCAGTGTAAATCCAAATATTGACCTCACTTTTTGCTCAACCATTTGATAGCCAAAACATTCACCCATCCTACCATAGAGAGACATTTTATGAAGACAAGGTTACCGAACTCAAAACAAAACTGACTGCTTCAAATACTCTACCCCTGGTCGGCATAACCATGCCTCTTTCTAGTATCGTTAGGTCATTAGTGGAATAATCACATCACTTTGGAGGGTAACTAGACCACTTTACTAAAGGGAGCGATGCAATTACGCCAAAAGGGCGACTTGACTCTGCCTCCACATCTTAAACTTCTCTCGCTCCATTTTGAAGTGCCAACTTCTTCCACATCGACCACCACCATGTCTAATCCTTATATGAGCACCCTTCTCTCCTTTAAACACAAGAATCTGCCACTTTCTTCTATCCTTCATTTGTTCTCTCACTTTTGTGTTTACGTAGTTTTTCCTCCCTTCCCTGATGTTCTTCATCTAGTCATTAAATGTTTTCCTGTACTACTTTATTACTACTACTTCTACTTTGTTTTATCAACAAATTCTTCAATTTTTTTCTTCTTTTTTCTAATTTCTTCTACCACACTTCTTCTTCAATCTTCTTCTACTATTACATTTTTCTTCTTCACACTTCTTCATCTCCATGCTCCATCTAATTCCATCGCCCAACTTCTTTTATTCTTCTATATTCATCTTCTTCTTTATATATTGTCTTCTTAACTCTTTTTATTTTTCATAATCTTACATTATCCTTCACTCTCCTTCTCCACGTTCATTCTTCTCCACACAAATTATTCTACTGTATTCTTCATGTTCTTGTTATTTGTCTTTCTGTCCATCCTCCACTTATTCTTCTTACACTTCTCCATCTTCTTCTTCTTCTCCTGATCAACACACTTCTTCCATCCTTATCCTCCTCCTCATCATCATCTTTATCTTCTTCTTCTTCTCCTCCTCTTCTCACCTCGTCATGCAATCACTTTTAATTTAAGCTTATGTAATGTTTATCTTACATATTTTCTGATGCAAGGTTAATATATTCTCCATGTAGTCACTTTCCACACATTTTTATGTCATGCTTATCATCCTTATCTTTTGAGGTAAAGTTAATATATTCTCCAATTACTCACTTTTCATACATATTTATGTGATGTGCATCTTTTTTATTTTTTAAATGTAAAGTTAACATATTCTCCATGCAGTCACCTTTCATGTATGCCCATGTAATGTTCACTTTCATATGGTCTATTTATTTGAATTTCACATAGTTTTCATGTAAATTTTCTATGTGCTTTACCCTTACATATGATTCTCTCCATTTAAATGCTATATGTGTTTTCCCCATTCATGAATAATCAACATGTGTACTTCACTTACATGCTTATTTGAAACTTCCTCACTTTTTTAGGCCATAGTCAACCACTCCTCTACATCTGAACCTTCCTTCCTCACCCTAGCAACCACCCTAGCCTAGCACTTCCTCAATCTAGTCAATACCCTAGCTAAGATCTTTCTCACCCTAGCTCTACCTCCACCTTAGCCTAAAACTCTTGCCCTTCAACACCCCAACTAAAATCCACCCTACATGTTTTTTACCCTAGTTAAAACCCATGCCTAGCCCTTCTTCACCTTAGTCGAAACCCTAGTCCTTCCTCTAAATCTTTGCCCTTCATCTTCTTTAGCGAAATACACTAGACTATGTCCCTCCTCTAGCATAGCCAAAAACCTGATCTAAATGCTCACACCACACATTTGTTAGCCTAAACCTAAGTTCATACAATCATCACAAACCCACACCACACCTTTGTATTCTATCCTTAGATATGATTCTTTCCATGTTAATGCTATTATGTGTTTTCTCCATTCACAAATAATCAACATGTGTAGTTCTCTTAAATTCTTATTGAAACTTCCTCGATTTTTAGGTCCAAATCCACCACTTGACAACATCTCAACCTTCCTTCCTCACCATAGCAAAAACCCTAGCCTAGCCCTTCCTCAATATACTCAAAACCCTAGCCCTAGCCTCTCAAACCCCAGCTAAAACCCACCCTACCCTTTCTTTACCATAATCAAAACTCAAGACTAGCCCTTCTTCACCCTAGTCAAATATTTAGTCTTACCTCTAGTTTTGCCAACAATCTTCACCCTTCTTCTACTTTAGCTCAATACACTAACCTATGTCCATCCTTAAGCATAGCTAAAACCCTGATCCATATGCTCACACCCCCACATTCGTTAGACTAAATCTAAATTCACACATTCTAAAATATGTGGAGGTTTTAAAATCTTTAAACTCTTATGCACCTAAAACTTTTAACCCTTTAAGACACTTACATGTTTAAAAAGTTTTAAAAATGTAAAACCCTTTTAAAAAATAGTAAGCTAAAAAACTTTTTATTCTCTTAAAAATACTTCAAATCTCTTAAAATAACATAGAACTATTAAAAATAATTAAGATTTTAAAACACTTTAAAACCTTTAAAGCAACTTAAATTCTCAAATATTTAAAATTTGAAACCCTTTAACCTTTAGAAATAATAATAAATTTTCATATCTTTAATAATTTTAAAATGCAAGAAGTCACTTAAGATAACATTAAAACTTTTTAATTCATAAGCCATTAAAACTCCCACAAAACTTAATATCTAAAAATAGTTTAAACCCTTTAAAGTAACATAATCCCTTTCAACCTCTTAAAATTCAAACACCTTAAACTTTTATAAACTATTAAGTCTTCAAAATACTAAAAGGTTTTAAAAACTTTAAACTTTAAAATGCATTAAAATTTTAGGACAATTAAAAATAATTAAGACTTTCAACATTCAAAATACTTTTACTCTTAAAAAGATAAACAATTAATCGTTAAACTTTGTATCATTTGAAACCTAAAATTTTTTTAAAATACATTTACTCTCTCATTTGTAAATTTTAATATAAAATCATACAAGCTTGAAATTTTTATATTAACTTCAATGTAAAACTTCAAATCAACACTAGTAAACCAATGGAGAACACCAATATAAACTAGAAAGCCAAATATAAAACTGTGAGCATAATACAACTTGATTTTCATACTGATTAAAAAACTAGAAGTTGAACACAATAACAAATTAAACACCAAACTTCAAAATAAATTTAAAATTTACAAATTCTAATATTGCAAATCACCACTGGCTGATCAACTATGAGCCGTAAGTTATCTGACCTATAAATGAAACCCACGATCACATATCCCCTAAAATAGTCTAGTCTAAAACCTTTATTTTATTACTAAGTAACCCTAGTTGGTGTTAAAAGACTAAGACATATAAAACTATAACTTGTACACCCCTTAGGTTATGTAGGTGCCTAAGTAACCCATGATTATCGACAAAGGTACCTTAAACTACCTAACAGTAAGAAGTTCCACACTTTTCATCACAATGTTACAAATCTAATTATCTAGTTGGTTAAAAGTCTAAGGATACTGATAAACTCATAATGATGGAAAGACATCAAAATATTGATAATGTTATTATACCCAAAAATTAGGTTAGTCACCAACCTAGCCACTTATAGAGTCTGAGTTTATTTTAGAGTTTGGTATTAACTTTCATCTTGAAATCATTTCAGTGTCCCTTTAGTCTAAGGTTCAAGACCTTGAAATCAACTTTTCTAAGTCGAGTCCCAAAAATTAAAACCTCTCAACTTAGGCTCTTAGCTCAAATATATATCTCTCAAATCAAACCTTTTCCAATTAAATTAAACATTTTCTACTAAAAAAAAAGTATTTGAACTTTAAACTTTTCAAATTTCAAACTAAAAAAAAAATTCATTAAAAATTTTGAGTATAACATATTGATTCGAGTACTATATCAAAATTTAATATATCATACAAAGAAAAATTCCAAAGCACTAAACTTTTCTACTCAAATAAAATTCTTTGAACTTTAAACTTTTCAAATTTCAAATAAAACATTTCAAACTTTAGAAAACCTCTCAAAACTTCAAAATTTCAACTTTCAAACCTTTTCTAATTTAAAAATCCTTTTTAGCCTTCAAACTTTTTCAGAATTTCAAACCTTTTCAGAACTCTAAAGCCAGCCTTTTTAAACTTCAAAACTTTTCAACTTAAGTCTAACATTTTTTTAAACTGATTTCAAAACTTAAAAACCTTAAAAATTTCAAAGTTCAAACTTTTTAAATCAAAGTTTTCAAACTACAAAACCTTAAACCATTCAAAATTCAAATCATTTGCAACTTCAAAACCTTCGTAATACTTCAAAATTTTAAACCATTTCAAACCTTTGAACATTTTTAAAGCTTTGAATATTTTAAACCTTCAAACATTTTTTATACTTCAATACTTCCAACTTTTTCAACTACAAATAATATTGAATTAACCATCAAATAAATTTCAAATAACTTTAAAAAAACATTCAAATAAACAACCTTCAAATCAAATTTTCAACTAACTTTAGTCATCTTATGTTAAATAAACCCAAATCAATTTCTTAAAACCAAATCAATCAAATCTAAACTTTCAAATAATAAACTAACTCTTTTAGCAATCTTAGAAGTCCAATCCCTAGGGTACAGCTCATTCCCATAGTTAAGTAATAATTTTTCTAGGAATTTCCATGATACATTCTCATTGAATTATAAGTCCCAACCTTTCAATTCCAAGCAAATCTTTATAAACCCTAAAACTTGCTCATTTTAAAATCTCTTAAAATTTGGAACATTTTCTACATAATTAACTTCGAAGGCTTACCATTGTAGGGATACCATACCTCAAAATAAAATAAACCTTATCTTACACATGTAAGATAGAAGAAAATTTTTTAATTATAAAGACTCAAAAATCTAGAAGATTTTGCTTATCTAAATGATTTGAACTTTTTTAAGGTAATATTTTTACCTTTCTGGGTAGTATACTATTCTTCAATTAAAGCATCCAATTAATCAGAAGTCCATAACATATATGTATTTTGAAGAGTAACACGGTAACTAAAGGCTAGAAACCATCTTCCGCAAAAGCATCCTCATCATAAATCTGCATGTGAAGATAGCAGAAGCAAAATAAAAGTTAATCAATTCCATTTAACTGATGTTCTACTGATGAGATTAGTATTCATAAGCAATCTCTAAGAGTTAATATTTCCATATCACGAAGAGCACCCAATGATCCCAAAAAGTAGAAGCATTCAAAAAAAAAGGGGACTCAAACCTGTATCATCAGAAGCTACATAAACAGATAACAATACAACCCGAACCGGCATAAGAAGACAACTACATGAATAAAATTGTATGTAACCCTTACATACAATGACTAAATCTCTTTATCATTAGTCTTTTCATCCACCAACTCATAAAATGGATCCACCCAATATTTTTGAAAGCTAAGTCCTTTAAATTCCTATTTAAACACTATTTAATGAATATTTTTAAGACTTCTTTTTATCAAATTCATTCTTTTTATTGTGTTTCCTTTTGAACAAATTTTTTCTTATATTTCACTAAAAGTCAAGGATTTGAGAGCAGGCTTCCCATTGATTTCCTTCTTTACATTCTTATCACACGAAGTTAATTTTATCCTTTGAAAATAAAACAAACATGTTACTTAATCTAATTCCTTTGATTATTGGGCCTATCATTAAGTTTGAAACAAGTTTTGATCACTTCAAAATGTCCTGTGATCTTAGCTTCTTAATGGTAGACCCCTAAGTATTGATAAAATGAACCATCAATGGAATTTAACCTCAAGTTTGAAAATTTCCCAACCTTGAAAAAGAGAGTTGTTGGAAGTTCCCCTGTTGTTACTGTTGTTGTTGTATTTGTTCTTGGGATTAAAAACCCTTTTGAAAAAATAGAAATTTAGCAAGTCATTGAACACTTTGAAACCCCTAACTTTATTGGAATTGTGGATAATAAATCTATTGATATGATCGATGAGACATTAGTTACAATATTGGTTAATATCTTTAATCCACCATCAGTCTTTGAAGTTGGCTCATCTTCCAAGACTACTCCTAGTTTAATTAAAACTCAACAAGGAAATAAGAATAGAAGACTTTAAAAAAAGGTAAATAAGGGATGTGAAAGAAAGAAAATTAACTGTGAAGAAGGATGCCCATTAAATCGTATTTGAATTTCCTAAAAACTCTCATCTCATAGAAGGAAGTATGTTTCATTCACTCTCTACTTCACAATAAAAAGAAGATGTGTGTAAAATAGCTGACTCACCTCCACATTTTTAAAATATTAGACTCTTAGTAATGAAAATAATAGGCATAGTTATACTCATCTTTGTGGGATATTTGATATAATAACAAAAAAGGAAAACAACAATATTGCAGAAGTCCTTGAATCTGTAGGGGTTTAGAATTTCAAAAGGAGACAAAGAATATCATCGAATACGGTAAGTTCCTAAGGCTCCAAACACCAGAGTTCTCACCTTGCCCTTTCCTGAGGGCTAAAATCTTGCTTTAGTTTCCAAACGTCGGGACCAAATTGGGGATTTTAGTCTAACAGTCTAAAATCTCCGATTCTACGCACATCAAAGTATATTTCCCTAGTTATTTATACTAAACCGCATGGACTACATTCTCATCCCTGAAATCAAATGTGATTCCTACTTAGTTATAGAAAACATAGCCCTCTCGGATTGTATGTTTCACAACAAATGTTAACGAATTAATTGGCCAGATCAGTAAGTAAATGAAGTTCAAATAAAACCATCACATTTATAATCAAAATATATGCTAACATGAATCAAAAAATCCTATACATGAATCGTAGTCATTGCAAAAGAAAAGTAAAATAAAAACAATAGTATAATCTTCTCATGATGTTATTTCCTAACAAGAAGAAAGAGTAAGAAAAACTACTCACAAAGCACTTAGAAAACACAACAGAAAACTTCATTATATCAAAGCAAATCCACTAAATAATTGTTTACAAAATCATAAAAATAATGAAGAACACAATACTTAGCTTTTTCGCGTTGAAAGAAAAATAAAGATCTCTCCCACAAAGTCCCCCGTTAATCCATGCAATGCTAGTACAATTCCTTATAGATTCTCTCAAAATCCCCTCTACAATCTCTCCATAAAATGTAAAAGTCTACATTTCTACTCTTATTCTAAGATCTCCAAATACTCCTCCTCCATTTCCAACACACACACCTTTTTCTGACATAAAATCCATATTTTATAATGTAGGGATGAATTTCCATAAGTTCCCTTAGGCACCCATTCAAAATTCATCCAAACTCAATGCATATGGAGGAATAAACATTTCTGGCGCCATTGGCACCAAAATATGGCGCCATTGGCGCCTGCTCTCTAGATTCCGGCATTGTTGACACCAGTTGTAGCGCCTTTGGTGCCACCCTGTGGGCAGCTCCACTACTTTGCTCCGCTCCGCTTAGTTCTGTTTCTGCTTCGTTTTACCCTGTTTCAGCTCCATTTCGCTCCAAACTATTATACCTAAAAGATAAGAATGACAATAACATTTTTTTAAAGTATTATTTCTTTCAAAAAGAAATAAAAAATGTAAATGAGATTAAGTATAGAAAGAATATCAAAATGTGTCTAGCAGAATTTTCTTCATTACTCATTTTGGCTCTAAGTTGCACCGTTTTTGCTTCATTTTTCAAATCTTCTTTTCTTCTACCATAAACCAAAAACATACAAAATATCTTCCTTTAAAGTGCAATATCGGTAAAAATTAGCCTTATATATATATATATATATATATATATATATATATATATATATATGCTTATTGTTTTCAAGCCCCTGTAGATGCTCAAGATGCACTTGAAGCTGAGTTGATTGATGTGTTCTGGGCACTGCAATTAGCTTAGAAAGCCTCCTGAACCACAATCTTGATCGAGGTGGAGTCCACAGTGCTGCTGAATATACTAGAAAATGCTACCCACACAAATTGGAATCACAATTACTGGTTAAAGCAAATTCATAGTCTCAGACCCCCTCAGGCCCAGTTTTCCTTCATTTACATGGAGAGTAACAAGCCAGCAAACAAGCTTACTCGTGCTGGTGCTGCTACATTGGAGGTCTTGGTATCCTAATTCCCCCCCACTGCCCTTCATTTTCTTCTAGCTGGGGACACTTTGAGTGTACCTCATCTCAGATTGGACAATTCTTTTCAGACCTGATGGTTTCCTTTTCTCCTGGCTCCTTACTGAAGTTGTACTTTTTCTGGCTTTCTGCAACTTTCTAAATTTGATGGTTTATTATGGTGTATAGGGGTTATGTGTTTATTTAGGTTTAGGGCCGTACTGTAATAGGGTATTTGTTTTGTTCAGTTTGGTTATTTTTTGGGTTGGTTTTGTTAGGGGCAGTTGGTACCCATAGAGCTGTTATGGAACCACCCCCTAAATCTGCTTTGAAACACCCTTTTTGCAGCAACATGTAGGAGCACTTCTAACTCCTATATATATATATATATATATATATATATATATATATATATATATATATATATATATATATATATATATATATATATAGTCTCCTACCTAACTCATATCAACATCTGTTTAACAAATTAAGATAAGGAGACAAGCAAATAGAAAGGCTAAAAATGATTCTGGAAGAATTATTGGTTTTAATACCTCTGATCCCATAATGAACTCCAACGCTAGTACTAGTCCATGTAGAAGTGGAGAAACTTGAAGCTATTTGTATAATTTATAACACAAAGATAGTGGCAGATAAGGATGAAGTCACCAAGAAAATGCTCCTATTGAGTAAAGAGTAAAGGATACTTTAGCTCAAATCTAGGGGTAGTTCAATGCCTAAAAGAAGATCTTATACTGAATAATTTGATGTCATGCAATACTCTAAAGAATTTCTACCATTGACCCAACCAGCAATTACATTAATATTTATCTTCCTTAAAATTGCCAAAAACTTGTCTCAAATTATGTTTAGCAGCTAGTGCGAAAAAATGCAATGATTTAGAAATATATATAATAAATTTTTACACTAGGGGTACTACACTAGTATACGTATCATGTCAAGTAATAAAGGATTTTCTTTAAAAACTCCATTATCGATCCCAAAGAGAAAGTGCAACTTTTAATATTTAACTTGTAAAAACTCTATTTAAAGTGTAGATAAATATAATAGCAAAACAATGTCGATATGTTTCTAATTTTAAGCAACAAGTAACAACTAAATTTGAAAGTTTGATAAAATGTAAATGACTACTAAAGTTTAAAAGCAAGATTAGATTTTATGAAAAGATCTTCCCCCTTGCAAAGAGATTAGATTCAGGATATGTGTGGTCTAAAACATTATATTCAAGAAGATTAAGCTTAAACGTCTCCGATTTTATATATTTCATATTTAAGAGTTACTCATATTCCAATTGAAAATATTTTTTTCTTTTCAAGAAAAAAAGTTTTCATGGAGAAATGGGATTTTTTCATGGGAAAGAGAATAAGAGTTTACTTTTATAAAATATTTAGACTTAGAATGAACCAGCTATTACTCAAAATCCAAGGTTAAGAATCATATGTTTTTGGAGAGAAACAACACTCATTTAGTAATCATTTGTGCTAAGAAAATATATAAGTCTTGCCTATGCTAAACATTTAAGATGGCCTGACAAACTTATAAAGCATAATTGTTTATGCTTGAGTTCAATTTTAAAACTATCTTTGTAAAAGAAATTTTTTTTTGAGTTGAGTTGAGTTTTTTATGAGGTTTTAAACTTTTGGTACAGTTTTTGAAAAGGTTCTAGTGAAGTTCAAATAGTTTTGGCTTTTTAAATGAGTCCTTTAGATTTGAATTAGTTAAGGATTTCATTTAAAAGGTCTCTTAATTTCAGACTTTGAAAAGAATTTTTAAATTTAAAAGAATACAATTTTGAAAGAGAAGTATTTGTAAGACCTTTTTTTTCTTTCTTTGTGAACTTTGAAAACATTCTTTTGAAAAAAAAACTTTAAGAAAAGAACTCAAAAGATGTTCTTTTAACTATAGAATTTTCAAAAAGCTCTCTTTAAAGATTCTAAGAAAATGAACTTAATGAAATATTTTGTATTTTTTAAAGAAGCCCTTTTAAATCATTTTTCACTTGTGCTTTTTATAGAGTTTTAAAATCAAAAAAATTTTTAGCTCTTTTAATTATAATAGGAAACTTGGATATGGGTTCATTATATTTTAAAAGATTTATAATTTAGAACACTTTTAATTATTATAGAAAAGATACTTATCAATGAGTTTTTTATAGTTTGGATATATTATCATTTTGAGTGAGCTTTGATTTATTTATAAATAAAAGTACTCATTATGTTTTAATTTTTCAAACTCTCTCTTGCTTTACACTTTATGAAGTTTGATATTCCCTTTTATTTATTCTCTAACCACACTCAAAGTCCACTTAAAGTTATATGTAGGCTAATTTTTCTCCATTAGAATGAAAGTCCAAACAATATGTGTATTGGAAATGAGTGATTAAATTCTCTCAATCTAGTGTGTTAGATACCATGGTGTTTCTATCTAACCGTTTAAAATATGCATTAGTAGAAGTGAATCCAGCTCCGTCTGTAAAGAAGTTCCATTTCCACCTTTCAGCCATTCTGAGAGCCCAATGAACAACCACTGTTTCTACCTCAAGAGCACCCTTTGCATGAGTAGTGATTAAAAAAACAACAAATATGCACCAGAGCATTCTCTGAAAACTCCCACAATACCAGCCACCTTTTTGTTATAACTTCCATATGTATTGAACTTTATTCAAGGTGTTGTAGGTTTATGTCGTAAGATTTGTTGAATTCCATATCTAAAACATTGCACCTCCTTTTGATGTGTCTAAATACAGATGTTTTGAAATTTATGAAATTTGATCAGTTTGAGAATATAGGCCATGCAATTGTTCACTACCACCTGTGTTCCAACTACCAGTCTTCATACTTCATAGCATTTTTGGCCATTCATATGAACCAAGCAATGATAAAGGGGATTACTTCAAGATTTTAGGATTTTCAATCTTTCCAACAATCAACCATCCTTTTCAAACCCAATGTTATAGGATCAATTTTAAGTTCATTAACCACCTTCCTCCATACTTCTTGTGCAAAATGGCAATAGAAGAATAAGTGATCAAGATTCTCCTCCTTTTTACAAAGAAGAAAACATTAAGAGCCTCTCAGTCCTTTAATTTAAGGTTATCATCTGAAGGTAATAATTTGTGGAAGGTTCTCTAACAAAAAAAGGTCATTGATGGTGTACGGCACTTATTCCATAGAACATCACCCCATTTCACACCATTTAAGGGAGTATTTTCAAGATAAATTTACTGAGAGAGAGAAAGATTGGTTGTTAGAGTTCTTAGTTATGTTTCTATCCTTCTTAGATTTTTTAATGGGAATATTGACTATCTGATTGGTGATTTCTTTTCTAACAAAGATGACAATATATTACAACTCCACCGACTATCCACTAAAGTGTCTGCATCTTTCAAATTTTGGGTTATATCCCTCTTTGGTGGATGTGCAGCTTACCAGCCAATGTCTGGTTATCCAACTAGATTTCACTTGGCCTTCTCCCAAATCCCAGATGAAAAGTTATTCAACCTTTTCTCTAACTTTCAATAGGTTCAACCATGTCCTAGAGTCCCCTAATTTCCCTTCAATTAATGATGGATGCTTGTCATTACAGTATTTACCAAACATAAACTTTGCCCATAATAAACCTTGAGCTCTAAATATTATCCATAACTTACAAAAATTAATTTAACTATGTTGTTGGAAGTTTTTAAATCCCTGACCCCAGCTTTTCTAGGTTAACAAATCTTGTTCCAATCAATCCAGTTCAACTGCTTCCTTTGCCCAACCCATAAAAACTTGTTGAAGTTCTTTGCAGTAGTTGTTGTGCATTTTTCTTTGTTATAATCATTTGCAGGGTGTATAGAGGAAAGGATGTAAGGATGCTCCTTAACAATGTAATTCTTCCTTCATTTGATAAAAAGGATGCAGTCCAACAATTTATGTGACTATTAACCTTGACAATCACCTCCTCAAATTGAGTTTGCCTTCTTCTACCTTTTATCAGTTGTACTCCCAAATATTTTAGAGGGAGGTCACAATGGCTGAAACCTATTATTTTTTAGATCCACTACTTGGCTGGAATCTTCACCCCATTACCAAACACTGCTTTACATTTTTGCTTATTGAAAATCATACCATAAAACTTTTTAAAGTTCATAATATTTATGTATATAATCTTCACTACTTATTTAGTGGAATTTATAAAAATAATAACATCATCTGCGTAGAACAAATGGCTGACCAAGACATTAGACCTGTGTTTGTACCTGGTGTAATGGTGTCTAGCTTATGCTTAAATTAGCATTCTAGAGAAATAGTAAGAAGCCAGTATGAAGATTGTTAGAGACAACTGGTCTTCTTGTTTTATCCCTTCAAAGGAAATAAAAAACCCATGTGTCTGTCCATTGGGAAGTATGGTGTAAATATTATTCCTTAGCCAACTTTCCACCATGTTGCAAAAGCTGTTGTGAAAACCCATGGCCTTTAGGACTTCAATAATAAATTTCTAATTGATGGTGTCATATACTTTCTTGAAGTCTAGCATGAAGATTATGTTGCCCCCTCTACATGCTTTGTCCAGATTAGTTAGCAATTCTTGAGCTAGTTAGACATTATCAGCTATGTTCTTCCCCTTGAATATTGATTAATTGGGAACTATAATTCTTGACAGGTAAGGATGTAACTTAGTGACAATGATCTTACTAATATCCTTAATAATTACATTGGTTAAACTTATTTGCCTAAAGTGATCCTATCTTTCTTTTTCTTTGACTTTAGGGATGAGTGTGATTATTGAAGTGATCGAGTAATTTAGGGGATCCTCTCCCATGAAGAAACTTTGTACTATTGGGATGGCATCTCCTTTGATAATTTCCAAAGATTTCTTATAGAGTCTGAGGCGAAACCATCAGGTCCATCCGCCTTCTCACTATCAATTTAGTTCAGAAACAACCATAGTTGCTCTTGTGGATGTGGGTGATGTTGATTTCTTTGGTTATTTCATGATTTATCTCATCCCTATCAAATGAATCCTGAGTCAAGAGTTTGTGGAAAAAACTAACTACATCTGCAACAATTTGTTGAGGTTATGAGATCCATTGCCCACCGGTATCTCTGATTCTAAAAATGGATTTGCACTTCATTATATGCTTTATGCAGGCATGATAGTATCTGGAATTTCTATCTCCCTCAATTAATTTGGTGATTGCAACTTTTTGTTTTAAAAGCTGTTCTTCCCAAGAGATTGTTGTTAATAGGTTAGCATTAGCTATATGTACTTCTAGTTCTTCAGCCTTTCCCTTTTCAAATGCATTTTCCGGCCTCTTCACTTCCTTCTCAACAAGGTGAATCCTATAGGTTAAATTTCCAAAGGTCTTCCAATTCCATCTACTCAAATCTTTGGTTGCACTTTTTTGAAGTATATAATCTATGCCATGGATTATCACCACCTTCAGTATGCTACAAATTTCTTACTATGTTATGAAGATTAGGATGTGATGCCCATACATTAAAATATCTAAAAGTTGAGTTGATATGTACCTTAGAGGTTGAAATAGTTAATAAGATAGGTCTGTGGTCTAAACCTGACAATGGGAGATATTTACTGTGGAGTATAGATAGTTCTTCATCCACATTTATTAACAAGAAATCTATCCAACCTTTCAAATATTTTCCCATTTCTCCATATGTATGGAGGGCCATGAAAGCCCAAATCAAAGAAACCTGCTTCTTTGATAGTATTATTAAATTTAGACATGCTATTGAGATCAGCAGCCCTACCCCCACATTTATCAGTGGGGAATGAAATATTGTTGAACTCCCCTCCAATTATCCAGTTGCCCACCATGGTGGAGCTAGTCTTGATAATCTCCCTCCATAATTCTTTCTTTTCGTGATTTGTGTAGCTTGCATATACAAAGAAGGCAAAACTAACCTGATCCTCAATCTTGAACTTTATATGAACAAATTGTGTGTGATCAGTCAAAACTGTCCAATTGACTTCTTTTCTACAAAAAATACATATCTTATTAGTGATATTTGCATAGTGTTGAAAACCATAGAACTTATTTGTGATCTTCTTAACATTTTTAGTAACCAAGGGGTTCAACAACAGTAAAACATCAAAATTTATGCACATGCACCCTACTAAGTTGTATAAGTCTATTAAGGGAACCAGGATGTGTCGTTCCCCTAATATTCCAACAAAGAAGTTTAATCATGGTGAGAAGCCTTTCCCCCTCTAGTAAGCCTAGAGAGGGAGTTAACTCTTTGATTATATGAGCTGCCCCTGATACAATAATGTTCTCCTCTTGCAAGTTCCTTAGTTCAAGGTTGCCTCTCTTATTCCTCCTAATTTTTTGGACACCCCATTCTTCTTCCATCACATGCCTCGTTTCAATAATTTTATGGTTATCAACATTATTACCTTAAACAAATCCTTCCTTAATGTAAGCAACATCTTTTTTACTATCTAACAAAATATTGGCATTTGTTCCTTAAGCTTATAATTATTGATTGTCTGTCGCTATTCTTTATGTGTCATCAACCCCATGTATCACCAGTGTTTCAGCACGTTCTGTCTCCCTTAAAATAGCAGCTTCCTTAACATGATTTCCCTTTTCATAATCTCTAATTATGTTATCTACTAGAGCTGGAACATATGTAGCAATTGTAGCCAAATCATTTTATTTCCTTTAATCCACTAGAGCTTTATCAATTGTATCTTGATGATTAAGTGCATCCTAATGAATTAGGGGGTTCTTTTTTAAATTTGAGTTAAGCTTGTAACACTTGTAAATACTTTGACCAAACATTTTACTGTTAACACAATAAAAAGGTCTTTGTTCCATGACTACTTGTTGCAAATAACCATTATGTGCATTTTTAATCCATATCTCCACAACATCGGGTAATGCAATGTCCCTCTCTACTAATATTTTCTTGTAGAGGGTTTGGTTAGGATAAATGTAGGTACATCAAATTTCATAGGCTAGCCCAATATAATACCTAAGGAGAAGAGAATTTGGTGGTTGAACAGATGTAATTTCAGCCCAAGGAGCCTGAATCAAATAGGTACTATTGGTGGTCCTTGGGTGGGATCAAAGTTAGTGGAGCACTGCAGCAGTTTCATATATTTCCCCTCAATCTTCATGTACTTCATAGAAAATATTCTATCATAATCCTCTTCTTTACGTAGTTGAATCATCACATGTATACCATCAAACAATCCTACCTTCCATTCACCAACAAGCTTTAAATCTTCAAATTCCATGTTGATTAAATCCATCTTGGGGTGCCCCAATTGGAACTTCCCTACTAAAGTAAATTTGCAAGATTTAGCATGTGTGGTAACCACTTTTCTAGAAATAAACAGTGTTGGTTAGCCCCACATTCATCTAGCCTTCTTCACAAAGGAGAAGTCCCAATAATCATGTAATGTTGTCAAAAAACCAAGTTGTCCACATCCCCATTAAAAGACTCATTATTATTAGCAAATACCTCATCAAATTAGATAGTCTTGTTCTTCATTGAGGTATTGAATCTATTTTGTAATGTAGCCATAAAAGAAGAGCCAAATGAAAAGTGAAGTAGTGAAACATTAAAAATTCAAAATAACCAAAAAAAACTCCCAAAAACCACCCCACACCAGCAACTCAAAACCTGAGAAACCAAAAAGTACACTTCATAACCAAGATTAACACTCACCATTACCATTTTAAGAATCAACCCTAGCAACAGAGGAGTACCGTTAGAGAATTCATCTCATCATTATATATATATATATATATATATATATATATATATATATTACTCAAAGGATCAGATTTTATTGATTCTTGAAAGTTCTATTACATCTAATATGAGGAATAGAAAGCAAATCCTCATGTAAAAGAACATAGAAATCCTTAACATAAGAGGCAGCATTGAAAGAAGAGTAGACATTAAATTTAATATCCATAACTGAAGTAGCCCTCTTAGCAAGCCAATTAGCAGGTTGGTTCCCTTCTCTATAAATATGAGACCAAGTAATGACATGAGTGGAAGCCAAATCAACAATCTTATTGATCCAAATCTGTAGGAACCAAGGAACTTTAGCTTTGTGAAGCAAAATTTGAATTAAGGGAAGGGAATCCAGTTCCATATGAATAAAATTTTGACTATTCAGAATAGCAGCTTTTAGACCCCGATAAGCTGCTATGGTTTCCACTTCTAAAACATTCATGGCTGATTACGAGGGTGATAAAGACCATAAACAATTACCCAAATGATTCTGCAAAGTACTCCAATTCAGTGAAGTAGAAGTGAAGCTGCCATCAGAATTTATTTTAATCCATGGGATAGTAGGAACTCTCCACATAACAAGCTGAACTCTACATGTTGTAGCAGAATTTGGATTTTGAAAAAGTTTTCTGATTTTGATAAGATGAGAAATGCGAGTTCACGATAACCATAGTAGAAGAAAGAGTTTTATTCCGAAAGATTACATCATTTACGCACATCCATAAATACCAAAAAATAACCTGATGGAATAAAGAAATCAGAAGTTGATTTCCAATCTTGCCAACAAGATTCTAGATTAGACCAATTCTAGAATTTATAGAGAGATCCATGGAAAGTCAAGACTTTCTTCCGGATATCTTGAACGACTTCACAATTCAAAAAAGATGAGTAAAAGACTCTTCATTTGAATGGCAAAGCCGACATATATATATATATATATATATATATATATATATATATATATATATATATATATATATATATATATATTGGTGGTTTTATTGTTTGGTGATTTTTTGTATTGTTCCATTCTATTAGTTTTATCATTCCATTGATTTTTATCAAGTTCTGTTCTTGTGTCTCTTCCAGCCTCTGTTGACGTTTTTCACAATGTACAAGCCATCCTATCAAGTGGAACTTAAAGATAATAGCTTTAAAGATTCTTTTAGATTTGAAATAGTAAAGTTACACTTTCCACAAGTATAGCATGAACAAATAGAACTAGGCTCCTCTTCTAATCTTCTTAAAATGGCCTGTAAGGAAGAATGGGAAGCAAACCATTTACTTTTCTAAAATGGACTACTAGCTCCTTGCTAATCCCTTAAAATTTACTCTTGTTGGAAATTTCTCTTACACCCTAAGATGGAAATCATTAGAAAGTTCTTTGTTGACATCAAATTGGGGGGTGAATGGAATGTGGGTTTGATTGATGAGAGGCATAAAATAATTAAACTTGAAATGGAGATTGATTATACTCAAGCTTATTTCAAGGAAGCACTTTACCATTGAGGGAGTTAATATAAACATTCTTAAATGAACTGTTGAGTTTAACCCACAGGTAGAGTCTCCCACTGTTCTTGTGTGGTTTACATTTTCTAGTCTCAAACTACATTACTTTAATATGCAAGTGCTTTATTCCCTGGGTGCTATATATGATAAACCATGAAGGTTGATATTTCCATCTATTCTCTCAATAGACTGTCTCTGGCTATAACCCCTATTTAAAGTGTTATAACTCTTCCCTTTCTTGATTTTGTTTGGTTAGGGAGTCCTAATTTAGGCTATTGACAACTCGTGGAGGTTAATTTTTTTACCACTTTACTGCAATAAATGCAGATTGTTTAGCCATACCCTGGACCTTTGCTTTATTGGACATCCTGAATTAAGGAAACAGAATCCTATTGTCAATGTGTCAGATGGGAAGTCATTTGCTACTGTTGGGGTGAATATAACTATTGATATTGAGAGAGGAGATAATAATATTGATACTGCAAAAAGGATATTGGAGGATGAAGGGAACTTAGTTGACAGTAATGTGGGGTGGACTGAGTCACTAATTAATGATTCTGTCATTGATCCTTTAACTGATGTACCTATGAAGAAACTGGTGCAAACTAGGTTGAACTTTAAAGTCTTGAAAGGTAGTTGACATCCTAATCTTTTGAAGTATACTACAATAAGAGATCAGACACATGGCGAGCTAGACATGGTGGGACCTTTATCTGCTACTGCTGACACATGATTAATAAGTCTACATATAATGATAATAATGTTAACACTCATGCTGAAACTGAGGTCAATTATGATGATATGCTTCAAGCAAGGGCTATTTTAGAGGAGGAATGGATTACTCAAAAGTCTAGAATAAAAAGAAATACGGGATCCAGAGAGTTGAGGCATCTAAACTCCAAAACTGATATTTTGAATACTTCTAAGTGTAGAAAACTAATTTTTAAACACTCTTTAATATCCCTTAGAAACAATAAAGGGTCCTAAAAAAAAAATTTTTAATGTTGTTTATTTTTTTGATTTGGAATATAAGAGGCATTTATAAGAGGCATTGCCAAACTCAATCCCTCTCATAGACTTAAGAATCTCATCTGACATTAAAAGTTTATTTTAGATTTAAGAATATTTCAATTTATTTCATCTAGGGTTGAGAATTTATGGTTTTATTATTTTTTTATTTTTTTTTTAGCTTAGGTTTAAGTTCTAGCTTTATTTTATATTAGTTTATGTGTAACTTAGCTTTAGTTTTCAGTTTATTTTTAGTTTGTGTAGGTTTAGCTTTGAGTTTTCTTTTAGGCCTAATCTAGGAATGTATTTATTTTAGTGTAGTATTAGATTTAGTTTGATTTCAGTTTAAAATTTGTTTGATTTTATTTTAACTTGATAAAATTTCTAAGGGTGCATGATGTTCTATTTGGACAAGTTAAATGGGCTACCACTGGTTGACTAAATATAGTTATTAGTGATCTACAAGCTAGTTGATTTTATTTTGAACTTGGGCATTGAATAGGAGAACTTGGTTAAATTTGTGGTCCCATAAGGTCACTATGAGATGACTAGGTCAAGTAATTTGACCTAACAAGTGTGTCTTAAAAGGGTGAGTCAAGGAGAGTTTAAGGGCTCCTAAAAAGATTCCTAAGGCTTTGAATATGATCCCAAAATCCAAGTGTCGCGAGGATAGCCAAAGGCCAGAAGGGTGCTTGATTATTTCTGGTTCTTAATCATCAAGCCACATATTAACTTCTATGGAATGACTTAAGGACTAAACTAAGCTCACCTTGGACCAAAGAGGAGAGAAATCAGTGTGAATCTAAGTTAGGTTTTAACCTTCAACTAATCATACCAAGAAGAAATTAAAGGAATTTTTAAGACTAGATCCTAATGTCTAAGGATAGGAAAGAGAGAAAAATATTTCTTGTTCATTAAAAATGAAGTCAACAACCACTTTGTAAGGAACTATTGAATTAAAAATATAAGAATAAATCTTGTGCTTTTTAATAAAAGAGTGAGAGTATATGATAACATCTATATCTAAAAATGGATTTAAATTCTTTCATTGTTGATCATTTGCATAGTTTCTTGGAACTAGATGAGCAAAAAAATAGTTCAAGAGATAATAAAGCGGATAAATAATTTAGCAATTAAGTATCGTGATTTAAGTTACAAAGACTCTTCACTTTTAGAAAGTGATAATGATGACAAGACACTATTATTAAGCAAACCTGTATAAATTTTTAGGAAAGATTTTCATAAAAGCAAGGCAAAAAAAATTTGTCAATGCAAGCACAAGATAATTTGTCATTAACTAAAAAAAAAAGAAATAATAGCTTTACTAGAGACAATAATGAAATTCCAATGTGCCCAAATCCAACAAGCCTCAAGTTTGAATATCTTTCAAACAAAAGTGGGAGAAAAGAAAGGCTTCCATCCACTGCATCTTAAATGATATTAAAGGTGATATAGGCTTTTTGATAGAAAGGAAGCCTAAAAAAGAAACTATCTAATTAAGAAGAAGCAAATTTGTGTTTAATAGTAATTAGTAATCCATCTAATTGGGTAAAACAAGAATTAATCCATGGTAAACTTCATGATGCTTTATTTAAAGTGAAAGAAAGTTGTAATAACTTTGAAAATGAAATATCACATTTTTAAAAGAGAGCATTTCAATTTAAATTTATATTATATTAAGCTTGAAAATGAGTTGTGGAAATTTAATGAGCTAAAGCATTTTTGTGTGATTACTTGGATAAAATTATATTTTAATAATGAAAGTTGAGTATTTAAGTAGTTTAACATTGAACAAACCTATTAATCATGTAATTCATTATCTTTCTGATACTATGAGAATACCTCAGTTCGTACATTTTACATACACTAGTTAGTGCATAGTTTGTGATATTTTGAGACACCTATTTATAAATTATAAGAGTGGTAGTACACATAGAAAAGTACAATATGTTGGGACAGCTAGGGTCACATATGCACAAACTATTAGAAACTCTCCCATATGTGTGTTGAAAAATGACCCAAATCGATGACAAGTACGAACATAACTTAAAAAATTCATATTTATGTTACCTAATTCACTTTTGGGTTGATTTTGAGTCTAGAACTCTAACCTTAACATTCTAGGTTAGGTTTATGTTGATCCTCTAGTTCAAAATTGACTTAAATTTAAACCAAATTATTCCTAAAACCTAACAACAACAACAACAAAGCCTTAATCCCACTGAGTGGGGTCGACTACATGAATCTTTTTTCTCCATTGTGTCCTATTTAGAGTCAAATTTTCGTTTAATTCTAATAAATTAAGATCAATTTTTATGCAATAAGCCCAAGTTATCCTAGGTCTACCTCTGTCTTTCTTAACGTAAGTTGTATCTAAAACATCTACTCTCCTAACCGGATCATCAAGTGGTCGACGTTTACTGTGACCAAACCATCTAAGGCGAATCTCTCTAATTTTATCTGTCACTGGTGCAACACCAACCCTATTACGGATATATTCATTTCACATTTTGTCTCTAAGTGTAAAGACACTCATCCACCTAATCATTCTCATCTCGGCAACACTTAATCTAACATTATGCTTCTCTTTTAAAGGCCAACATTCAGCACCATAGAGCATTGCCAGTCTCACCATCATTTTATAAAATTTTCCGTTCAATCTAAGCGGTACTTTGAAAATGAAGAAATAATAGCTTTACTAGTGACAATAAATAAATTGAATGAATCGGCTCATGCAAGTTCAGTTTCGATCAATTTTAGGTCAAACATAAACCTAACCCCTTAACTGAATTAAAATGAAACCCATAGTCTCCCAAACATTTTTGTTCATTCTATTCATTCCATTATTGAACTCTAAGACATTTGTGTTTCCAAGCTATCAAACTAAACATTTGTTTAGTTATGCCATCATTATGAAACAAGAGAAGGTAGTTGATACTTAGACAATAAATATTTGAGGCATAGAATCAGAGATCATCTATTATTTTATTTAGCGGAACCAATGGGTGTTAAATATGTTTCATTAAAAGACAATTCCAAGAGAAAAATAAATGAGTTCAATACCATTGGTTGTAGCTCCTACACCATCCAAGTGATCTTATTAGATGGTGGTTGAAACACAAATTAATCAACATTAGCAATTTATTTAATTATAGTTATATTTAGTTTTCCTTTTACTGATACTTAATTAAGTAAACATTAAGGATACTTTATTTATTTTAGAAACAACAATATAAAATTGCTTGAATTAATAAATTATTTGTTAGTAGCTTGAAGTATTTAAAAGCATGTTATAATGATCCATGGCTCTATAACATTTATTTTTATCACATACAAGCATACTTCTAAATCGGTTAGAAATGAATTAATTATAGGAATAATTGAGATAATCTATTTTAAGGACAATTGAGCAAAATTATACATCCTTTTAAGGCCAAAAACTCGATAAACACTTCTAAAACCTTAGACCTAATTCATATAGACTTATTTGGATCGGTAGTTTCTACTAGCTTAGGAGGGAGACTGTATAGTACATTATAATTAATAATTATTCAAGATTCATTTAAGTAGCATTCTTAGCTAGTAAAAGTGATTTAGTCACTTATAAAATTTGTTAATTGTATTAAAAAAAAGATAGGGGTCTATTCACTAGGATTATTAGAAGTGATTGGTTTGGAGTTTTTATGAATTAGAGTCCCTCAAGTATTGCAAGTGAATCATATATAGTATAAAATAGTAAATATGTTTAAAAATAGCCAAGAGGTTTTTGGCTTTTGTGTGGAGTGGTAGAGATCCAAAATGTTGGTCAAATAAGGCTTGAATAACTCAAACTCTTGGGCAATTTTTCCTTGGCTTAATAATTTTATAGTGGGCTCTATGGGTTCAATTAGTAGACAAAAGTTCTTATAATTGATAGAAATGAGTGTCTAGAATTTTTCAAATTTTATAAGATTTTTAAGGGTTTTTAATTTGATGACGAAAAGTACAATCAGGAATATGTCACTTGTGTTCTAGTTTTGGAATAATTCATGTATCTTTAATTTTATTTACAAGAAAAATGGTTTTGTTTGGACATGACATGTTAGATGAAATGTATAAGATGTTTTTGATGAAGTTCATTTTATGTTCTAATCTTATCTTCTTTCATATAATACAATTGAATTATATTCATATAGTAAAGATAAAATATCATTAATTAAATATTAGGATTCAAACTAATTTAAAGAAGAACTATAAAGATCTATTTAAAAAAAAATTAACAATATTAAGATGAGAAGTTATTTAGCAAAAAAAAATATGATAAATCCATTACTAATATCATATTTATAAATAGTTCTCTTACTTGCCCTTTAAAATATGATATCTTCTTATCAACTTTTATCTAGAATTTGTTTTAATAATAAATCAGTGAGGAACATTAGTGAATTGGAGGCTTCTGAGGCTTGAAAATAAAGTATAAGATAGCTCCCTATATGAATGAAATACTAAAGAGGCTTGAGTTTATGTGTGAAGAAGTAGAGACAAAATGATTGTAAGGGTTTTATAACTCCAACAAGGGACTAATTTTTTTCAAGTTTAAGATATTTATAATAGAACCTATGGGTTTAATTAGTAGATAAAAAGTTGCTAGAGATAATAGAAGGGAAAGCCTAAAAATTATTGGGAGGTTTAAAGGATATTTATGTGGATAAAAGAAAGAAAAAAATCAAGGTTAGGTTAATCTTGTTCGTTGGCAAATTTTGAAAATGCAGTCAGATCTCTTATTTTTTTCAAGTAAGAAGATCGGGTTCATACATGTAATGTTTTATGCGATATATAAAAAGAATTTTAAAATAGAAGTGATTTTATGTTTTTAAGGATAAAAATAATATTGCTCACTATAAATCTAAGAGCTGAACAGTGTCACCAAACAAGATCTGATGAGATAATCATACCGAGTTTCCTATTTATGATTCAAAAATCAAAATTTTTGTTAAGACATTGTTGATTATTTTATTAAATTTAAAAAAAAATAGAGAGTTATAAGAAGCATGTTTCATGTATCAAGAATATCTCATGGAATTATCTTCAAGTATAAATCATCATAGAATGTAGAGTTATTTTGGGAGATTGATCAACCAAGATTTTACATGATTTAACCTTGATAATATAACTTATCATTAATATTTTATCAGATAAATAAAATTTATAAGCTCTACTTTTCTTGTCATGTTCCCTTATCACATCTTATATAATCTCTTTTAATGTTTTTATTCGAAAACTCATTAGTATTTTTAGTTAAAAATAAATATATTTTAAATAGAACTTAATTGAATTTCTATAACATTTATTAAACTGCTACTCTATTTTTCACAATGATTCTGCAGCATTTCTGAGGTATTCCAACATATTCTTCAAACATATCATTTGACTTATTTCTCAAATACATCGTGTAATACTTTATTATAATTGATGAAACTTTCAACGCCAAAGAAAGCCAAAACTCTTTATGTATTCATACAACTCAAAGTTCTAAGAACAAACTAGCAAATTTAAGATAAAAAGGTAGCGAACATAAGGCATGGGGGAATGATTTGAGGTGAAATCTCATGCTTCACAATGCAACTTTATTAGAATAAGTAAATAGCATGGACACAAGTAATATTCAAAACATAATAACATTCAAACTTAAAAAGACAATTCAACTGATATAGTTAAGTTTTCTTCTGAAGCCTCAGAGTAAAAGCTTGCAATGATAAGAGAACCTTCTTCAGCCTCTCCTTCGTTTCAAGATCAATGAGATTTCCTTCATCATCAAACTTCCTTGGAGGTTGGAATGCCTGAACAAATAGTTCAGGGTTGTTGATGAAATGAAGATCAAGGAAAACCCCAAGCTGGCGAAGATGATACTGAGATCTTCCACCTCCAAAGCCCCCTCCAGCACTCACAATGGCTGCAGGCTTGTCGGCCCAAACATTTGGGTGCCGAGATGCCCAATCAATTGCATTCTTAAGAGGGGCTGCAGGTAAGAATTAGATAAAATAGTCCAGTGAGGCTTATGTGACTTCTATAGGATATTACTCGCGCATAGTTTAAGGGTTCTGATGTTAAAAAAAAAGAACAGTGCAATGGAAATGTCATGATGAAAGGGCATCATGTTTTAAAATCTGATATGAAGTGTTTCGTTTTTTTGCTTAAACAATGAAACTGTTTTTCTGGGTTTAGATTAGAACTTGAATATCATTTTCTCTGAGGGAAAAAAAATGCAAAAGCTAATTCTTAAAAGTGCAACCAAAGTTCCACCACATATTAAAGAGACTGATATTCATAAAAGGATTAAATAATCCATAATATGCTAGAGACTCTGATCATTGTCCTTAAGGTGAGATTCTAGTCTTTCTCTAAAAATGAAGTTGACTATGCTTGTTTAATAAATTAGAGAAAAGGTGTTCAAGGTTCATAATCCCTATTAAAAGGTTCCAGGTTTCCACTAAAATTATGGTTGATTGTTCTCATTTAACAAATTAGATCTAAACAGAAATGCTCATGGAACATAATCACTATGAAGGTTCGACCTTTTTTTAAATTGGTTGATAATCTTTATTGAAAAAGATTGGATCTAGAGAGAGAGGTTGATGGGATGACATGCCATCAACAAGGTCATGTAGAGACATAGTGGAAGAAGGTTCCTCCAAGAAAAGCATATTTTTATTAATAACCTATTTTGTTGTAATTGTGATCAGTTTTTGTCAATCTTTGCTAATTTCTCTTCTTTTTGAAATTTTTTTTACTATAAATTTTTGGTGTACTATCTTTAAAATGTGAATATTTCTATCAAAAAATTTCAACGTAAAAATTTATTAATATTTTGGAAGAATTTTTTTCGAAGTTATTATAGTTTAAGTTATAACAGTCAAAATTTAATGAATATTTGTGATAAACAACAACAACAACAAAGTCTTTGTCCCACTATGTGGGGGTCGGCTACATAAATCATTTTTCTCCATTCCGTCCTATTTAGTGTCATATTTTAATTTAGTCCTAATAAATTAAGATCATTTTTTATACAATAAGCCCAAATCGGCCTAGGTCTACCTCTGTCTTTCTTAATATAAGTCGAATCTAATACATCTACTCTCCTAATCGGATCATCAAATGGTTGACGTTTAATATGACCAGACCATCTAAGATGACTCTCTCTAATTTTTGTGATAAAAAACATAGTAAAAAAATTTAAAATGTTTTGTGAATTCTTTTAATATCATGAGTTATATCCATAACTTTTTTAAAATCAAAATATTGTTGTTTACTAGGATAGAAATTTCAAAAATGACCTCTTAGAATCTGCCTCGTACTGATTGTAGACTTCGAAATTTTGTTGACTCGCGCACATTCAATAAAATTGGTTGTTTTCTTTAGATGTTTCTCTCAATCTGAAGATCCTTTTTAAGAAAAAATTTAAATTTTCCTAAAAAATTTTAAAATGGTTATTAATTAGGGATTCTTGTAATTCATTGTCACTGTAAAAAAAAATAGTATGAAATGTCAAATGAGTTACTTTTCCAATATTTATTATGTTATTAGAAAGAAAACACTTCGATCTAAGTTTTTCCATAAAATATGATTTTATTTTAATTAACTTTGGATCCACAATGAAATCAACAAAATGACTCTCCCCCACCCTTGGGAAATTACTCAAGGTGAAGAGAGAAAGATGCTCTAAATGAGGTGAAAAGCTATCTCAAACATTTGTATTCTATCTAACCAACTTTGGCTACAAATCTTATAGAAAAAGATATAAGATAAAGGAAGCAAACAAAATGAAGATGTTTAACATCATTGTGTTTTCTTCATCAATGATGCCTAGATATCACCTAAAAATAAGTCTAGCTTTTCAAAAAACCCAATGACTTATTTAGAAAACTAATTGTTAGTTGGAAAGATGATTGGTGAGAGAAGGGATGATCAGTGATTCTCTAAATTTAAGAATTTTATGAACAATATCATACTTCAAAAAACAAAATTTGTTGTTCGCTAACCTTATAAGATGATCTTTTAGATTTTGTAATAATAATTTATTGAATGTCAACTAATTTATAGTAATGAGGTTTATAAATCATGAACCTCGGCACCTGTATAATAGTGATTAGTCTATTTGTGTACATCCCTCATTGAGAAAACTAAGGCATCAAGATATATTTAAGATTAATGTTGTGATAAAATTTTAGGTTGTTGGAATATTTTTTATAAGGATGATAGTAAAACATATTGCACCCTGGCAAATAGAATGTATTTTAATTCTTTGAATGATGGTTAGTCTCTACTTTCTTTTTATTGTATTTTGATGAGAGCAATGTCATAATATGAATCTTTAGAAGTATCTTGTGCAACACTATGTGATTTTAAAAATTTTAAATTATCTTATCCTTTTATTTATTTTAAATAAGTGAAGACACGTAACTTCTAAGGCTTGTTTTCCGAAATTTTAAAATAAGTGAAGATCATAAACCTTCTAAGGCTTATAGGTTTTTTTTATGTTTTTACATAAGTAAAGCACACATGGTCACCAAGGCTTATTCCTTAGAAGATTATTAAATGAATGTAGATCTTATATCTTCTAAGGCTAATGCCTCCTAAACTTATGGATAATTGGAGATCATATACATTACTTGTGATTATGAAGGCTTTCTAGTGAAGACCTATTCAATAGTAAGTACACTTTAAAGCTTCCCTACTGGTGGGCCTTTCATAAGTTTTAAGTTCACACCCCATTAAATACTTGCTCACAAAAAAATTTTCATTAGAACCTTATCTTACATCAAGTCTCCTCCAAAGATTCCTTATCAATATTTTTTACAATTTTGTAATAATTGACTCAAGATCTCTAAACTATTAGCTAAAGTTAGTCATAGATGACTTAACCCGTGATTAGGAATGTTACAAGAAACTCCCTAAGCAATTAGGCCTAGACTAAGTCATCAAGACTACGTGTCATCTCATGAACTCACTACATGGAGGGAGAAGTCAGAGATTATTAGGAATTTTGAAGCAATCTTGAGTTATTCATCACATGATTACTCGATGATTTTAACTTATACTTGTATTACTGATTGCATCTTGATTGAGATACCCTAATTGTTGTGTATTTACTGAATTAAGGGTAAAGATGGTCTCTATTTAGACCATTATTACACTTTTAAGGTCATTACTAACTCTACTCAAGGAGTAAAAAATTTGTTGGGGTTTATATATAGAGTTATGATTCACTTGATAGTTGTTAAAGAAATACTCATTATACATACATATATATATATATATATATATATATACACACACACACACACACTACTCTACTGTTGTTGTGTCTCTCTCATTTCTGTACGGGCTCACTGGCTATTTTTTGGTGTCCGTTTTGCATTTTTTTTTTGCTTAGGTATACATTTTGTGTTAGGTATACTTGTCCTTTTCTTTTAGATGCCTTTAGGTGGTTTTGTAACGTAGATGAGGAATCCCTTTATGTGTGTGTACTGTATTTCTTTTGGATATCTAGTTTTGGGGATCCTCTCCCAACCCACTTTTTGTACCCATCTTTTCGTGATTAACACGTAGGGAGCCGAATAATGCTCCTTCCCCTATATATATATATATATATATATATATATATATATTGGAATTCTTGAAAAAAAAAAGTTAGATTAAGATCCCCCTCCAACTACATCCTCTCTTTGGACATTAATATGAACACCCATCATTACTAAAGCATAGATAATATCTTTAACCAACATTATGGTGTACATTTATCAACAAAGTTATCTTAAAAATATATAGAGCTGATGAAAGAAAGGATTTGAACTTTTGTCCACTGCGTTAACATGGCATATTTTCAAGGTTGTAAATAGGGTTACTCCCTCCTCATCCAAAATAGTGTTGACTTAATTTCAAGCGCAAAACTAGCTTTTTTTTTCAAGGAAATTTTTAATTATTTATTGATAATAATAATAATAATAATAATAATAAATAACAACTAAATGAATAAGAATATACAGCTAGTTTTTCTAGAAATAAAAAACAAATGACTAATAAAATAATATTATCAAATTTATAAAAGGAAAATATAAGTAGACAAGAATGCAAAATTTTAGCAAAAATATAAATAGACATGCGACTAAATTGGGCATTTTTTAGAGAGAATTAGGCAAAATAATAAATCGAGAGTAAGTGAACTCCTAAGAAATAATATATTTCCATGAGAATAAAAAATTTGAGAATGTAGTTCTTCCACTACTTGATTCCCCCATATCAAACACATCAAAGAATGACAACCATGCCTAAAGAATTATCATGAACATTCTTTTCAAATTGCAAGTAAAGTCCCCCACCCCCCTTTGCTTGCTCCTGAAGTTTAAAACTATTTGATCCTAAAATATTTACTTCAAAAAGGGGAGTTTGTTAGCTTAGAATTGAACTAAAATCATGCATATATATAAAATTAAGAATGGTTTACAGAAGACACGACGTATTTAAGTGGATAACCTAGAAAAAAAAATTTATGGGTCTAGCCAAGTTTAAATAATTTCTTTAATATGAGTTATATATAATAAGAAATGCCCTTCCTCTTGTTTCGAGAAGGAATAAAAGAAAATCAATCTAGCCTCAGGGTAAGTTATTCTGAGTGTAATTGAATTTATCGTGCCAAGTCTCCCATTTTTACCATAAGTATGCAATAAGAAGATGGAGTTGATATTGTTGTTCATTCTAAAATTATGTTGTTAAAATAATTTGTTGTTCAACTAATTGGGAGTTTAGCAAATAAGAATTGTATTAAGATCTATATTTGGCCAAATAAATTTTTTAATGACATCAATTATTATTTATTAATTACTAATGTTGCTCATAATCAATTAATGATTATATTTTATCATAACTAATTAGAGATTAATTTAATTTAACATTTTCAATCACATACTTATAAGAGAACATATACATCAAAATATATTATAAGATTTTTTTTCTTTCCTATTTACAATCAAGAAGAGAACGAGTCGATTTTTTCCCTCTTAGGACTCTCACTCAAAAAGAATAGAATCTATATTATTTTATTTCTTTCCTTTCTTTTTCTTCTCTTATTCATTTCTTTCATTTTAAATCCAAAAATGAATTTCAGAAATACACACCTCAAGAGTTAGAGTCGAGATGAGGAAATGGAGAGATTAGAGCGGTTAGAGAATTCTCAGGTAGAGAAGTTGGGGAAAAAAAGGCCCTTCATTCATCGTCGAATCCTCTATTTACATAGATATATTTGTATAATTATAGAAATGAGGGAACGGTTATGGAAACCACCCTTAATGCATATAATGCACTGATTTGCTATCAAATTTACGTTACAATTTGAGTGTAATACAACAACTATCAGTTGGTTGACGTATTTGAGTTCGGTTCACAGGGCGCTCATTCTCCTGACGATCATTCCTGCCGAGGTAAAGTCGATTGGTCTACAACTTGTAACCGGACGTCCTTGGAAGAAGTTTGGATAGCTGGGACCGTAAGCGTGGTTGTCGATTTGACCTACCGACATTGCATGTCGGCCAACTTGATCGAGCGATCGGTCGTCGGGTGGCCGGTTTAGATCATACACCTTTAGTCAAATGACTTGATTGCTCGACCCTCATCCTTGGCTGTTTGATCGTTCTAAGATTCATATTGGCCGTTTTGGTGCATACAATTCAACCAAGAAAAGAATGAATGACTTTATTCTCTCCCTTGAAATCCTAAATTAAAGAAAAATACTTACATTCTTTCTTTAACTCCCAATCAAGGTGTTAATTTTTTCTAAAACTTTAGAATATGCTCCCTTGACCTTACAAGGGAAACAAATTAAATTAATTTCTTACACTGATGAACTCCTGCTCGCTTTCTAAGTTTCTGTGAATCCAAATTTGTTTGCTAGATTGTGCCCAAGGAATGGAGCATTTGACAGAGAAGAGGTGATCAAGAGAGCGAGAGAAATGAGAGAGAGAGAGACAAAGAGAGAGAGGAGGCCTTCCCCTAGACTGGTGGAAAATAAGGTATTCATGGACTTGTGGACATATTTTATTTCATAAAATTAGATATTACAAATGAGGGGTGCCCTACTATTTATAGAAGCTAGGGGGATAAAATATACAAAAATAACATATTTGGCTATGCTTTGAAGAGAGAATCAAATGACATTTTAGTCTTTTTTTTTATTTCGACCGTTGGATTGTCTTGAGATCGATGCAGGCTTTCATGTCTATGTTTTTTTGTCTTAGTCCTGATGACATTCGACACATAAGAAATTAAGTGGCCTATATGTGAATTTCTTGAAGATGATGATTGCTTTAACGTGACTATCTGGCAGGTTGAAAGAGAAAGTTGATCGGCCGACTAAAATGAGGTGGCCTATGGAGAGAGTTTGGTTGGTCAACTGAAATGAGATGACTGGGAGAGAGAGCTTAGTCGGTTGACTAAAGCGAGGTAGCTAAGGGAGAGAACTTGGTCGACGGACTAAAATGAGGTGGTTGAAAGAGAGCTTAACCAGTCAACTGAAGTGAGGTGGCCGAGGGAGAGAGCTTGGTCGGTTGACTGAAGTGAGGTGGCCAAGGGAGAGAGCTTGGTCGACCGACTAAAATGAGGTGGTCGAGGGAGAGAGCTTGGCCGATTAACTGAAGTAAGGTGGTCGAGGAAGAGAGCTTGATCAGCCGACTGAAATGAGGTGGCCAACTACTTGATTTCATCGAGATCCGTGCAAAATATTTTTGAGTAGACATATTAAGTTCCCCAACTTTTTTGTTCCTTGATAGTAATAACCATAATAAGGACAAGAATATTATAAATCAAATAAGCTTTGAATACATAATTTGGTAATGATACTCCCTGTTAGGCTCTTTCAAAGCTTGGTTCTTGTATATTTGTTTTTCTCTGTTGAGTCTATCATTCTGGCATTTTCCCAGTCGGAAGGAAGTTGTCGAGTTCTGATGGCCAGTCGGAGGGAAAGTTCATCAACAGAGGAAGATTCGGCCGTTGGAGGAAAAGTCTAAGCGTTATTTGCATCGAAGGGGACTCTTGTAGTTGCTCACCCTTAATGAGAGTTTTGTATTTGCTAGCCCTGAATGGGAGTCTTATAGGTGCTCACCCTGGACACGAGTCTTGTAGGTGCTCCCCCGAAGGGGAGTCTTAGAGATGCTCACCCCAAAGGGAAGTCTTGGAGATGCTTGTCCCTGAGGGAAGTCTTAGAGATGATCGCCCCAAAGGGAAGTCTTGTAATTCTGCACCGGATCGTATGTTCTTGGTGACTTTATCGGTCGTTTTGTTATGTCTTTGATCGATCAGGCACCCTTAGCATCGTTTTCGATTGTTCTGTTATGCATTTAACCAATAGGATGGTCTTGGCATCATCGTTAATTGTTCTAATCAGGTTCGAGTTGTCCGAGTGCTGGAAACAAATGAACTGAAACATATGCAGGTAAGCAAAAAAATGTTTAGAAATTGATTGGTATATGAAAAAATGTAAGAATTCAGTCTTATGTAAATCTTCCTAGTTTGAAAATGGCTGACGAGCGAGTGGAGAGCAATCGATCGATTGGAGGGTGTTCGTTGGTCGACGGGTAGCCTGTACTTAATAAATTTTACCGAGCATCAGTTTAGATAAAATAAAGCGGCTAATTTGATAGCTTCGGATCAGAGACTTCCATAGTTTCAGATAGAGGTTGAGTGATAAGATGGATTTGGATGACCATTCGTCGCGGCGTCCGATAGAAAGAATGTCGGCTGGAGGGTGATTTGTCGCGGAAAACAAGTTTAGCATTATAAAAATATATAAGAATTGAGTGGCAGCTATGAGAATATAAAAATATGTAGAAATTGAGTGTTTGTGTATGTAAATCCTTCCTCTTTTGAGTTCCCCAAGCATCAAGCGGCTATCGGAATGCATGAACTTGAGCTCGTCGATTCTTGACCATATAAAATTAGAAATGACCGATCAGAGGCAGAGGACCGACTTAAAGTTGGTGGTCGGTCGGAGATAACCAGAATAGCAGTCATCTTAGGAGTGTCGACGACTAGTAGATGATTTGTTGGAGGCATTTATAATAATTAAATGGTATCTAAGAAAATATATAAATATTTCAAGAAAGAAGTCGAATGTATGCCAGTCTTCCCACTTTCAGGGGTGCACTCGACGATGTGGCCAAAGAAGTGATGCGATCAATCGACAAATACATAGCAAAGCATTAATCAACTAATTAGCCTGAATTTAACCTAAATTTTACTAGACACTCATGCTTGAACAACATAAAGCCCCAGATTTGTAAATCTTGTGCTAGTGCTCCATGCCAGCAAGGAAGATGTTTGAATTTAATTTATTTCACTGTCTCAGATAAGAGTGAAATGGCCGGATGTAGGTTGCTGGAAAGATAGGATGAGCAAATTATATATATATATATATAAACTTGTAAGGATTGGGTGGTATGTATGAAAAAATATAAAGATAATAATTGGGCGTATGTATGTATATCTGTATATAAATTGAGGTATATGAATTGAGTGGTAAGTATGTAAATCTTCCTTGTTCGGTTGGACGGTGGAATGAAGACCGGTCGGTGGAATGCAGTCTGATCGACGACATGTATTCTGATCAGTGAGATGAAGTGCGATCTGCAAAATTCGGCCTTCAGGTGTGAGAACCCAACTTGCGGCAAGAAAGAGATGTGGGAATGGAGTTTGCAGTTAGAAAAGAATAACGGAGTGGAGTGAAGAAATGAGAGAGAGGGACAGAGAGCTTGGGGAGAGGAAGTGAAGGTCTCTGTTGGTGGTGGAAGTCAAGAAAAAGCTCGCAACTTGAGAGGCGATGGGAAGTGAAAGTATGGGCTACCTCTGTTTCCACTAGATCTAAGGGAAAATACAGAGAAGGAGATGAACTTTCAGAGAGATCTCCAGTGACGAGGAGTAAAGGAAGTGAATCTGCTTTTGTGCAAGTTCCATTTATGTGTTCTTTGCTAGGAGTATGTCTCAGAAGAGTTTCCTCTTGGTGTTAGCTTGGCTTCTTGTTCACAACATGATCTACACTCACCACGCATTTTAAGATGTTAAATCTGAATCTGTCTGGTAGATCATGCCCAAGAAATGGAGCGTTAGACCTAGGAGAGGTGATCAAGGGAGAGAAATAAAAGAGAGAGAGAAGAGGACTATCCCCGATCAAGAGAAAAATGGGGTGTTCCGAAACTCGTTGACACATTTTATTTCATAAAATTAGAGGTTAAAAATGAGGGATGCCACCAAAAAAAGCTCCCCTTTTACATCATGAAGCTCTCTTATTTATAGAAAATGAGATAGGTAAAAGGTAACATAATTACATATTTTGCTATGCTTTGAAGAGAGATGCAAAGTACATTTTATTCCTTTTTATTTCGACCGTTGGATCGTCTCGAGATCTATACAGGTTTTCAAGTTCATGTTGTTTTGCATTGCTCTTGATGGCATTCAATAAATACGAAATTAAGTGGCTTATATGTGAATTTTCTGAAGATGGCGGTTGCTTTGCATGGCTATCCGGCCGGCTGAAAGAGAGAGCTGGTCGGCGGACTGAAATGAGATGGTTGATGGGGATATCTTCGTCAGCCTACCAAAGTGAGGTGGTCAAATGAGAGTGGCCGAGAGAGAGAGTTTAGTCAACCGACTAAAGTGAGATGACCCACTACTAGATTGTCTCGACATCCGTGTATATCAATTTTGAGTGTACAGTTTCACAGCATAATTACGCACCGAGACAAACAGAAAATGTAAAGCAAATCCACCTCCGATTAGTAATAGAAAAGTATTGGAAGCACAGAAAGCAATTACCCCACAGATAACTTGCCAAGTTCGGACTGCCCCTGCTTACCCTAGAACATAGCCCGCCCAATAATCCATCCTTCAATCAATCCAAATAAACAATCCAAAACAAAAACTGAATGCTTAAAAGGGAATTAAAATAAAATTCTTACCAGAAAAAGAGTAATTGTTCTCCGGTGAAGCAAAGAGAAAGCTGTCGGCTGCTAAGATCTTGCTGCGAAAGGACTCGACGGCGGGAGGATAAACGCCGTTGACCTCAAGATCGGTGTTAAGTAGAGGAAGCGGGGAGATGTCCACGTGCTCGATCTGCATCCCTTCGATAGACTCGTTGCATATCTCAATTGCTTCATATTAAACGTAGATACTTGCTCATCAATACAGATGTAAAAAAGGGGAAGAAAAGAGAAGATGAGGATGAAGGGAAAGTAGAAAGATAGATACAGAGAGAGAGAGAGAGAGAGAGAGAGAGGAAAAGAGAGACCGCTTCGTATGAGACCACGATTGAAGGAGGCCTTGCGAAGTGAGCCGCAGATCGCTGCTACTTTGATTGCTTGGTTAGCTGCCATTATTGCAGCCTTCCTTCTTCCCAAGCAGCTTGGATGCGTTGCTCTATCTGCTAAAGTTAGATGCTTGAAACGAAATTTCTAGTCTTTGATGGTTAAACGCAGCGGGAGAGGTTGACATGGACTGAAAGACAAATGTAGAAATTTTGAACCTGATTCCGGGCCAGCATATGGGCAACGAAGTTTGGTCGTCCAAGTTAACTACGGAATTAGAGACTAGAAGTTAAGCTGCGGGACAAAAGAGAAAGTAAATAAATAAACATTTCGGCTCGGAACCGGATATTCAAGAATGCAAATTTGACTAACCTTCTCGATTGGAAAATTTACACCTCTATTTTTGGGTAGGAATCGATTTTTTTTTTCTCCTTCTATCATGCGTAAGAAATTCCTCCCTTTTCTTTTTAGATTGCCTTTCCCATTTGAACTCCCCCGTCCTTTCTATTACTTCCTCTGGCTTCTCGTCTTCCTTTTTTATTTCCGCCGCCATTGACTATTTAAGGGCGAACAGCACCCGGCTAGGCAGCAGATCTCTTCTCCTATTTCTTTCCCTATTCTTAGATTGCATGTCATATCATAAGCCTGTATTAAATATCACATTTCTCATATACTGTATCAGTGCAAAATCTACTATGCATAAGTGTGATAGTTGTCGACAAATGCTTCAACTGTTATAGTATCGATTTTAAAGCTAAAGATTGTTCTCTCAATTTTCAAGGTTAGCCACAAGTGACAAACACTCGGAAAAATAATTTTAAGTCCCATCTCATAAATAAGTGGCATATGTCAAATGAAAGACAATTTCACAAGCATCAAAGAAAGGGCCAGGCAAAGCAGAATTATTTTCAACCTCAATAACAGTCGCGATAAGTGGAGGCATCTCAACCGTATCTACTCCTTCCTCCTGCGTCACAGTACCACCGGTACCAGCAATTATAACTACCACCACTGATGTATAAACACCCTTCAATGGTGCAATACAAAGCCTCAACGATCTCAAACTCTAGACTAGCCTAGACAGACGATTCCACCTCAAGCATTTTGTGATGATGCGGAAAGAAGCTCGTGAAGCTCCTGATGTAGTTACAGTTACTATCAATATTTTAAAGACATTAGGGAAACTATTTCATTCATATCAAATAAAATTTCATCTAGTACATTTATTTCTTCATTACAATCACATCTACCAATCATTATGTCATATGGCTCACTTGAAATCGTTACTCGAAGTGTTTGTGATTGTGACATACCATCAATGACATACATATACCTGATACACTTATAATATTCTCACTAGCTATGTTCGATTTAATGCTAGCTATGGACTGACTATCTACATTTCATACAATTATAAATTATCGTTAGAAACGGGTGAACTTCTGTATACCATGCTTAGCTCTTTTTTGGTTCAAGAATAGTAGAGGGACTATTTCTTGTCTAATTTTTGCAATTAAGGCTTATGAGTTGATATTCCATGTGTGTGTTGACAATCTAGCTTATCTGGTATATTCTGAGAAATCGGGTGCTAGCTTAAATATCATCCCAGTATTATGTGAATTTGCTACATAAAAACTTACCTGGCTTACCACTAGATCATGCGATCGAGTTCACCATAAACCAACTTTCAATCACTACTCCAATTTCTAAAGCATCATATTGGATGGTCGCTATAGAAATCGAAGTACTCAAATTCTAGTTACAGGAATTTTTTGATAAAAATTTCATCGGACCCAGTGCTACATCTTAGGGAGCACCAGTTCTGCTCTTGAAGAAGAACAATGGAAGCATTTGGTTGTGCATCGACTACAAAGAGTTGAATAAAGTGGTTGTGAAGAAAAAACACTTACTACCTTGTATAAATGATTTGTTTGAAATCTACAATCGATTGAAGATCCAAAATGAAGATGACTCAAGGACTTCTTATCGATATTGATATGGGAACTATGAATTTCATGTTATGTTAGTCTTTATAGATTTAATAATTTCAAGCTCTACTTGGATTGATTCGTCATTATCTTTATTGATGATATTTCGATCTACTCCAAGAATGAAGAGGAGCATACCCAACATCTCCGAGCAGCACTGAATGCTCCACAAGAGAATGAACTTTATGCCAAATTCTCTAAGTTTAAATGTTGACTTCGAGAAATGGCATTTTTGGGACACATTTTTAGCAGAGCTGTACTTTCTATAGATCCTACAATGATTAAGGAAATAATGGATTAGTCAAGATTGAGCATTTTTGTTTTGGTTTTATTTGTAAACTCGGAGTCGCTGACCTGCTTAATTATCGTTGTAGGATTCCCTATACAAAGTGCCCTCTTGCTTGAATCTTCAGAACGATTAGGAGAAGAGGAGGAATTGGAAATTGAGGAATGTAAGATCAAAACTACAAAAAAATTTAAGAAAATAACACTAAGAATTTATGTTGGGTAAACTTCGTGCGATGCTTCAAGAGTGTATGTCTAGAATAAGATCGGTCAAAATATTTTGAAACACGTTATTCACAAAGAGAATCCCTACAAAAGCAACCCATAACCGGAGAACCAAAAAGAAAATTTTCATTATGGGATCAAGAGCAACTCGCAAAGAGATGTATCCCTTTGGTTAACTATATCTTGGGGGATGCCCAAGAATACTCTCGATTAAAGGAATCCTACTTATATATGAGTGATGAATAGTAAATGGTGTGTCAAAGGATGGTTATCTCATAAGAGCATCTCATTGTCTTCTGAGCTCACGCTAAATCATAAGGAAAGAGAATGAGTTTCTCACTATCTCAAATGGATAATGGCTTATCGATGACAAGGGCCAATGAAATAATCAGGTTGTGTCATAGGGTCCACACTATGATTTCAAACTTAATCATGCCATAAAGGTAGAGGGTGAATCATTGTATCCCAAACACTCGGTAGCTTGTCCGTATTTAGGGCCCATGAGATGACATCAATGAAGCATCAAAAGAGCAACAAGGCTCAAAGTTGGCTTGCACGGGAAGGTAGTAGACTCCTAATTTGGTAGATGACCCGCCTAAAAAATATATGTTTTTTGCTATATGATTTTACTCATTTTTTTATGATATTACACTTTAAAAGGAAAGTATTTTGTATGTTTTTTTGGTTTTAGGTATAAGAAATGGTGATTAGAGCAAAAGGAAGCAAAAACGGTGCAATTTGGAGCAAAAGCGAGTAAGAAATGAAATTTTGCCATAACACCTTTCGATAAGTATTTCTATGCTTAATCTCTTTTACACTTCTTGCATATTTTTGAATGAGATTACACTTTAAAGAAATATTGTTTTTATGCTTATTTTGTAGGGTTATCTGTTATGAACGCAACGCAACTGAAATGGGGCGAAACGAAGCTAAAACGGAGCAAAACGGTGGAGCTGCGCAGCAGTCTGCTCGCCGACGGCGGGCTCGAGCTCGCCCACGGCGGAATTTTCCCGAGAAGGCCGAAAATTAACCGAAAAGCTCGCCGACAGCGCCCTCTAACCTGCCGACGGCGCCCGGGAAGATTCTAGACCGACTTTTGGCGGTTTTGGGCCGAAATTCAAAGTATTTAGACGCTTTTCCGAAGGGGTGCTTAAGGGAACTCTTAGAAATTCATCTATACTATTTAAAATGGCGATTTTAAGTTAGAAAAGTGGTGGAGAAAAGGAGAGAAACAAGAGAGAAATGTTAGTAAAATCTTGGAGAATGTTTAGGGTTCTTAGATTAAGAGTAGAAATGTAGATTTCTACCCTTTTGGAGAGATTGGAGATGAGATTTTGAGAGAATTTGTAAGAAGATATTCTAGCATTGCATGGATCGACGTGAGACTTTATAGGAGAAATGTTCATCTTTCTTTCAAAGGGAAAAAACTAAGTATTGTTCTTCATTATCTTATGATTTTGTAAACACTTACATAGTGGATTTGCTTTGGTTTAATGAAATTTCCGTTGTGTTTTCTTCGTGTTTTGTGATGTATCTTTCTTACTCTTTCTTCTTATTTGGAAATAGTGACATAAGAAAATTATGTCATTGTTTCCATTCTATTTTTCTTTTGCAATGAGTAGGATTCATGATTAGGATATTGAAATGCTTGCTAAAAGATGTTTTAATTATAAATGTGATAGTTTTTACTTGCACTTCATTTACATTACAATAAGGATCCGTTGTATTATTAAAATTCGTTGTAATTACATTGTCCCGAATGGGCGGTGTAATTCTCAATAAAGTGGAACCGCATTCAAATTCCATGGATGGTGAAGTTCATGGTAGTTGAGTGCAAATAAATAGGGAAATATATTAATCGGGCGTAGAATTGGAGATTTTAGAGTGACAGGCTAAAATCCTCAATTTGGTCCTATCATTTGGGTGCTGAAGTGTAGATGTTAGCCCTCAGGCGAGGGGAATGTGAGAGCTCCGAAGTGAGAGCCGGTATCCTCCCAGCCTAGCCGCAGATTTAGTAATCAAGCATAAGATTAGTAAATGTTTTTTATGCTTGGACCATAAGATTAGTAGATGTTCTTTATGCCTGGACCAAAGGGTAAAGAATAGGATTGCTCCTATTTGGCACATACAATATTTAATATATCTCATTCCTATATATTATTCATTTCATTACATAAGAATAGTAGTTTTTATTACCTCAAAATTCTCCAAACCAATTCATCCAAAAAAGGTTATCTTTAGAATTATTATTTGTATTTAGTTATAGTTACTATTACATTTAACACTTACATTTAGGAGTAGTTGCTAGTTAAAACATCATTTTAATCAACATTCCAAACTAAAGACTATTAGTAGTAGACTAGAATTTGATTAAAAACCTCTTACTTCACTTCCTCGTGGGATCGATACTGGGGTTTTTAAAGAAAACTCTATATTACTTGAAGCGATACGTATACTTGCGTAGTACCCCTACTGTATAAAATATTTTCTAATTTTTATATCATTTAAGATTTTGCGCACTAGCCGCTATTTATAAATCAAGTCAAGTTTTTTTCCATCTTTTGGAAGATAATTTACTGCGTAATTGCGGGTCGGGTCAAGTTTTTAGCGCTGTTGCTGGGAAGCTTCGGTAAGAACTTTAGGAAAATTTTAGTTGAAGCAATTAGGCTTAGAATTGGAAAATTTTAGTGTCTTAAAATTGTTTTTGTGTGAAAACTTTTTTGTTGTATGAAAAAGTATTGTGAAAAAACCATTTGTATGAAAAATAAGGTTTTCGTGAAAATGCTATGTTGTGTTGAATATATTTCATCTATTATTTGTCTAATTGCTAATGTATTGTTTGTTGTGTTACGTATGCGAAATAAAAGATCTACAGGACTTGTGCCTTATGATCCCGAGTTTGAAAAAAATAAAAAAATTAAAATACAGAAAGGATTTGAAAAACTAGAAATGGAAACTGAAAACTTTCAAGATAATAACATGGAAAATCATCATACTTTCATTGAGGGATTACCTAAATCCTACGACAGATGAAATTCACTCAAGTATACAAAATCCTATCATAGAAGCTGATTCGTTTGAAATAAATCCTGAGATAATCCAACCGGTGCAGAACAATCAATTTGGGGGAACTCCTTCGGAGGATCTCTATTTACACTTATCAAATTTTCTAGAACTTTGTGCTACATTTCTTTATAACAGTATGTTAGACAATGTTGTTAGACTAAGGCTTTTTCCTCTATCACTAAGGGATAAGGCTAAAATGTAGTTAAACTCATTAGCACCTGGTTCTATTAAAAATTGGGAGGAGTTAATTCAGAATATCTTAGCTAAGTATTTTCCACCTTCAAGGACTACTAAACTTAGAAACAATATTATCTCATTTTGTCAGTATGAAGGGGAATCAATATACGAAGCCTGGGAAAGATATAACGAACTCCTAAGAAAGTGTCCACACCATGCTCTGCCTGATTGGTTAATCATTCAAACTTTTTATAATGGGTTATTAGGATCCCTTAGGTCTATAATTGACGCTGCTGCTGGTGGATCATTAATGTCAAAACCATTTGATGAAGCGTATGAATTAATTAAAAAAATGGCTACAAATGAAATTCAATGGCCCTCTGCAAGGGTAAATCATAAAAATGTAGCTAGTGTTCATGATACAGATGAGATTGCAATTCTTGCATCTCAGGTTGATGGAATATCAAGAAAGTTGGACCAATTTGGAATGAACCAGTCTCAATTTACTACTGTAAGTGAGGAAAGTTCATTAGGGCATAAGAATGATTCTAACTTATTTTATGAGACTTTAAATACCATAAACAACCCATATTCCAACTTGTACAACCCATGTTGGGAGAACCATCCTAAATTTAACTGGAATCATACTACTGATGGTGGAAACCAAAAATGGGAAATAATCATGCGAATCGCAATGAAAGTTGGATGATCAGGGGAACACAAACTATAGACCTTCATATCCACTGAACTCTAACAATGATCAATAATTTGAGGATAAGAAGATGTTATGGAAGAAGTGGTATTGCAAATGGGAAACCAGTTGCAAAGTCAAAATGCTGTTATTAGAAACATAGAGAATCAACTGGGAGAAATTGCTAATTCACTTAGCAATAGACCCAAAGGAACACTTCATAGCAACACTAGGATCAAACCTAAATAGAATGATAATGAACAACTATTCCTTATTACTGGAAAAACTATGATACATGTGCAAAAAAGAGAGTTGATTAATAATATTAATGACCAGGAAGTCACTTTAGATATGTTAAAGACTATGAAATTTCCAGCTAAAAGAAAAGAAGATGATTGTTTTTGGATGGATGAAATTGATTATCTAAGTAAGGACCATTTCGAAGAAAATTTTGAGAGTAAGTTAATAGATGAGATTGAAATGGATTTTCATGATGATTCGAAAACATTATTTAAAGAAGATTGTATGTATGTTCAAGAGAGGTGTGAAATGATGGATTCTACCAAAAATAGTAAATTTTTAATTCCATCTGTTGAAAAATCTCATGAACTTAAGATGGATGTACCCCATACAACTTTAAAGCCTATCTATTTAGGGAATTCATCTACACAACCAGTCTTTATATCTTCAGATGTGACTCAATCACAAGAAAAACCTGAATTGAATGATGAACAAGATAAAATTATTGAACTAAGACTTGGAAGAGAATTTGAGGATATGTTTCAAAAGAACTTTGAGCTGAGAAAAGAGGATAATGATATTGGAAGACCATTGGAAGAAATTCCTAGAGAATTAGAAAGACATATTTCCTCAACTATGATAGATCATCCATCATTTAATAATTATAAAGAGGAAGAATTGGAAGATAACTTGAAATAGAAGAGTAACATAGAAGATATTGATCCAGAATCTGAATTATCTAAAGAGAATTTGATCCAAAACTTGGGGGATCTTGAAATATCTTATAGAGATCCATTTCTTATAAATTTTAAGGATGATATTAATATGTGGATTGATAAAATCAATAGAAGAATATTGGATCTAGAAAGAAATATGAGGAATTATGATATAAATCCATATGAAAAGGAAGTGTTGAATGAAAAATTACAATTTGAGAATTTTGTAGGAATCCCTGGATCTGGAAATGATTGGGTGATTAATCGAGGATTACTTAATTGGAATTTTGATCCAGGTGGAATCATTTGTCGGGCTAACGACGTTAAACTAAGCGCTATATGAGAGGCAACACATAGTAATCAGTGTGTTTTGATTTAGTGTGCTTAGGAGTCATGATTGTTAGTGATCTATTGTATTTGCTTTATAGTGGATTGATCAGTTTGATTGTTAATTGGTAGATGTTTGGATTGTTAGTAGCTTTGATCTAATCTCTGTCTGTGTCTTGAGGGAGGTGATTCCTTAACTTCTTATTATGGTTAGACTTGTATGTTCTCTTGTAGTAGTTGGATTGACGAGTTCACTATAACTCGGGTCTCACCCAGACTTGAGTTTTACAAGAGAAATCATGAATTTCGAACATTGATAGTTTCATCTTAATTTGTTACTTCCTTTCTGCAACTTTATTTTCATTAGGTAGGAGTTGCGAACCTATTTGATGAATACTATGTGGATGATCTTACACTATCTTTATAACTGTTAGAGGTGCTTAATTATAGGGATTAGGTGATACCTGAGATTGGTGTCCAGAAACCAATATATCAGAGGTAATCTTATCTTTGGGATTATAATCTAAAAAATCATTTTAAAAAGTACTTAATTTACTAGTGTTGTGATTCCGTTAGAAATTGGAGGTAAGGTAGTGAGATTGGATGAGTTAAAGGATGAATTGACCTCATTTATCTTATGTGTGTTTATGTTTGTGTTACAATTTTATTTAAGACTTGAAGAACATTTTTATATTCCCTTGCTGAAACCTGCTATGCTAGTTAAACCTTTATTTAGTAAATTTCATTCTGGCATGATTAGTTTAGATTTACTTTCTGCTGCATATTGTTCTGTCCTAATGAATACTTGCAAATGGATTTGATAGACATTTGTGGTAGATAGAATTTCTAAATTGTTTTCCTCCTGCTTATATTTTCTGTACTGAATGCTATATATGTTAAAAAATTAAGTTTGGGGGTAGGAAGAAAAATAAAATTTTAATGTGAAAATACTTCCTTTTAGTGTACTTTTATTACAAGCATATTTTAGGTTATATTTACTTTCTCCTGCAGTCATTCTATCCTAATTATGCATGTATATGAATTTGATAGGATATTGTAGTAGTAAGTAGATTCAACCTTTACTTTTTCTTCCTATAACATTTTATGGAATTAATTGCAAAATATTTTAAAATATAAGTTTGGGGGGAAGAAAAAAAATTTTTAAATGTAACTTTATTTATTCTCAGTAGTCTGTATTTAATTTGATGTTACTTTTAAAATTACTTGTGGTATGTGGTGTTAGTTTTAGGTTACTATAATTTCAATTTTAGGAATATTAGAAAAATAACTTAGTTGAAATCCTTAGTGAAGAAACTATTCTAGTGTTAAGATATTTTGTAAGAAACATTGGAAAAATGATTTTTCTATTTATGGTAGAAAGGAGTTGAATATTTGAAAATCTAAAATTCTTAGATTTATAATTAATGAGAATTGAGTCTTTATTGAAAACCTTTTTCAAACTAATACTTACACTTATAAAAAGTGAGGGAAAGTTTTGAGTTTTGAATTTTTAGAGAGAGGATAGTAAAATTCAAAATTATTAAAGGTGTATCAAGATATAGTAATCCTCACATAAAAAAGGGATTAAAAATGATCCTGAAAGAAAAAAAAGTGAAAAAAGGGGATTAAAAATGATCCCGAAAGAAAATAAAAGAAAAAGAGAAAAGAAAATAAGTGAGGAGAAGCTTAAGGAGAAGCCTAATCAAAAATTGGTTTCACTTGAATCTTTTTAAATGAAAAAAATTAAAAACAATCCTAAGCTTATTCTTATTTCAAAAGGTATTTGTTAAATTGGTATAGATAAGGAGCTTAAATTCCATTTTTATACTATCTATGAATCTTTAGTTTGGCAATTTTCAATAACTTTTGAAGTGAATAGAAAATTAGGATTCCTAAGTTGAATATGAGATATTCTTATACTCTAGTCCTAGATTGATTTACTAGAATTTCTCCTATGTTATACTATAACATTTCTGAGATGAAATTATAGGAAACTCTATTGAAACCCACAACCACAAGTCAACAAATTTTATTTTAAAGTTATAGTGTTACTTGAGGACAAGTAACAGTTAAGTTTGGGGGATTTTGACCCACCTAAAAAATATATGTTTTTTGCTATATGATTTTACTCATTTTTTTATGATATTTCACTTTAAAAGGAAGGTATTTTGTATGTTTTTTTGGTTTTAGGTATAAGAAATGGTGATTGGAGCAAAATCAAGCAAAATCAGTGCAATTTGGAGCAAAAACAAGCAAGAAATGAAATTTTGTCATGACACATTTCGATAAGTCTTTCTATGCTTAATCTCTTTTAAAATTCTTGAATATTTTTTGAATGAGATTACACTTTAAAGAAAGGTGTTTTATTCTTATTTTGTAGGGCTATATGTTAGGAACACAACGCAATTGAAATGGGGCAAAACAGAGCTAAAACAGAGCAAAACGGAGCAAAACGGTGGAGCTGCGCAGCAATCTGCTCGCCGACGGTGGCCTCGAGCTCGCCGACTGCGGGATTTTCCCGAGAAGGCCAAAAAATGACCGAAAAGCTTACCGACAGTGCCCTCTAACCCAACGTCGGCGCCCGAGAAAATTCTAGACCGACTTTTGGCAGTTTTGGGCCAAAATTCAATGTATTTGGACGCTTTTTCGAAGGGGTGCTTAAGAGAACTCTTAGAAATTCGTCCATCCTCTTTAAAATGGCGATTTTAGGTTAGAAAAGTGGTGGAGAAAAGGAGAGAAATAAGAGAGGAATGTTAGCAAAATCTTAGAGAATGTTTAGGATACTTAGATTAAGAGTAGAAATGTAGATTTCTACCCTTTTGGAGAGATTGGAGAGGAGATTTTGAGAGAATTTGCAAGGAGATGTTCTTGCATTGCATGGATCGACGGGAGACTTTATGGGAGAAATTTTCATCTTTCTTTCAAAGGGAAAAGTCTAAGTATTGTTCTTCATTATCTTATGATTTTGTAAACACTTACATGGTGGATTTGCTTTGGTTTAATGAAGTTTCCGTTGTGTTTTCTTCGTGCTTTGTGATGTATCTTTCTTACTCTTTCTTCTACTTTGAAAATAGTGGCATAAGAAAATTATGTCATTGTTTCCATTCTATTTTTCTTTTGCAATGTGTAGGATTCATGATTAGGATATTGGGATGCTTGCTAAAAGATGTTTTAATTATAAATGTGATGGTTTTTACTTGTACTTCATTTACATTATAATAAGGGTCCGTTGTATTGTTAAAATTCGTTGTAATTGCATTGTCCCGATGGGTGATGGAATTCTCAACAAAGTGGAACCACATTCAAATTCCATGGATGGTGAAGTTCATGGGAGTTGAGTGCAAATAAATAGGAAAATATATTAATCTGGCGTAGAATTGGAGATTTTAGAGTGACAGGCTAAAATCTTCAATTTGGTCTTATCGTTTGGGTCCTGAAGTGTAGATGTTAGCCCTCAGGCGAGGGGAACGTGGGAGCTCCGAAGTGAGAGCCGGTATCCTCCCAGCCTAGCCACAGATTCAGTAACCATGCATAGGATTAGTAAATGTTCTTTATACCTAGACCAAAGGGTAAAGAATAGGATTGCTCCTATTTAACACATACAATATTTAATGTATCTCATTACTATACATTATCCATTTCATTACATAAGAATAGTAGTTTTTATTACCTCAAAATTCTCCAAACCAACTCATCCAAGAACAATTATCTTTAGGATTATTATTTGTATTTAGTTATAGTTACTATTACATTTAACACTTGCATTTAGGAGTAGTTGCTTGTTAAAACATCATTTTAATCGACATTCCAAACTAAGGACTAATAGTAGTAGACTAGAATTTGACTAAAGATCTCTTACTTCACTTCTTCATGGGATCGATACTGGGGTTTTTAAAGAAAACTCTATATTACTTGAAGCGATACATATACTTGCGTAGTACCCCTAGTGTGTAAAATATTTTCAAACTTTTATATCATTTAAGATTTTGTACACTAGCTGCTATTTATAAATCGGGCCAAGTTTTTGGCCATCTTTAGGAATTTAATTTACTGCGTAATTGCGGGTCGGGTCAGTAGAGATAGTCGGGTAAAGATATGATGGATCTGTCATCCTAATATCAAGTCTACCTGGTCATTAAAGTAGTCGCCCCAACCGAATCAAAGTTCCCCTTGTCAGTAATCCATGAATTGCATCATTCAAGAGGAACTTGGTAGCCCTATGGTCAAGAGTAGAAAACTCTAAATTCTATGACCCTCTATAGGTAGAAAGTAGAGGCGGGACTTACACTTACTAAAGTGTCAATTAAGCCATTGGAGTGAAAAGAAAACAGAGGTGACCTGACCCACGAATACTTAGTTAAATAATTCATTTGCCAAAAACTTGATTCCCGATTTCTTTTTTAAGCGGCTAGTGTGCAAATTGGATATGTTATAGAATTTTTTAATTTAACTTATAGTTAACACACTAAGGGTTCTACACAAGTATATGTATCGTTTCAAGTAATATATGATTTTCACTTAACACACAGTATCGACCCCACAAGAAAGTTGAAAGCTCTTTTTATTAACTTAGAAACTCAAGTTAAACTACAAACAAAATATCTTAGGAAATAAGATCATAATTTAAAGTGTAAAAAGAAGTAACTAATTTCTACTAATTTTATTTCAAAACTTAAATATAATTCAAAGTGTTGAAGAGTTCAAATTATGTGAAATTCTTTCCCCTTGCAAAGAGATCATAATCCCTATAGGAATAAAATGTTTAAAGTTTTAAATATAGTTTTGTGACAAATAGAAGCATTCATATCATTTACCCTCTTCTGAGTGCATAAAGAATATTGGCTAACCTAGAGTTAAGTTCCTACATAGGTTATGCTAGGTAGGTTCTAGTTTGTCACTCTAAATTACCCATTGTGCCCTCTCTTTAAGACTAACTGGTATTTAGGTTACGAACTTTAGAATAAATTGGTTAAGATTATAGCATGTCACCCTAGAATCACTGATTTACACACATCAAAACTTATATCTCTATCTATTTGCACTAAAACAATGGGATACCACCCATCAGATTAATGTGATTATTGTTGGTTAAGGAATACATAGCCCTCTGGGGTCATTATGGACTCATAACAAATTTTAACACACCAATTGGCCAGATTGACTATGTAAACTACGTACGAAGTAATGAATCATCACAAGTATGGAATAAGAGAAATCTTAATCAATTCAAATCCTCCACATGATTAAATCTTTTTGTAAGGAGAAAGATAAATAAAACTATTCAGATTTTTATGGGGAAAACAAAACAAAACATGTTTTATATTTAAATTAAAGTTTACACAGTTAATCAGAGTTGAAAAAAAAATATAAAGTACTTATTTCAAACTATTCCCCAATCAAATCCTCTGAAGTTCCTTTGATGACTTCTTTACTCTAATAGACTCACCAAAAAACCCACTAAAAAGGTTCTCACTCACAACACTCAAACACACACAAACACACCACACACACCAAAAGCCTTCAAGTGAGTTGAAAATTCCTCTTCATTGGCATCTAATGACTCCTTTTAAAATAACTCACGAAATTTCCGAGATTAACTTCAGGTGTCTCTTCAAAATTCATCTAAATTCAATGCATTTTAGAGAAACCTTTTTTGCTACCTAATTGCCCAACCGTGGCACCTATGCACCAACCTTCTAGAAGCCACAATTTACTACCTGGTTCCTTGACGCCATAAGCTGGCGCCTAGGCGCGAATTCACTTTGTGCATTTTTCCTCCTTTGACCACTATTTTGCTCTATTTTCAATACTTGTTCTCTTAAACCCCATCTCTTGTACCTGTAATAAAAAACACATAAAATAACTTCTATTAAAGTAAAATACCCTTAAAAATGAACATAAAATGTATATATAAAATTAGCACATTTAAGGAATATCAAATCCCCCAAACTTAAACGTTACTTATCCTTAAGTACCTCATCCATTTTGTAAAATAAATGCTTAAACTTATGGTAGAGGGTTTCATTAAAGATTATTGTACTTTTGCACTATGACCGTGATCATGAAAATTTAGAAAAAATAATTGGGAATTCAGGATAAAACTGTGGTGTAAGAGTATCTAGTAATCAAGTTGGGAATTCTGATTTTCTGTTCATTTCAAAAATAATTGTAATTTTCAGACTTATAAATCCTAGAAGAATTAAAAGAACGAATTATATGAGAACTCTACTAGTAAAGATTTGACTAATACATTTACAATTGATAATAAGTTTAGAAATGTAAATAATTTTCTTCCTTCAAGATGATTCAAGTGAAGCCAATTTTTAATTAAGCATATCCTCAAGTTCTCCCAACATACTTTTCTTTTTAATTTTCTTTTTATTTTGATTTTGCTTTTATTTTTCTTTTAGTATTATTTTCAATCTTTATTTTCTTTTCTTTTTATGTGAGAATTATTATATTTGGATAGCCTTTTATGATTTTGAACTTCACTATCTTCTTCCTTAAGTTAAAAACTTATTACATATCTTCACTTAATAATGTGTATTAGTATAAAAATGATTTTTCATAGAGTCTCAAATTCTTTTTAAAATGTAAATCAACGATCCTTAGTGTTTCAAAAATACAATTTTTCCTACTTTGAATAGTAAAAGTATATTCTTATACTTTTATACTAAATATCTTAACTCTAGAATTACCCTTTATCATTAATTTTTTTACTTAAGTTTTCTATAACATTCATAGAATAAAAAAGTAGTGTCTAATGATAACACCACATATCATAGGTTATGTTAAAATAATTTTTAAATATAGTCTATTAAGGACAAATAAAGTTTAGTTTTTAAAATTTTTTCTCCCTCCCCTAAACTTGAATTTTTAAACATTATAAAACTATTTTTTTTACAGAAATGTAGGTAGGAATAAAATTTTCTAAAATATTTTCTATCAAAAGTTGTTAAGCATAAAAAGTCTACAAGTACAAAAAACAAGGAATAGGTGAATAGCAGAATGTAAATCTAAGTTAAATAAATTTTAATATGAAAATTTGCTAAGGACTACTCTAACTCATAAGCAGACATATTTGTGAACTAGAACATAAAGAAAATAGTAATACACTAAAACTTAAAGAGTGCAGAATCCAAAAAATAGTAGTAATAAATAACATAAAAATCTGGTATAAACAGATAACTAAAAGTTAGCAATAACTAAATAGATACAGACTCATAATAACTATGCCTCCTCATGCTCCTCCTCCTCATCATCCTTCTCCTTCTCATCATCATCCTCATCCATAGCCTTGCGACCTTCAAACATCTGATAATGAGGATATGCATGGAAGTCTATGCTCTAGTCTCCTCTTAAAAAGCTCACTAGGGATGTATTAAAACTAGCTTCGTAATCACTTTTGTGTTTCAAGTAATGTTCCAAATGATCCCAGTGATCTTCATTTTCTTGTTGCTGACACTGTACAAAAGATATATCACCTTGATATATCAGCAATTGCTCAAGTATAGTGTCCATTCTAAAAGGAGGATGAGTCGAAGTACTAGAGGTAGAAGGCCTCAAAGCTGAAGTAGAGGGAATATCAGAAATTATAGCTCAAGATATTCCATATAAATCAACATTAGCTATACCTATAAGCTTTAATGGTGCATTAGCTATACCTATAAGCTTTAAGAGAAGGGTAACCCAAACCTCCTGTAGTACTGGCTTTGGAAGACTTGAAAGTTGACTTGTAGGTGAGAGAGCCAACATCAATAGATTTCATCTTCTGAATGTAACAGTTTAGAATGACTCTCTCCCTGGTCACTTCATTCAAATTGTTTGTAGAGATAAGTCAAGCAGAGATAAAATAATGCTAGCTTTAAATGAGGAATTAAGCATAGAAGAGAAAAAATTTACCTTATGGCCGTTCTTAATTTTCCACGCTCCACGTCCATCCATCAAAAATAAAATAATCTCATCGAGCTTCGATTCAGTAGGATCAAATTTAGAATAGAAGAAATCCAGAACAGTGGCCAGCTCGTATAATGCATTCATCCGCTCATAGGTAAACTCAACTCCCCTCTTCCAAACAAACACTTTATCGTCATATGCTTCAAGCAGATTAGCATAAAACTCTCGAACCACAGAAATAAATGCTACATCAATAAAGTAGCACAAAATTTCCTAGTGACGAGCTACAATTAGATTCTTCACAAAACCACCAGGACTAGAGAAACTTCATTCAACTATAAACTTCTTCGATAAGAGAAACTCGTTGTATCGATCTTGTGTTTTTAAATTGACAAATTTGTTATTGTCAAAGACTTCCTTCCCATTTCCTCTCTTTATATTTGGAACCATGTCTAAATCTAATAAAAAGTCCAAATAAATTCTAAATATAAGTTCTAAAGCCTCATACAAGAATTTTCCAAGTAAACAAACTCTTCTGCCATGGACTTTTACTAATTTCTCAATATTTTTCAATATTTTCTGAATTTATATAATGTAGAAGAAATTCATAATGAAAGAAGAATTTTTTTAGGCAAAGTGTAGATCTTACCCAGAGAAGAAGAAATCTAAATTCTTAGGCCATATATCACCAAGAATCATAAACTAGGAGAACCTCCAGGGAGGTGTTGGCATGCGAATGGGGAATAAGACAAAGTTCAAGCACAGAAATGGTGTCGAACAAGATAATTTTAGGATTTAAGGGGGTGAACCAGCGGTTCGACTGGTTCAGTGCCTCGGCGCTGGCTTTGGCGCTTAGGCACCCTGTTTCTCGAGTAACTGGCGCTTAGGTGCCAGTTTCGGTGCAAACACATAATTTTGTAAATTTTGTTTTTTTTTTATTTATTAAAATATAAGCACAACAAATTTAAAGTCTCCATACCCTAATTTAATCGATTCAGCATCATTTTAATAATTATCTTCCAATCATTCTCTAACTTCTAGTTGTACCAACACTAGATGCTTAAAATACAAACAATCCAAATGAGCCAAGCATATTAACACCATATATTAAACTCACAAACTTGATATAAATTCACTAAAAAAACATCAGTTCAATACAAACCAACAAAACATCAATCAAAATAAGCAAAAACAAAAATTCAAACACTACACATACAATATGCAGACATATCATCACCTACAGATTAGAGTTCAGCATATCAATCACACTTAAATATCAGAATTTCTAACAGAAAGCACCCACTGCTAATAATCATGAACATTATTTTCCTCTACCTTATTATTCATAGCCTGGTGATGCACAAACAGATTATAAAACAGAAAGTGAGGAAATTCTTCAGCAGATTTTTCTTCGATCCAATTTTTTTTCTAATACATCCTTACTTGCGCCTCCTAGAAACATGTCATATGATCAAATTGAAACTTCATCTGCCAGTCCAGATGATTCAATTAATCAGATGTTTTACTGTACTCGGTGTGAATATTTGTTATTTTCTCTTCATTCTCCTAGATCCTTTCTGTAATACCTTTGAGGCTAAGCACAAGAAATCCATTGAAGTAAGTCTAGGCATCCTTGTTGATGGATTTCTTTCTATCAAACACTCCATTGCTCTAATCACAAGGAAAAGTGGATCTTGCACTCACTTCCTCCTCCCAAATTCTCTCACACGCCTAGATAATGAAGCCTCAGGAACATTAGGTAGGCTTATGGAGGTTTCAAAAGGAATAAGTGGGTTTAAATAGCCAAGGGGAGTTTATCCATGATCTTCGAACCATGGCGCCTAGGTGCCAGATTTCCATGCTTAGTCACTTGACTTTCTATAAAGTGGTGTGTAGGCACCAGATTTTAGCGCCTAGGTGCTAATGCTCAAATAAGCACCACTTCACCTTAGGTCCAATTAATACGACCCAACCTCATCTTGTTCATTAAATTAGTGTATAGTGCCTCCTTGAATCTTTTTGGTCTCATAAAATCTTAATACAATCAACATATCAACAATAAACAACATTAATAAAACCACACAAATAACCACGGGTTGCCTCCCACAAAGCACATAGTTTAATGTCGTCAGCTTGAAGTATCTAATGTTTTATTTAAGTTGTCCCAACATTAGGACTTCATCATGTATAAGCATGTTTCCACTTATGTAAGGTTTCTGACCCACAATTTTTTGTATTATGATATTTTAATTTAATTGCAACGAAGCCAAAAACTTGACCCCGCTATATTATATGTATAGAATTGTAATTGTTTATGTTGTGGATGCTACACAAGTATACGTATCGTATCAAGTAATACAGGGTTCTAGTGGAGTCCTGGTTATCAATCCCACAGGGAAAGAGAAAATAAAATAACAGCTAATTTTAAAATAATAATAATAATTCTAAAATAGTATACGAAAATTTTGAGTTCTAAATTTAAGCGCAATAAAGTAAACTAAGTATTCTAATCAGGTAACTCAACTAAGTAGAAAATTAATACGTATTGAAAGTTCAGGAAATTAAACTAATTGCTAAATAAGTCTTAACTATTCAGAAAAAGTATCTTTCCCCTTGTTTAGAAATTTAAATGATTGATGAATTTAAATAGATAATTTTTAAGGTATTGTAACAAATAGGAGCATTCCTATTCTTTACCCTTTGGTCCAGGTGTAAAGAATATTGACTAATCCTATGTTTGATTACTGAATCTGCGGCTAGGCTGGGAGGATACCGACTGCAACTTCAGAGCTCCCACGTTCCCCTCGCCTGAGGGCTAACATCTACACTTCAGCTCTCAAACAATAGGACCGAATTGAATATTTTAGTCTGTCACACTAAAATGCTCAATTCTACGCCCAGTGATATTATTTCCCTATTTATTTGCACCTTCCTTCCAAGGCTTTTGAATTCCCCGAATATCAGATGTAATTTTTATAATAGTTGATAATCAACACATTTTAACAATTCAAATGGCCAGTTTGAAAGTAAATTAAGTTTTAAATAAAAATTATCACAATTTATTAATATATAAAAGTACTTCTATTTTTAGTTCATCAAGTCACTTAATTTCATAACAGGGAGAAAGACTAATAAACTACTCGTAATGCATGGGAACTAAACTAAGCATGGATTTCATTTAAAGTTAAAAACAATAAATACAAATACTTATCTCAATTTATCCCCAAGCAGACTCCTCACAGTTTCTTTGACTCTTCCTTCCAGTACAGCAAGACTCACTAAAAAACTCACTAACTCACTAAATACTCACTTATAACACTCAAGGACTCTCTAAGACACACACTAAGACACAAAACTGCACACAAAACTGGACTCTAAAGACTTAATTTCGGCTTCTATATATAGAGGTGAGCAAAGGACCAAGAGGTGTGTAAGCATCCCTTCAAAAAGTGTCCAGGTTCAATGTATCAAAGCCATTTGAACTAGCTCGCCGTCGGCGACGAACTACCTCGTTGTCGGCGAGGCTTCTAGAAGATCTTCGAACCACGCTAGCTCGTCGTCGGCGGGCTCGGGCTCGCTGTCGGCGAGACGAGTTATAATTCCTTCAGAAATGTCTCCTCATAGCCTCGTCGTCGGCGGGCTCGATCTCGCCGTCGGCGACTCGAGACTAAATTTCATTATTTTCTTCCTTTTTGCTCCAAATTCGCTCCTTTTTATGATTTTTGCTTTTATCACCTAAATTCTCCATTCCTGCAATAAAATAAAGAAAATATCTTTCTTTAAAGTGCAATTTCATCAAAAATAGGTATGAATTTCTTAATAAAATTTTCAGCGATCAAAATCCCCCAAACTTACTTATTACTTGTCCTCAAGTAATTTTAGTACTACATAAAAATAATGAGTTTTATAATAAGATTTTTCAATTTAAATAACTATGAATTAGATTAATTAATATCATAATAAAGTTAAATAAAAATAATTCATGGAATTTAATTAATCTTATAGAAATAAATTATTTAATTATCAGGTCTAAGATTTCTAGCTTACTATTCATTTCAGGAATGACTATATTTAAAAGAATAACTACTTAAGATATTCATATGATAAGAAATTCAAGAAAATACTATTAGGTAAAATTCTAATGCATAAACATAAGTTTGGAAATATCTAAGTTTTTCCTTTAGGTTAATTCAAATGAAGCCAATTTTTGATAAGGCCTCTCCTCAAGCTTCTCCTCATTTTTCTTTTTCTTTTTTTTTCTTTTTCCTTTTTCTTTTTTCTTTTTCTTTTTTTTTAATGAGGATTACTGTATCTGGAGAGCCTGTTAATAATTTTGAACTTCATTTTCATCTTCCTAAATTTGAAGCTTAGAAATATTTCTTAGCTTATATATACTTCATAGTTTTTACTTCATTGATTTTCAATCTTTTCTTTTTCACTTGAATACTTAAGAATTTTAATTTTAGAATATAGTTTTCCTTACTAAAAATAGTTTACTATATTCTTATTCCCTTTAACCAAATATTTTATTCTATTTAATCAATTAAAGCACTAGAAATATTTCATTTAACCTTTTATAATAATAAAATAAAATAATTCATATTAATTAAATTGAAAAATATTTGCTATAAAAATCATTTTATAATAATTTGAAAAATAGAAATTGAGAACAAGTTAATAACTAAATTTGTATTTTACTCCCCCCCCAAACTTAAATTTTTATATCTAATCTAAATAATGAAAAAGGGAAAGTAAATAAATCATACCTTTGAAGTTTAGGTATTTATTTTTTTCTTTGAAATTTTTGCAGGCTTTTTCATTTTTCATTAAACCTATACTGTTAGTATTCTCCATATATGTATAACAGTTTAAAGAAAATGCAGGGATAAAATCTAAGATAAGTATTAAACACAACAATTAAAATAACTCTATACTACACATATGAATTACTATATATTAAAAACAATTGAACTAACAGATTAACAATTTTAAAAACTTAAAACTATACAAAATAAAATAAAAACATACTAAAGAAAACTATTATCCTATTTAACATAAAAACAAATGCAATTAACTAACACAAAAACAAAAACTAACTACTATAACAATTCAAGCAAATTAATCTAACTAACATCCAATGTCTCAAAATATAAAATACTGAATATTACAAACATATAAAGTCCTGAAAATAACTTACATCAAACAAATAAAACAAATAAAGTCCTAATCTTCGACATCAAAGTCCCAAACTATATCATCCCCTCCTCGATCCGTAGGTCAGGAAGGCCGAGCATGATGATACCGAGTGTACACGGGGCATTACTGGAAAGATAACATCTAAATCTCCACTCCTATAACGACGTTCGGCTTCATAGTATGCAATTTCGTATTCCGAATGTCGCTGGAGGTATTCACTATCATAATCATGTCTCCTCTCCAGATTATCAATCCTTTGATCAAAATGATCAAATCTTCTCCCCATTGTTTCTCCAAACTGCTCAAAACTCCTCCTATGCAGGGTTAATTCATTCATCAAATCTTGTAGGGTAGGTGTGGTAGGTTCAGGAGGCTCATAGCTAGTAGAGGGTATATCTCTACTGGACTGAGTGAAATAACTTCTCACTCCTGATCTCCACCCTTCATGAGATTCATACTTCTTAATGTTGGCAGTTGTGAGTGGTTTCATAGGTTCCACCCGTTCTTCATCATCTCTAGCCTCAACTCTAGAGAGTTGGCGGAGTGCAAAAATTAATCCAGGGTGTCCCAATCCAGCTCCACTCTCATTTCGAGGAGTGGCCAGGATGTTTTGATAAATAACTCTCCCGATGTTGATGCTTCTGTTATTTTGAATGTAGAAATTCAGAATTGCTCTATCTCGTGTTACCTCACTGTGGTGATATGTGGGTAACATAGTAGAACAAATAAAGTAATGCCAGAATTTAGAGACTGCATTTAATTTAGAAAGAGGAAAATTCACTCTTTCCTGCTGCTTAATTTTCCAAACTTCGGTCCCATCAGTGAGAAAGTTAATGACTTCCTCCAGGTGGTCCTTCCATCGTTCCAAAAGTTTCATACTCGCTAAAGTGCGAGTCATGAACTTCATAGAACGTGTTAATTCTTGCAGCATTGAAATCTACAAAAAACCCTCGTACCTTTATCGGTGCATCTTCGGCGGCGATCAAATTGGCATAAAATTCTTTAACCACTTCTACAAATGCTCTATATTGAACGTAACGAAGTTCTCCCAACCTCGTTCCTTAATAATCCGCTCTACTTCTCCTCCCAGATTTTTGAATACCCGATCCGCAATGCACTTTCTTCCTTGTATGTTTTCAAAATATTTAGCCTCGTGCTTGTGCATTGATGAAGCGATTTTCGTCGAATTCTACTCGACGTTTCGTCGTGGAGCCATACGATCGATTCGTGAAAATCGTGAAAATTTTCACTAAACTTAAAAATAATACTAAGAAGGTTTCCTACAACATTTGTAAGCAATTTAAATCAAATTCCATGGATTTCCACCGAATATTTCTTCCACATTTTGATTTTTCCCAAAATTTGCAATGCCGTGAAAATATATGGTGAAAATAAAAAATTCTTGCATAGGAGTGAAGCTCTTACCAAGGGAAGATGAAATCCAGTGTCAAAAAGTGTTGAAATTGCTTCAAATCCAAGATCTCTCAAGCCCTAGGTCGGTTTTTGCGAAAATAAGAGGTTGGGGATGATGAATAGTGTTTTTTGACCTGTCAAAATATATGTTTTTTCCGACCTCGCTGTCAGCGAGATTTTTCTCGCCGTCGGCGAGCTAATATTTTTCAGAACAAAAAAGTCTCGGGAAAAATCCGCTGTCGGCGAGAAATTCTTCGCTGTCAGCGAGATCGATCTCTCTGTCGGCGGGATTTTTCTCGCCGTCGGCGAGATTCCAAAAATTTTAAATTTCTGAAATTCGTCACTCATTTTCGTCCTTGATTTGTCTTATATTATATTTTCGATCACATCATTTATTAATTTAATATGAAGATTAGCTACTTATACACAAATAAATTCACACAACACAACAAATTAACTTTAATATTGAAATCTATGAGATGTACAAACTAACATAATTTAAACTCTATAATCAAACTTCAAACTTCAATTCTTACTACTAATCAACATCGCAAACCAATCCACGACACACTAAATGCTGATACAAAACTATGACGCATATCTCAGTTAAGTTGAGATATTCAAATCATCACTCCACACATAATAAAATCTAAATCAAATCAAATAACATAAATTCAAACATACTATAGAAATCTTTACTACTACTCTTCAAGGTCAGAATCTTCATCTTCTCTGATATTTCCGATATGACGATGATGCACAAATAAGTTATAGAAAGGCCTGAAGGGAAATTCCGAAGCAGATTCTTCAGTGATCCAACCCTTCTGTCTTAGTAAATGAAGAAAGCTAGCTTCCAGGTGTCCAGAATGATCAAAGTGTTCCTTCATCCTCCAATCAATGTGATCAAATAAATCAGATATATGTTGACCTCATTTTTGATGAGGTCATCTCTTCTTCTTTTTAGTACTTAGGATCTAGCCTTAGGCTTTTCTTTTGACTATCTTAGAGGATTAGAATTGGGACCCACCTTTTAGAAATTCAAACCACTTCTTAACTCCCTGCAAACTTCACAAACTTGATTGTAGACCCCTAATCACCTAGAGGGTTGAAACCAAATGTAGAAGTTTAAAGGATGAGTTCCTATAGGACTCTTTGGCCTTGGAGCGCCTCCAGGTGGCCCGGTCCAGTGAAGGGCTGACTTACACACACACTACATTTATACACTACACTTTCACACACCTCCTAAAACACACCTATACCCAACTTGATCTCCTGACTCATGAAGGTGAGCCACATGGATGGTCCTTAACCCCTAAGCCCTTGGCTAAGAGGGTTAGGAACAACATAGTGAATGCCTCAAATGAGTCACTTCATGGCTCATGTGGGCTTGATATGGCTTCATGGCTCAACCAAAATTATTTCATTCCACTTACATTCACCCAATCTTCAATTTTCCAAATTTTCAATTTTTGACCCCCGAGACCCCGGACCCGCCTAGCCTACCCAAAACCCTTGAAATTACCCAAATTTTTCAAAATTTCCAAATCACCCAAAATTCCCCAAAATTAACCTTGAACATTCCCACATTACTCAAATTGATCACCCATACCCAAAAATACCAAAAATTCCAAAAATACCTCCCAATACCCTCCAAATACCCAAAATACCCCTCTTGACCCAAAATCCCAAAAATTCAGAAAATTCCCAGAAAATTCCAGAAACTCCCAAATATTTTCAATTTCATTTTTTTCAACTACACCATGGGCCAATTTTGACAATTTCCCCTACTTTTGTCAAAACCCCCAATTTGACCCATTTTAACCCTAAGTGAACCCAATGTCAAACCAAACCTACCCAATTGACCCAAATTCTGGTCCAATTCAATTCTAAACTTCAATTCAACATTCCCAACACCAATCTAGACCAAATCCAAGTCCAATTTGATTGACATTTGGATCCAATTTCACTTTTGGCCTTAAAGCCCAATTTGGACCCATGACCCAAACCTAACCCAAACTCACCCAATTCAACTCCAATTAACCCCAAATCTTTTCTAAACCTCCCTTAACATCCCTAAAAACAAAAAATTAACATGATTTGCCCAAAATTTAGACCCAAACCCCACTCAAATTCAACCCAAAGCTAAAAGGCCCAATTTTGACCTAAACCCAAACCTAACCCAAATAAGCCCAAACCTCAAAATCAAAACCCAACCAAAGCCAAAACCTCTTTGAAACACTCCCATAAACATTTCCCAACATTTATTTTACATCAATTTCAACCCTAGCCCAACATTGGCCCAAGTTAACCCAATTTGACCTATATTGGCCCATTCACCAAGGAAGCCCAAATTCAACCCAATTCAAACCCAAATCACTCCCAACTTGCTTCAAATCACTCATGACACATCCATGAACTAAACACAACATTTGTTTGACCCAATCCTTCACAAAATTCCCATCCATAAATTTATTTTTAAACCAAAAGCCCACTTTCTTAAACCTTCCTAAAAGCCCAAATTTCATGCTAAAGCTCATATGACAAATTCTTCTCATCATACCCTTAATTAAAATCATCCCTAAGTTCTAATTGAGCCATCAAATGATTCCAAATCAAGCCATCTGCCAAATCCCATCAAATCACTCCTAAATTACCAAAATTCCTAAAAACCTCTTTCATGAAAGTTGACTTAGCTTTTTCCAAGCCAAAGGTGAGCCATGAAGCCATGCACGAGCCACATGGGAACCATGAGAGACATGGAATCTACTTTCCACATCACCATACCCAAGATGGCAAGAGGAGGAGGCCCTTTCCATATTATCTTAAGGGGGATTAGCCACTTCCATGACTCCACTAAACCATGCTTAAACTTAATTGTACTTGGATGGTGACCCTTCCCCACTAATTAAGCTGACCTAAAACACTTTATCTTCAGCCCAAACTAGCCATGGGAAGGTGCACCTAGCCAAATCCATGCATTTGACCAATTTGAGCCAAAATATACCCTTACCCCATTCTACTTTGATTCAAACACTTTACACATGTCCAAGCCCAATTGCCTTCACCAACTTCAAGCCCCGGACCTCCCGACCCCGAGGGTGACCCATGCCTGCCGGCCGACCACCCGGGTCGCCGGAAAACACCATGGCCGAGACATGGGAAGGAGCCAAGCATTGAAATTCCACCTTGCTCGAGTTGCCCCATGCCCGAGTGGCCATTGCGTGCTGTTCTCCCCTGACCTAAGCAGTCGATCCCAACCCTTGACCATCCCCGTGAGGCTCTCCGACCACCTCTATTTAAACCCGACCCCCTCACGGCCATGGAAGAGAGTTGCATAAACCTTGCCGAAACTCTGCCAAAATTGTTCCAAACCCTACTCCATACTTAGAGCAGTTGATCCCCAGTGTCAATTTGCCCTAATCCCCACCAACAGAACCCAATTTCACAACTGAAATTTCACCTAAAAAACCAGGACACTTTGCCACAGTGAGCCAATCTTCAAATTGACTGGCCCTACACCTTCACTAGACCAAGAGGAGAAGTTTCCCACTGAAAGCCCCATCTCCAGGCCACCCAGTTATTCCAGACTCTAAGCTTTGTGATCGGGCTTGGTTGAAATCATACCTAGGCGATTCACCAGACCAGGAGACTTCATCTGGAGCTTGTTGGGATCCAATCGAAGGTGACACAACCCTCAGATTGAAGCCACACTTCTCTGAGCAAAGGTATGAGCTAATTCTTCATCCCGAGCTTCGGAGATTCTCCATTTCAAATGCTTTAATTTCAATACATGATCACCGTATAGATGTATTCGTCTCTTCAAGACGAATCCATAGAGCATAAGAACACAGAAATCCATTGAGAAATGAGTGAGTTCTTAGGATTTTAGTGTGGATGGCTCTCGGGTGAGAACGCTTGGGGACGATGAACCGATGCCGTTCATTCCATACATGCGCGGACAAACGGCCAGGATCGCGCCGGATGAGGAGATGGAACGATATAGCGGGCCCCGGGAGCGCTGAGTTGGATGGCGGCGTCGAATGGCAGCGCGACACGCGGTGTTTCGGAGCTGCCGAGGTTGACACGGCGCCGCATGGATAAATAGAAAATTAGGTTATTTTCTTATTTATTTAATTCCCTAAAACTTCAAAAATCCATAACTTTGTGTAGAAAAATCAGAAAAATAAAATAAAAATACCCTCTTGCTCAGTGAACAGAGGAGAATAATGTGGAAAAGAAATCATTTATTTTCATCAAGTATTTTATTTTAAATGATTTATTTACCCTCTCGCATTATTTTAATTCTCCATGCATATAGGAAATTCACCATGGCATGAGACCATAGGGCTTTTGAAGCCTCCGAATTTGGGAACATTCCCTGAATTTTCCAAAGTCGAGGCCATCCCTATGAGAAGTTATTGATTTTTCAAATTTATGTTACTGTTTTGAGTATTTTAAATCTAATAATTAGCATGTTGTGAAATAAATTCTAGGAAAATTTGGTGATGTTTCTTATGACCAGAGGACCCTAGGAAAAATAGGTTTTGAATTAGTTCATTTAAAATAACCCTAATTAGTTTAAACACCCAAAATAGGTCCCTAATTAATTAGAGTTAACCATATATCAAATTGACTTGAAATCAATTCTTCACTGACCTTTAGGATCAGAGGAACCCACCATAAAAATTTGAAGTCAATTGGACTTGGTTAGCCCTACTAAATGGGTTGGTTAAGCCATTTAGTCAATTTGAACTTTAAAAATTCATAACTTTCAAAATGCTTTTCAAAAATTCACCAAATTAGTTTTGGAGCCTCTCTAATATCAGGAGAATTTAAGAAAATTAAAATTTCAATTTTCTAAAAAATTTAATTTTTTGCATTATTTTAATATTTTAATAATTAAAAAAATAAAAATATCACAAAAATAATAAAATTCACCAAAATGTCACATTTTGAATTCTAATCACTTAGGAACAAATCCCATATTTTTCTTAGGTCTATTTGGTGAGATATTAAATTTTAAAGCCCTAAGGTAATTTTAAAATTAAAAAAAAATATTTTTTAGCATTTCCACTAAAATAATTCTAATAAATCAAAGAAAAATCAGAAAATTGTAAAAATTGATTCTCTGATTTTCTTGATATCAGAGAGATTTTTGAAAAATAAAAAATTCATTTTTTAACCTTTATTTTATTTTTAAATTAATTAATACTCCAAAAGTTAAAATAATCATAATAAAAATAATATAATTCAAAAACTCACCAAAATTGGTCCAAGTGGTCCTCTGGTCATTAGAAATGTCCCATAATTTTCTTAATGATAGAAACTTTCCCTTGGTCATATTATTAAATTTTCCTTGGAAATCTCTATTTTCTACCAAAAATAATTACATAAATAAATTAAATACAGAAAAATCACATTTTCTCCTCTCTTGTCTTTATTGGCATATGAGTGAAGTTAAATAAAAATTTCAAGTTCATTTAAGCTCAATTTAGTGAGTTATGAAATTATTAAGCTTGAAGGGCAAAGTGGTAATTAAAATTTTAACCCTTAATTAAAACTTTAGGTTTAATAAAATTAAAAAGTAAAATATTTGATCTTAATCTGATTTGGATGATTGAAATTTAAATAATTAAAGGGTAGAAACCTATTAAACAATTTAAAAATAATTAAAATAAACCTTAATTAAATAATTGATTAAATTTGGAAGAATAATAAAGTTGGAATTATTAAATAGGGATATTATTAAGAAGAGATTTGTTCTTTAATCTAAGGGTCCCTAAATTAATCATCTCAATAATATTTAATCCCCAACTAAAATGATAATTCAAATTTAAGTTTTAAAATGTTAAAGGACTTAATCATTAAAATTAAATTAAAGTTAAATTATTAAACTCTTTTTAAATTTTCAATTAAATTAAAATTAAAAATAAAATTAAATTAAAGATAAAATTAAATTAAATCAAACAAATTAAATTAAATTAAATTAAATTAAATTGAACAAATTAAATTAAATTGAATTAAATTGAATTAAATTTAATTAAAATTAAATTAAATTAATTAAATAAAATTAAATTAAAACATATTAAATTAAATTAAATCAAATTAAATTAAATTAAATTAAGTCAAATTAAAATTAAATTAAATTAAATTAAATCAAATCAAATTAAATTAAATTAAATTAAATCATATCAAATCAAACTAAAATTAAATTAAATTAAATTAGATAATGGAATCAAGTTAAAATTAAAACAAATTAAATTAAAATTAAAATTAAAATTAAACCAAATTAAATTAAATTAAATTAAAGTTAAATTAAATTAAAAATAACATCACCTAAGACATAAAGAAATTCAAAAATAAATATAAAGCAACTTGAACACTATTCCAAATTTAAACCCGTTAACCGAAATTAAATTAAATCACAAACCATTTGAACACCAATTTGCCCTCGAAAACTTTTATTGTCATAACTCCTAAACGTAATGCTAAATGAAGTGTTACTTCACTTGTAGGATATTCAAATGTCCTAGTTCACTGAGCAAGATAACAACAAAACTTGAAATTCTCGGACGATTAATTCATTTGTATAATTAAATTCGTTTGGACTTAAAACAATTCTAACGAATATTGAAAAGATGTTTAAGATTCTTCTTAAGCACTTCCTCAATATGATAGGATGTTTATAAGAACAACTGAACTTAATTGTTCTTTGATGAAGAAAATCGTCCTCAAACCAAAACACAAGAACCTAGACGTCATAGGAAATGACTAGCTATAGGATTAGGAATTTGGTAGAAAACCATAACCCTTCCCTTAGCTTTACCTAGGAATTTGCTTAAATATTCTAAATTGTGTTTAAGTGTAGCTTGGGATGACGGGAAGACCCTCCAGGTACGCTTTTATTTTATTGCAATTTACTTTTCTTGCAATTTACTTTACTGCAAATGCACTTTACTTTTCTTGCATGATAAACAACTGTTGCATGAAAACCCACACCTCTAGGGTAGCCCCTAAAACTGAAACCAAAACTAAATTAAAAGTCATTGCAAGATAAAATTCACCGCCACAACATTTCAAAATATAAAACAACTCAAAATTTAATCACAAACAGAACACAAAACTACAATTATAACTAAATTAAAACGTCTTGTTGGATGATCGGGAATACCTCGGATGATGTAACCCAATTGTTGCTAACGGGATTTCCCATGGTCTAAATGAAAGTGTGGAACTCATTCAGTTGAGTTTAGCAAATTCATCTGGACTAAGTGAATCCGATAAAAATAACGATGCCGAAAGGATGGAACCGTGGGATCTTAACCGGTGTTGTTATAATCAACTTTAAGATTTGTTTTAAATAAAACATAAAAAATACTTGGAAATTAAGATTTTCTCTAAACCAGGACACTTCTCTCATCTCCTGATTTATGACTTCTAAAACTAAACCCCTGCAACAACAAGGAGCTCGGAGCATGGTGGGCAGCACGACCATCGTCATCAGCAAAACTCGGATCTACCTCGGCAAAACTTTCTTAGAGTTAAATAACCAAACCATAGGACTTCGAGGTAGTTTGCCTAGTGCAACATAAATCCTCAACCTCTTCATTAGGCATTTGCATGATCATGTCATGTAAATTAAGCCCTAACCGGTCTTAGGACTCTGAGGTAGTCGTTCGGTACGACATAAACCCTCATATCTTCAAGGCTTTTTGTATGATTGTCTCATACGAATATAAGTCCAAATTAATTAAAATTGGCAAGATCAAAACATTAAATAAACATTAGGGCTTTCCTAAATTCAAGCCAAACAATAGGATAGTCGGGAAATTACCGAAGTTCGCTTCGAATCTGTAATTTCTCCTACCTTTCTTCCTTTGAATTCTCAAAACAAAGCATTCCAAACTTGATCCATTCCCTATTGAAATTCCAAAATTCAATCCTTTTGAAAACTTAAACTTTGAAATTCTTGAGTGCAGAATTACTGATTATTATCGAGAGTTTTCTTAAGTGATTCCCGTCACTTAAGATGTAATTAACTATAGGGGCTTGCCCTTATAGGGAATTTTAAGAACCGAGTAATATAAACCCCGTTTAATGCTTTCATATTAAGCGGGGAATTTGTCGGCTTATAAAATTGGTTCGCGGACCAAACGGATGTCACAAATCTTCTAGTTTATTTAATCGAGCCCCACCATCAAGCGATGTGTCTATCCTTAGGGATAGATACACGGTTCGTGGTGCGGTGCTCGTTTATATAAACTATTTGGGATGTGAAATCGGTTTGATTTCATATCTTAAAATTTTCAAACTTAAAATTATTTTCAAAATCAAATGCTACTTTCTAAATTATATATATATTTAAATTAAATTTAAAATATAAAATTCGCCGACAATTTCTGTTAGGCGACCCCCTTTTCAAAATAAAATACACCAACCTAAAAAATATGCCGACAATATATTGTCGATTAAATCTCTCACATTCTGCAGTTCTTTCTCCATTCCATTAATTTTCTTCATAAGTAACTCCGTTTTATCTGAAATAGGCTTTGCTATAGGATGATTCTGTGAAGCTCTATCAGAGATGAATGTAATGTCTTCATTATTGTCCAAGGTAGGGAACATATCTGTAGGATCAAGCGGCTTCCAAGGTAACGGAACCTTTTCCCAAGCTTCATAAGAAACCTGGTACTGACTGCATAATGCAAAAATAGTAGATGGGTGTCCTAGTCCATGAACTGACCCATGCACAATTAAACCCAATGCAGACTTAACAATTATTGATCCCACATCAATAGGTAATCCAATTTGAATACAATAATATATCGCATTCTTTCGAAACCTTGTTTACCCTCATAGTAGGTAACAATTTAGATGAGATGAAAAAGTGTCAGTGCTTTGAGACAGGATTCAAAAGTGACACAGAGAAACTAACATACCCGTCTTCAAGCATTTCCCAATCTTCTGGTTCATCAGTCAGATATCGAAATATTTCATTCATATTATATCGAGAAGGCACAAAATTTGAATAGTGACATACCGGGGTGTTTTCTATAGAGAATAATTCATTTACTCTTGATGGAGTAAACGTCACCCATCTTCATCGGACGTAGATATTCCCATTGTTGATCGCATGTAAGTTAGAGTAGAACTCTTTCACAACTGGAATAACAACAGCATACGTAGTGTAACAAAATACCTCACAATGCCGCTGCGCGATCATTTCTTCTATCTTCTTAGTGGAATTCTCTAATCCTCGATTGACAAATCCCTATTCCTTGATAACTCTTTTCTTTATCAAAACCTTGTTGAAGATCCGTCGCGCTTCCACACTCACAAATTTCCTCCGGTTAAACACTCCGCATTTAGAGGAATCTAAGAATTTGGAGGCCATTATGGTGAATGGAAGGAATTATAGTGAAGAAGGCAGATTTAGAATGATTTAAGAATGGTTTTTCACTAAGGATTTGGTGTTGAAACCGTCCAGATCGGCATTCAAAGTATAAATAACTCATCTTTATAACTTCCTCGCTGTCGGCGAGAAGTTTCTCGCCGTCGGCGACTCAGTTATAAAAACTGCCTTTCAGGTTCTCGCTGTCGGCGGGACGTTTCTCGCTGTCAGCGAGCTCGATAAATAACTGATATTAATTTAGGCGCGAACCTCGCTGTCGACGAGTATCGACCTCGCCATCGGCGAGATTCCAAAATAATGTCCAACTTTGCTCTAAATCGAATAATTTCTTTTCTCATCATAAAGGTTCGAATATGTGATGATTCTTAATAATAAATGAGTAGTAAAGTTTCAATAATATAAACTAACTATTAAGATACAATAAAAATAGATAACTAATATGGGTTGCCTCCCATAAAGCGCTTGGTTTAACGTCGTCAGCCCGACCTAATTTCAATTATTAATCGAGTCGACTAAGCATTAAAACCTCTTTATAGTTACGTCTTATACCTTCGAAATATGGTTTTAATCTATGTCCATTAACTTTAAATTTATATCTATTTTTTGGATCTTCGATTTCTATAGTTCCGTATGAAAATATTTGAGTTATGGTGAAAGGTCCTAACCATCGAGACTTCAATTTTCCAGGAAATAATTTTAATCTAGTATTATATAGCAAAACTTCCTGTTCTGGTTCAAAATTTCTCTGATTAATCTTCTGATCAGGCCATAACTTCATCTTTTCCTTATAAATCCGATCATTATCATATGATTCATTTCTTAATTCTTCCAATTCATTTAATTGTAGCAATCTCTTCTCACCAGCTTCCTTCATATTATAATTAAATTCTTTAATCGCCCAATATGCTTTATGTTCTAATTCAACTGGTAAGTGACATGTTTTTCCATATATAAGCCTGTAAGGAGTCATTCCAATCGGAGTTTTATAAGCAGTCCTATAAGCCCATAATGCAGTGTCTAATCTAATAGACCAATCTAACCTATTTGGGTTTACAGATTTTTCTAAAATACGTTTAATCTCACGATTAGATACTTCGACTAATCCGCTGAGTCCGTGGATGATAAGCGAGTGGATATCTTATGAGTAATATTATATTTTTCTACTAGTTTGTGAATGTATTTATTTCTAAAATGAGTTCCTCCGTCGGTGATAATCACTCTCGGTATTCCAAATCTAGTAAAAATATTTTTCATCGAAATTTTGAAACACTCTTAGCATCACACCTAGGTAAAGCTTGTGCCTCAATCCATTTGGAAACATAATCAACGACCTACTAATATATATGAGTTTCCAAACGAAGGAATAAAAGGTCCCATAAAATCTAATCCCCAAACATCAAAAATTTCAACTTCTAATATAAAATTCGGAGGCATTTCGTTTCTTCTAGATATATTTCCTACTCTTTGACATTTATCGCAAGTTTTAATATATCCGTATACATCTCTAAATAGAGTAGGCCGAGTAAAATCTAGATTGTAGAATCTTATAAGCGAGCTTTATCGATCCCAAAATGTCCTCCAAAATCGGAATCATGACATTTTTGAATAATCGGTTCGCTTTCTTCATAAGGTACACATCTTCTAATAATTAAATCCTTACATTGCTTATATAAATATGGTTCATCCCAAAAATAGGTTTTCGTATCATGGATGAATTTTTTCCATTGTTGCAAAGTTAGCATAGGTGGTAAAATATTACTAACTATATAGTTTACTATATCAAGCATACCATGGTATTTTCCATTCATTGATATTATATAGTTGTTCATTAGGAAAACTGTCTATAATTTCATTTTCAATATCAGATAATTCATGATTTTCTAATCTTGATAAATGATCCGCAATTTGATTATCAGTTCCTTTCTTATTAACGATCTCAAAACCATATATTTTGTTCCAATCAGATAAGGTCTAAATTTATTAAAATCATATACTACCGCTAATAATTCTCTTTCTGTAACTGTATAATTTATTTCAGCATCATTTAGAGTTTTACTAGCATAGTATATAACTTTAAAAATCTTTTCATATCTTTGCCCAAGAACTGCTCCTACAGAGATAATCACTAGCATCACACATAAGCTCAAATGGTTTCTCCCAGGCTAGGTGAAACTATTATAGGTGCTCGTAATTAATTTTTCTTTTAAGAGTTCAAAAGCATTCGGGCATTCGATTGTAAATTCAAATTTCTTGTCCTTTTCGAGAAGTTGGCATAGAGGTTTAGTAATTTTTGAAAAATCTTTTATATAGCGTATGTAGAATCCAGCATGTCCAAGAAAACTTCTTACCCCTTTTACCGTAGTTGGAGGTGGTAATTTAGCTATAACTTGAATTTTTGCAGGGTCCACTTCCATGCCTTTTTCCGAAATTTTATGCCCTAATACAATGCCGCCCGCAACCATAAATTGACATTTCTCCCAATTTAGAACTAAATTTGTTTTCTCACATACTTCTAATATTTTTTCAAGATGAGTTAAGCATGTGTCAAATGATGTTCCAAATACAGAGAAATCATCCATAAATACTTCTATTCCATTGTCAATTAACTTACTAAATATAGACATCATACATCTCTGGAATGTTGCTGGTGCATTACATAATCCAAAAGGCTTTCTTCAAAAAGCGAAAGTTCCATAAGGACTAGTAAATGTAGTTTTCTCTTGATCCTCAGGAGCAATTTGTATTTAATGATAAACGGTGTATCCATCTAGAAAACAAAAATACTTATGTCCGGCTAATCTATCTAACATCTGGTCTAGAAATGGTAAAGAGAAGTGATCTTTCCTGGTGGCGGTATTTAATTTCCTATAATCAATACATATACGCCACCCAGTAACTTGTCTTATAGGAATAAGATCATTATTTTCATTGACTGTGACGGTCACTCCTCCCTTCTTAGGAACACAGTGAATTGGGCTTACCCAAGCACTGTCAGATATAGGATATATGATACCATTATCTAACCATTTTAAAATTTCTTTCTTAACTACTTCTTTCATTATCGGGTTTAATCTCGTTTGGGGATCTGCTTTAGGTTTATGTTCATCATCTAAAATAATTCTATGCATACGGATTGAAGGACTAATTCCTTTAATATCTGCTAAAGTCCAACCAAAAGTTTTCTTATATTTTTTTAAAGTTTCTAAAAGTTTTTGTTCTTGAGATTCGTTTAATGCGGATGAAATAATAACCGGTAAAGTTGAAGAATTACCTAAATAAGCATATTTCAAATGATCAGGTATTATTTTTAGCTCAAGTTCAGGAGGTTTAATAATTGATGGAACTATATTCTTGTCAGTGTTTTCAGTAATATCCAAAAATTCAAATCTTTCCTGAATATAATCTAGTTCTTCATTATTATCTTTAATTAATTCAGTGTTTTCTTTTTCTATTTTATCTTCGTAATATTCCTTAAAATGTTCTTGTTGTAAATGTTCAAGTATTTCCATCCGAAAACATTCATCATCTTTTTCTAACGAAGGATATTTCATTGATTTTTCAATATTAAAGGTAACTTTTTGGTCATTTACTCTCATAGTTAATTCTCCTTTACGAACATCAATCATAGCTTTTCCAGGTAGCTAAAAATGGTCTTCCTAAAATGATAGGAATTTATTTATCTTCCTCCATATCTAAAACAATAAAATCTACTTGGGAAGATAAATTTATCCACTTTTACTAACACATCTTCAATAACTCCCTTAGGATAGGTAATCGAACGATCGGCTAATTGAAGGGTTATCGAAGTAGGTGTAATTTTTCCTAATCCTAATCTCTTAAAAATCAATAGAGGCATTAGATTGATGCTTGCTCCTAAGTCACACAAAGCTTTTCCATAAAATTTTTCTCCTATAGCGCGAGGTATAGTGAAACTACCGGGATCTTTCAATTTTTCGAGAAGCTTCTTCGAATAATAGCACTACACTCTTCACTAAGCGCGATCTGTTTCATTATCGATGAATTTTCTATTCTTATTTAAAATATCTTTCATGAATTTTACATAATTGGGCATCTGATCTAAAGCTTCGACAAAAGGTATATTGATTGTTAATTTCTTTAATATTTCAAGGAATTTAGCAAATTGTTTATCTTTTTTATGTTGAGCTAGTCGTTGAGGAAATGGTGGTGGAGGTTTTTCAACAGAAATTTTCATAGGTATTAAAGGATGTTCTAAGTTTGAATCTTGTTGAATTATTTTTTTTCAATTTCCACTTCCTCTTTTTGGCTTTCAAGTTCTTTTTGAATTTGAGGTTCTAATTCTTTTCCACTCCTTAGTTGTATTGCTTTAATTTGTTCTTTTCCTTGATCTTTAGGATTTATTTCCACATTACTAGGAAAAGTTCCGAGTATTCTATTATTTAGCGCAGATAGTAATATGTCCAAGTTGAGTTTCGATATTTTTAATAGATGTTCCTTGAATTTGTAGTTGATTTCCTTGAATTTGTAGTTGATTTCCTTGATTTTGTAGTTGATGACCCATATTCAAAATTAATTCATCCATAGATAATTTCTTATCTTTTAATTGAGGGTTATTGTTATTAAATCCAAGTGGGTAATTAGGTTTATAGTTTGGATTTGCTTGATTAGGTTGATTCATCCATTGTTGATTAGATGTGTTATTCCAATTAAAATTTGGATGAGTTTTCCAACCAGGATTATAATAGTTTGAATAAGGGTTATTAGTTCTATTATTAATAGCATTTAAAGTTTCATAATTAGATTGAGATTCTATGATTTGTCCGGATGAGTTTTCTTCTAGAGTAGGAGAGTAGTTCATTCCAAAATGATCTAATTTCTTAGATATAGCGAGCAATTTAAGAAGCTAACATAGATATTGCATCGTTTTCATGAATGTTGGCTATCTTTTTCGGATTTACTCTATCGACGAGCCATTGGAAATTATTTGTTGTCATTTCTTCGATTAGTGCATAAGCTTCATCAAATGGTTTAGACATTAATGAACCTCCAGCAGCAGCATCGATGATTGATCTTAAAGATCCTACTAATCCATTATAAAAGGTTTGAATAATCAGCCAATCTGGTAACGCATGATGTGGGCATTTCCTAAGAAGTTCCTTAAATCTCTCCCAAGATTCATATATTGATTCTCCATCTAACTGACAAAAAGAAGTTATATCATTTCTCAACTTAGCAGTTTTAGATGGTGGAAAATATTTGGATAGAAATATTTGTGATAATTCTCCCCAAGTTTTAATAGATCCAGAGTCTAACGAATTCAACCACATTTTAGCCTTATCCCTTAATGAAAAAGGAAAAAGTCTAAGTCTTATAGCATCGTCGGATACTCCTTGATATTTAAAAGTAGCACAAAGTTCTAGAAAACTAGCAAGATGTAAGTTAGGATCTTCGGTAGGTGAACCACTAAATTGATTGTTTTGTACCATTTGGATAATTGCGAGTTTAAGTTCAAATGAATTAGCAACTATATCGTGGTTTTGAATAGTTAAATGAATTTCATCTGATGTAGGGTTGGCATAATCTCTTAATGATCTTTGTTGGTTCATATTTTGAATTTCCGGAATATTCGCCATTTGTGTTAAATTTATTATTTGTTTCTTTTGTTTCCTAATTCTTTTAATTGTACGCTCTAATTCAGAATCGTAAGGTATTAAATTTTCGTGTCCAAATTTGCGCATAAAATTTTTAGAATAGATATTAATTTATTTATTATGATTATTTTAAAATAATCCGTTACTTTAGTAAATTTTTCTTACTTTCCCTAAGAACGGCGCCAAAAACTCGACCCACAATATTTTATATTATGATATTTTAATTTAATTGCAACGAAGCCAAAAACTTGACCCCGCTATATTATATGTATAGAATTGTAATTGTTTATGTTGTGGATGCTACACAAGTATACGTATCGTATCAAGTAATACAGGGCTCTAGTGGAGTCCTGGTTATCGATCCCACCGGGAAAGAGAAAATAAAATAACAGCTAATTTTAAAATAATAATAATAATTCTAAAATAGTATACGAAAAATTTGAGTTCTAAATTTAAGCGCAATAAAGTAAACTAAGTATTCTAATCAGGTAACTCAACTAAGTAGAAAATTAATATGTATTGAAAGTTCAGGAAATTAAACTAATTGCTAAATAAGTCTTAACTATTCAGAAAAAGTATCTTTCCCCTTGTTTAGAAATTTAAGTGATTGATGAATTTAAATAGATAATTTTTAAGGTATTGTGACAAATAGGAGCATTCCTATTCTTTACCCTTTGGTCCAGGTGTAAAGAATATCGACTAATCCTATGTTTGATCACGAATCCGCGGCTAGGTCGGGAGGATACCGACCGCCACTTCGAGCTCCCACGTTCCCCTCGCCCGAGGGCTAACATCTACACTTCAGCTCTCGAACAATAGGACCGAATTGAATATTTTAGTCCGTCACACTAAAATGCTCAATTCTACGCCCAAAGGATATTATTTCCCTATTTATTTGCACCTTCCTTCCAAAACTTTTGAATTCCCCGAATAGCAGATGTAATTTTTACTATAGTTGATAATCAACACATTTTAACAATTCTAATGGTCAGTTTGAAAGTAAATTAAGTTTTAAGTAAAAATTATCACAATTTATTAATATATAAAAGTACTTCTATTTTTAGTTCATCAAGTCACTTAATTTCATAACAGGGAGAAAGACTAATAAACTACTCAGAATGCATGGGAACTAAACTAAGCATGGATTTCATTTAAAGTTAAAAACAATAAATATAAATACTTATCTCAATTTATCCCCAAGCAGAATCCTCGCAGTTCCTTTGACTCTTCCTTCTAGTACAACAAGACTCACTAAAAAACTCACTAACTCACTAAATACTCACTTATAACACTCAAGGACTCTCTAAGACACACACTAAGACACAAAACTGCACACAAAACTGGACTCTAAAGACTTAATTTCGGCTTCTATATATAGAGCTGAGCAAAGGACCAAGAGGTGTGTAAGCATCCCTTCAAAAAGTGTCCAGGTTCAATGTATCAGAGCCATTTGAACTAGCTCGTCGTCGGCGACGAACTACCTCGCTGTCGGCGAGGCTTCTAGAAGATCTTCAAACCGCGCTAGCTCGCTGTCAGCGGGCTCGGGCTCGCTGTCAGCGAGACAGTTATAATTCCGACAGCGGGCTCGGGCTCGCTGTCAGCGAGACAGTTATAATTCCTTCAGAAATGTCTCCTCGTAGCCTCGCGGTCGGCGGGGTAGATCTCACCGTCGGCGACTCAGCACAAATTTCATTATTTTCTTCCTTTTTGCTCCAAATTCGCTCCTTTTTATGATTTTTGCTTTTATCACCTAAATTCTCCATTCCTACAATAAAATAAAGAAAATACCTTTCTTTAAAGTACAATTTCATCAAAAATAGGTATGAATTTTTTAATAAAATTTTCAGCGATCAGTTTCAATCAGTGTCCATTCAATTTATATATTTTTTTAGTTTTTGGTTCTTTAATATCCACAGCTCCATATGATTAGACTTTTATCACAATAAATGGCCCCAACCATTTGGACTTAAGTTTTCTAAGAAATAATTTCAATCTTGTATTATTTAATAAAACTCTTGTCCATGCTCAAAATCTTCCGATCATGCCACATTTTCATCTTTTCCTTATAAATTTTTGCATTCTCATAAGATTCATTTCTAATTTCTTCGAGCTTATTTAATTGCAATAATCATTTCTCGCCAGCTTCCTTTAAATTGTAATTAAATTCTTTGACTGCCCAAGAAACTTTATAGTCAAATTCAACTGGCAAGTCACAAGCTTTTCAAATATGAGCCTATATGGAGGCATTCCTATAGGAGTTTTATAAGCACTCTTATAGGCCCATAATGCATTATCAATTCTAGCAGACCAATCTTTTCTATTAGGATTTAGAGTCTTTTTTTAATATTATTTTAATTTCACAATTAGACACTTCAGCCTGAACACTGGTCTGAGGATGATATGTTGTGGCAATTCGATGTTTAATTCCATATTTCTTTGTTAAGTTATCACTTTATTCTGAAAATGACTTCCCCGTTTTAAATTGATCACTCTTGGCATTCCAAATCTGGTAAAAGTATTTTTCTTTAAAAAATTTGTAACACTTTGAGCATCACAACGAGATAAAGAAACTGTCTCAATCCATTTAAAAACACAATCCATAGCTATTAAAACATATCGGTTTCCAAAAGTTGGTATAAATAGTCCCATAAAATCCAAACCCCATACATAAAAAATTTCAACTTGTAAAGTAAAATTTAGGAGCATTTCATTTATTTTAGAAATATTGCTTGTTCTTTAACATCGATCACATGTTTTTACATAAATATTAGTATTCCTAAATAAAGTAGGCCAGCAAAATTGAGATTGAAGAATTTTAAATGCAGGTTTATCTACTCCAAAATGTGCCTCAAAATCAAATTCACGAAATTATAGAATAGTTTCTTAGATTTCTTCAAATGGTACACATCTTCAAATAACTTGATCCTTACATTAAATATATAAATAAGGGTCTTCCCAAAAGTAAAATTTTGCAACGTGAATAAACTTCTTCTCTTTGTGGCATGTTAATTCGTAGGATAAAATATTACTAACTATATATTTAACTATATCAGCATACCACAGAACATGCCTTTCAGAAATAATATATAATTGTTCATAAGGAAAATTTTCATTTATTTCATCATCCAAATTATGATAATTTTCCTATTCAAGCCTTGACACATGATCGGCAATTTGATTATCAATTCCCTTCCTATCTACTTCAAAGTCAAATTCCTACATCAGAAGAACCCATATGATTAACTTTAGGTTTGTTCCTTTTTTCAACATTAAATTTCTTATAACAGAGTGATCAGTATGCACAATATATTTAGCTCTGATTAAATAAGACCTAAATTTATCAAATGCATATACTATTGTAAATAACTCAATCTCAATATTAGTATAATTTATTTGAGCTTCATTAAGATTTTTACTGGCATATTTTATAACTTCCAAAATCTTATCATATTTTTACCCTAACACAACCCCAAAAGCATAATCACTCGCATCACAAATCAATTCAAATGTTTTTTCCCAATTAGGTGAATTAATAATAGGTGCAATGAATAATTTTTCCTTTAATAAATTGAAGGCATTTAGGCATTCTTGGTTAAAATCAAAGATTACATCTTTTTCCAAAAGATGACACAAAGGCTTGACAATTTTAGAAAAGTATTTAATATAATGCCTGTAAAAACCAGCATGTCCTAGAAAACTTCTAACTCCTCTCACCGTTGTAGGATGAGGTAGTTCAGCAATAACTTTTATTTTTGCTTAATCTACTTTCATGCCATTTTCAGAAATTTTATGTCATAAAACAGTTCTGTTTGCGACCATAAACTGGCAATTTTCCCAATTGAGAACTAAATTTGTTTCTTCACAGTGTTTTAGAACTCTTGATAAATGATCTAAGCATGAAGCAAAGGAGGTTCCAAAAACTGAGGAGTCATCCATGAAAACTCAATTCCTTTCTCAATTAAATCGCAAAAAATAGACATCGTGCATCTTTGAAAAGTTGTAGGTGCATTGCATTAACCAAAGGGCATTATTCTAAAAGAAAAAGTCCCGTAGAGACTTGTAAATGTTGTTTTTTATTCATCCTCATGAGGTATGAGTATTTGTTGGTATCCTGAATATCAATCCAAAAAGCACAAATATCGGTGCCTAGCTAGCATATTTAACATTTGATCCATAAAAAGGTAGAAGAAACTAATCTTTCCTTCTGGCGAGATTCAATTTTCAATAATCAATGCAGATTCATCACTCAAAGATTTGTCTTGTTGAAATTAATTCATTCCATTCATTAACAACTACAATCAATCCCCCTTTCATAGGAACGTAGTGTACAAACGAACCTAAGCACTATTAGAAATAGGGTAAATAATTTAAACATCCAACCATTTCAAAATTTCTTTTTTACTACATATTTCATGATAGGATTCAATCTCTTTTGAGCATCTTCCCTAGGCTTATGATTATCTTCCATTAAAATTCTATGCATATAGATTGAAGTATCTACTAACGTCCATCCAAAAGCTTTCTTATAATTTCTCAATGTTTCTATTAATTTTTCTTCTTGATCTTCAGTTAAGTCTGAGGATATTATAATAGGTAATGTTGATGAGTTCCCTAGAAAATCATACTTCAAATGCGCAGGGAGCATATTCATCTTAAGTTCAGGAGGTTCATCAATTGAAGGAATAAGAAGTTTACTATTTATGTAGTGTCTAGAATTTCAAAATTTTCCCGAACATAATTTGACTCCTTAATTGTTATCTCCATAGATTTACCTTGAAAATTAGTTTCATTTTCATACTCAAGTTCTTGTTTTTTTGTTTTAACTTCAACATTTTCTTGGAAATGGTTATAACTTAAATCATCGATAATCTTCATTCTATAACATTCATCATCTTTTCATTTTGCTGGATGCTTCATGAACTTCAGCATATTAAATGTAACTTCTTGGTCATCAACTCTCATGGTTAGCTCTCCATTCTACACATCTATCATAGCTCATCCAGTAGCAAGAAAATGTCTCCCTAAAATGATTGGTATTTATTTATCATTCTCCATATATAAAACAATGAAATTTACATAGAAGATAAATTTATCAACCTTATCAAATACATCTTCTATAACTCCCTTAGTATAAGTGATAGATCGATCAACTAACTGTAGAGTTACAGTAGCTGGAGAAATCTCTCATAAGCCTAAACTTTTGAATATGGATAATGACATGAGGTTAATGCTATGTCCCAAATCACATAATGCTTTTCCATAAAATCTTTCTTCTATCATACATAGAATAGTAAAGCTACCAATATCTTTATGTTTTTTAGGAAGCTTTTTCTGAATTATTGCACTGCATTCTTCATTAAGTGCAACAGTCTCATAATCACTAAACTTCTTTTCTTATCTAATACACCTTTCATAAATTTAACATAACTTATCATCTGCTCCAACTCTTCAGTAGAAGGAATATTGATTGTAAGCTTCTCGAATATCTCTATAAATTTTCAAAATTATTGATCAAGCTTCTATTGTCTAAGTCTCTAAGGAAATAGCGGTGGTGATCATTCTAAATTGATCTTCGATCTACCTAAAAAATACCTATTTTTATGCCTTATTTATGATTCAATTCTTAAGGATATTGTGCTTTAATGAAAGGTATTTTCATGTTTTGGATATAGATGACTAAAAAAAGTCCAAGAAGGAATAAAGAAGGAAAAAGGAGAAAAATGGAGCTTATGGGGCAAAATATTAGATTTATTGGCCTGGCGCCTAAGCGCTAGCTCGATACAGACGCTGTTAAGATTTTTTGATGACCTTAGGGAGTTATTTTGACGAAGTTAAGAGGTTATTGGATCTTATGGAAGACTGGAAGTTACTCCTAATATATAGGACATGTGATACAATGCATTTAGACATAAGGAAATAGTTTTAATTGCAAAGAGGTGTGATCCAAAGTGAAGAGGTGTGAAGACCTGGTCACGGAGTCCGGCGCCTAGGCACCTGATCCCGGTGCCTAGGTGCGACAGTTACCTTCTAGAAGATGCATTGAATTTGGACGAATTTTGAAGGGGTTCCTTAAGTAACCCCTGGTCATATTTAGAGCTCTATAAATAGGAGCCCATTCTATAGAGAAAAAGGGCCCCTTTTAGCACCTTCTCTCCCCCCTTTAGTTTTACTTAGTTTTTTTAGTCTCTTCCACACATAGGGTGCCACTTTACTTTGTATCTAGTGAGTTTATTTTGAGTATTTATTGTGTGTTGTTGTTGTTGGAGTCTTTCATCGTTGCATTGGAGTCAGTAGAAGTCAGCGGATCACTTGAAAGAACACTTCATATAAGTATTTTTACATTGGTTCAAAGTTTTATAAATATGTTTTGTTGTGTGATTCCAATGTGTTCTGAGTAGTTAGTTATCTTTCTCCTTTCAACTATGAAAAGATAATAAATTAATTAAATTTTATAGGAGAATTAAATTAAAAATATTTAAAACATTGTGATGATATTAATACCTGATCTTAGTTTAATATTTAAATTGGCCATTTAAATTGTTAAAACCCGTTGAAGAATTTTAAGACCTATATGGAGATAAATTCTTAACTAGTAGATATCATATGAATCCTTGTGTAGTCGAAGGCTTTATGCGGGTTATTCTATGTGAAGTGCAAATAAATAGGAAGAAATGATTTATTGGGCGTAGAATTCATTAGTTTTTAGAGTGACAGATTAAATTCTAATAATTTTATTTATAGAAAGAGAACGGGTCACTGGTAGGGCCGACCATAGCCACCCTTGGACATCTAGTAGTGTGAGCCTAGATTAACCCATTCTACTAATAAAACATCCTGAATCGATCTATAGATTAGTCAATGTTCTTTGCACCTGCACTCAAAGGGTAAAGAATAGGAATGCTTCTATTTGGCACAATACCATAATCTAAATTCCCAGCAAAAGATAATTATTCTAAAAATCTTGGATTAGTTGAAAAGGAGAAAGTCGTTTTTACACTTGCATTGAATTTTAATTACTGCTTACTTGCTTATAGTAAAAATTGTTAGTAAATTAAATTCGAAAATAAAAAAATTTATATATATATATATATTCACCAAAAAAATTTTATTGAATAATGGTGGTCTTAATACATCTGACATGAGGAATGGCTAATAAGTCCCCATGTAAAAGAGTTCTAAAAAAAGAAAAAGAAGAAGATAAAAATTCTGAAGAAGAGCTTGAGTTACAAATTATTTCCTTCCTAGAAGAAGCTCTCTTGCCAACCAATTTGCAGGTCGATTCCCCTCTCTATGAATATGACTCCATATAACAACTAGCTTGGAGGATAACTTGAGGATCATATTGACCCAAGTAAGAATGTGCCATGGAACAGCAACTTCATTCAACAACATCTTTACTAAGAGCAATGAATCCATTTCCATATGAATATAATTATGCTTATTAAGGAAGGCAGCTTTGAGACCCCAATAAGCGAGCAATAACTTCAGTTTCAAGGTCGTTATCCGCCATAACAGGAGCGAGAGAGAAACCAATTACAATTACCAATATGATCCCCGCAAATAGCCCCAATTCCAAGCACCAAATGAAGAAAAACTCCCATCGAATTTATTTTAACCCAAGGAACCATAGGTAGTCTCCAAATAACAAGCTTCGACCTTGTTAATAACGAGAATTCGTTGGGAATTAATTATTTGTCTAGCCTTATGAACATAAATTAGACAATTCCTGATAATATGCTGGGTAGAGCAATCCTTGTTGTTGAAAATAACATCATTCCTCCCCATCCATATAAACCAGAAGATAATAAGAAGAATGTAATAATCAGTAGAATCCTTCCAATCTTGCCAGCATAATTCAATACTAAGCCATGAAAAAAATTTGGAAGATAGCCCAAGATTATCCAAAACAGATTTACATACCTCTTGAACAACAAAGCACCTTATAAATATGTGAGAAATGGATTCTTCATCAGCATGGCAAAATTGACAAATCGAAGGTCCACGAATTCCCTTAAGTTTTAGAATGTCATCTGTTGTAAGAAACTTCCTGAAAAGTCTCCAACAGAAAAAAGATATGGAAGGTGTTAAGAATTTATTCCATAGCTTCTTCCCCCAATCATTAGTAGAACAGGTACCTCTAAATAGAAATTTAGACAAGCTTTGATTAGGTGGAATCTTTGTGACCAATTTATCTCTTTTGGCTGGTTGAATAGGAATATTCAAAATCTTTTTTTGGGTTGCAGAATCAATACAACTACTAAGCTTAGCAGTATCCCATTCTGAATTGATCCAGCAATCAGCTACTTTCCGAATGGGATGATGAATGGAATGATGAATATTAAGATCAATCAGAGACTCATTAAAAATCCACTTATCCCTCCAAAAATGAATTTGCCCATCCCCAAGCTCCCATACAAAAAGTTGTTCGACTCGCTTCTCTAACTTTCGAGTAATTGCTTCCAAGTGATTTGAATCCCCAATCTTCAATTGAACTTGAGTAGGATGAATATTAGAACAAGTACTTCCCATGCAAAAACTTAGACCATAAGGAGTTCTTGGCTCTAAAGTTAATCCATTGCTTGCAATAAAAGGAAAAGCCGATTTGCTGAAAACTCTTAAAACCCAACCCACCACTAGCAATAGGTTTACAAACTTTATCCCAATTGGTCCAATGCATTTGTCTATGATGACCTTCCCAAAGAAACTTATTAAATATAATGGACAGTAATTTTTGTGTGCTTTTCTTCATCTTGATCATTTGAAGAATATAGAGAGGATAAGTAGTTAAAATACTCTTGAGAAGAGTGATTCTACCACCATTTGATAGAAATGAATTTGTCCAACATTGAATTTGAGCAGAAATTTTAGATACCACATCATCATAGTGGGAATGTCTAAGTCTACCTTTGATTAAAGGAAAACCCAAATACTTAAGAGGATATTTAGCCTCCCTAAATTCAGTGAAATCTGCTATCCACTTTTTAGTATTAACATTAAATTTAGAACTGAATAAAAAATGACACTTGGACATGTTAAAAGTCATACCAGAGACCTCTTCAAATTCATCCAAAACCTTCATTAAACATCTTATGGAATTCTTACTACCATTCCAGAAAACTATGAAATCATCAGCAAATGCAAGGTGGGAAATCAGTTGAGTGGATCTGTGTTAAAACTGGGTATAAGGGTGAGTGATCTGAACATTATTAAGAAGCTTGGAAAGGTAATCAAAAGCCAATATGAAGATATAAGGAGAAAGGGGGTCTCCTTGTTTAATGCCTCTACTCGCTTGAAAAAACCCATTGCTCTCACCATTAATGAGAACACTATAGTAATTATTGCTTAACCACCTTGAAATGAGTCCACAACGAATCGAATCGAACCCTTTAGCATAAAGCACTTTGAGAATAAAGGACTAACTTATAGTATCAAAAGCCTTGGAAAGATCCAGTTTAAAAATCAAATTAGAACCCCTACAAGGCTTATCAATATCAGTAAGCATTTCTTGAGCTAACAATATATTTTCACTAATACTTCTTCCTTTAACAAATGCTGATTGATTTTCAGAGATCAAAGTATCCATAAGAGGCTGAATTCTAGCCACAAGAAGCTTGATGATGATTTTTGAAAAGGTTGAAGTGATGTTAATAGGTCTAAAGTCCTGCCAACAATCCTTCTTTTATCCTTTGGTATGAGAATAAAAGAAGAGGATACAAAATACTTAGGAAGATCCATGCCCTGAAAGAAAAGCTTAATAGCCTCAACAGTATCCATCCTGATAATTAGCCAGAATTTCTTGTAGAAATCAGAAGTAAAACCATCTGGACCAGCTGTCTTGTTACTGTCTAAAGAATTGATGGCAGATATGTTGACCTCATTTTTGATGAGGTCTTCTCTTCTTCTCTTTAGTACTTAGGATCTAGCCTTAGGCTTTTCCTTTGACTATCTTAGAGGACTAGAATTGGGACCCACCTTTTAGAAATTCAAACCACTTCTTGACTCCCTGCAAACTCTACAAACTTGACTGTAGACCCCTAATCACCTAAAGGGTTGAAATCAAATGTGGAAGTTTAAAGGATGAGTTCCTATAGGACTCTTTGGCCTTAGGACTGCCCTGGGTGGCCTGGTCTGGTGAAGGGGCTGACTTACACACACACTACATTCATACACTACACTTTCACACACCTCCTAAAACCACAACCATACCTAACTTGACCTCCTGACTCATGTAGGTGATTCACATGGATGGTCCTTAACCCCTAAGCCTTTGGCTAAGAGGGTTAGGAACAACATAGTGAATGTCTCAAATGAGTCCCTTCATGGCTCATGTGGGCTTGATGTGGCTTCATGGCTCAACCAAAATGATTTCATTTCACTCAAATTTACCCAATCTTCAATTTTTCAAATTTTCAATTTTTGACCCCCGGGACCCTACACCCGCCTAACCTACCCAAAGCCCTTGAAACTACCCAAAATTTGCAAAATCACCTAAATTACCCAAAATTCCTCAAAATCAATCCCAAGCATTCCCACATTACTCAAGTTGATCATCCATACCCAAAAATACCAAAAATTCCAAAAATACCTCCCAATACCCTCCAAATACCCAAAATACCCCTCTTGACCCAAAATCCCAAAAATTCAGAAAATTCCCAGAAAATTCCAGAAACTCCCAAATATTTCCAATTTCATTTTGTTCAACTACACCATGGGCCAATTTTGTCAATTTACCCTACTTTTGTCAAAACCCCCAATTTGACCCATTTTAACCCTAAGTGAACCCAATGTCAAACCAAACCTACCCAATTGACCCAAATTCTGGTCCAATTCAATTCTAAACTTCAATTCAACATTCCCAACACCAATCTAGACCAAATCCAAGTCCAATTTGATTGACATTTGGATCCAATTTCACTTTTGGCCTTAAAGCCCAATTTGGACCCATGACCCAAACCTAACCCAAACTCACCCAATTCAACTCCAATTAACCCCAAATCTTTTCTAAATCCACCTTAGCACCCCCACAAGAAAAACACTAACATGATTTGCCCAAAATTTAGACCCAAACCCCACTCAAATTCAACCCAAAGCTAAAAGGCCCAAAATTGGTCCCAAAGCCCATATGACATTTCCCCTCATCATACTTTCAATTAAAATCATCCCTAAGTCCTAAACCAATGATCAAATAATTCTAAATGAAGCTTCATCCAAATTTCCACCAAATTATCCAAAATCCTTAAAACCCATTTTTATGAAATTGACCAAACTTTTTCCAAGCCAAAGGTGAGCCATGAAGCCATGCATGAGCCACATGTGAGCCATGAGAGCCTTGGACACTCCACCATGCCATATTGGGTAAGAAGAGGGAGGGCTTTCCTTAATCCCTAAAGCTCATTAGCCTTAATCATGATTCACCTAAACTTAAATTTAATCCAAATATATTTGGATGGAGACTTCTCCATGCCAAACCAAGCTGATCCCTTTGATCCCCCACGGCATCCAAAGCCACCTTGAGGGGTGCACCAAGCCCAAATGGGTGGATTGACCCATTTAGACTCAAAACTAGCCATGCTCCATTCTACTTTGGCTCAAAGCCTTTACACATGGCAATTGCCAATTGCTTGCACCAAGTCCCAGCCCTGATCCACCTGACCTTGAGGATGAGTCATGCCTGGCCGGCCAGCCACCAGGCCGCCGGAAAACACCATGGCCGAGAGCTCACATGTGAGCCAACTTTTGAATTCTCCCTTGCTGAGCTACCCCATCCCCAGTGGCCATTATAGATGTTCTTCTCTTGCCAAGAGCAGCTGATCCCAAGCCCTAACTCTCCCTGGGAGGCCCTCCACCCTCTCCTATTTAAACACCACCCCTCTCGGCCATTTGAGGTGCTGAAACAAACCTTAAGAAAACTCTGCCAAAATTGTTCCAGACTACTCCCCATACACAGAGCACTTGATCCCCACTGAAATCCCCCTGCCATTTCTTCTCTATGAGCTCAATTTCAGAGTTGAAATCCAAGCACAAAACCAGGACACTTCTCCACAGTGAGCCAATCCCCAAATTGATTGGTTCTACACCTTCACCAGACCAAGGGAAGGTGTCCACCAGCAAAAGCCCCATTTCCGAGCCACCCGGTTGCTCCGGCCTCCAAGCTTTGTGATCGACTGTGGTCGAAATCCTACCTAGGCAATTCACTGGACCAGGAGACTTCATCCGGAGCTTGCCGGGATCCAATCGAAGGTGAAACAACCCTCGGATCGAAGCTACACTTCTCCGAGCAAAGGTATGGCCTCACTCTTCTTCCCGAGCTTCGAACATTCTCCATTTTTATTGCGTAAATTTCATCCCACATAACTCGTATGGATGTGTTCGTCTTCTCGAGACGAATCCATAGAAGCATAAGAACGTTAAATTTGGTCAAGTATCAAGTGAGATTTTAGGCCTAGAAGATGGACGGTTCTCGGGCTAGGAGGCTTGGGGACGATGAACGGATGCCGTTCATTCAATACACGCGCGGACGGACGGCTTAGATGGAGTCGGACCAGGAGATGCCGAGGATGACGCGGCGCCGACTCGGATAAATAGAAAATTAGGGATATTTCCTATTTATTTAATTCCCTGAACTTGGAAAATTCATAACTTTGTGTAGGAAAATCATAAAAATAAAATAAAAATACCCTCTTGCTCGGTGAACGAGAGGAGAATAATGTGGAAAAGAAATTATTTAATTTCATCAAGTATTTTATTTTTAATAATTTATTTACTCTCTGCATATTTTTAATTCTCCATGCATGTATACAATTCACCATGACATGAGACCATAGGGCTTTTGAAGCCTCGAATTTGGGAACATTCCCTGAATTTTCCAAAGTCGAGGCCATCCCTATGAAAAGTTATTGATTTTTCAAATTCATGTTATCGTTTTGAGTATTTTAATTCCAATAAATAGCATGTTGTGAAATGAATTCTAGGAAAATTTGGTGATGTTCCTTATGACCAGAAGACCCTAGGAAAAATAGGTTTTGAGTTATTTCATTTAAAACAATCCTTATTGGCTTAAACACCCAAAATGGATCTCTAATTAATTAGAGCTAACCATACATCAAATTGACTTGAAATCAATTCTCCACTAACCTTTAGGATCAGAGGAACCCACCATAAAAATTTGAGGTCAATTGGACATGGTTAGCCCTACTAAGTGGGTTGATTAAGCCACTTAGTCATTTTAAACTTTAAAAATTCATAACTTTCAAAATATCTTTCAAAAATTCACCAAATTGGTTTTGGAACCTCTCTAATATTAGGGGAATTTAAGAAAATTAAAATTTCAATTTTCTAAAAAGTTGATTTTTAATATTATTTTAATATTTTTAATAATTAAAAACTAATAAAAATCACAAAAATAATAAAATTCACCGAAATGTCACATTTTGAATTTTAATCACTTAGGAACAAACCCCATATTTTTCTTAGGTCTATTTAGTGAGATATTAAATTTTAAAGCTCTAGGGTAATTTTAAAATTAAAAAAAATGTATTTTCTAGCATTTTCACTAAAATAATTATAATAAATCATAGAAAAATTAGAAAATTGCAAAATTTGATTCTCTGATTTCCTTGATATCAGAGAGATTTTTGAAAAATATAAAATTCATTTTTCAACATTTATTTTATTTTTAAATTAATTAACACTCCAAAACTTAAAATAATTATAATAAAAATAATATAATTCCAAAATTCACCAAATTTAGTCCAAGTGGTCCTCTGGTCATTAGGAATGTCCCCTAATTTTCTTAAGAACAGAAACTTTCCCTTAGTCATGTTATTAAATTTTCCTTGGAAATCTCTATTTTCTACCAAAAATAATTATATAAATAAATTAAATACAGAAAAATCACATTTTCTCCTCTCATGTCTTTATTGACATATGAGTGAAGTCACATAAAAATTTCAAGTTCATTTGAGTTCAATTTAGTGAGTTATGAAATTAATAAGCTTAAAGGGTAAAGTGGTAATTAAAATTTTAATCCTTAATTAAAACTTTAGGTTTAATAAAAAAAATTAAAAAGTAAAATATTTGATCCTAATCTGATTTGGATGATTGAAATTTAAATAATTAAAGGGTAGAAATCCATTAAGCAATTTAAAATAATTAAACCTTAATTAAATAATTGATTAAATTTGGAAGAATAATAAAATTGGAATTATTAAGATAGGGATATTATTAGGAAGAGATTTATTCTTTAATTTAAAAATCCCTAAATTAATTATCTCATTAATATTCAATTCTTAATTAAAATGATAACTCAAATTCAAAACATTAAAAGACTTGATCATTAAACTAAAATTAAATTATTAAACTCTTTTAAAATTTTAATCAAAATTAAAAAAATAATAATAAAATTAAATTAAAAATTAAATTAAATTAAGTAAATTAAATTGAATTAAATTAAATTGAATTAAATTAAAATTAAAAGTTGAATTAAATTAAAGATTAAATTAAATGAACAAATTAAATTAAATTAAATTAAATTAAATTAAATTAAATTAAATTAAATTAAATTAAATTAAATTAAATCAAATTAAATTAAAATTAAATCAAATCAAACTAAATTGAGTTAACATCAAACCAAACTAAATTGAATTAAATTGAATTAAATTAAATTAAAACTCAATTAAATTAAATTAAATTAAATTAAGTTGAATTAAATATAACATCACCAAAGACATAAAGAATTCAAAATAAATCTAAAATAACTTGAACACTATTCCAAATTTAAACCCATTAATTGAAATTAAACTAAATCACAAACCATTTGAACACCAATTTACCCTCGAAAGCTTTAGTTATCATAACTCCTAAACAGAATATTAAATGAAATGTTACCTCACCTATAAGATATTCAAATGTCCTAGTTCACTGAGCAAGATAACAAAACTTGAGATTCTTGGACGATTAATTCATTTGTATAATTAAATTTATTTGGATTTAAAACAATTCTAGCAATATTGAAAAAATGTTTAAGATTCTTCTTAAACACTTTCTCAATATAATAGGATGTTTATAAGAATAATTGAATTTAATTGTTCTTTGATAAAGAAAATAGTCTTCAAACCAAAACACAAGGAACCTAGACGTCATAGGAAATGACTAGCTATAGGATTAGGAATTTGGTAGAAAACCATAACCCTTACCTTAGCTTTACCTAGGAACTTGCTTAAATATTCTAATTGTGTTTTAAGTGCAGCTTGGGATGACGGGAAGACCCTCCGAGTACGCTTTTATTTTATTGCAATTTACTTTCTTGCAATTTACATTATTGCAATTTCATTAAACGCATCGCACTTACTTTTCTTGCATGATAAACAATCGTTGCATGAAAACCTACACCTTTAGGATAGTCCCTAAAACTGAAACCAAAACTAAGTTAAAAGTCATTGCAAGATAAAATTCACCGCCACAACATTTCAAAATATAAAACAACTCAAAATTTAATCACAAACAAAACACAAAACTACAATTACAACTAAATTAAAACGTCCTGTTGGATGATCGGGAATACCTCGGATGATGTAACCTACGTGTTGCTAACGGGATTTCCCACGGTCTAAATGAAAGTGTGGAACTCATTCAGTTGAGTTTAGCAAATTCATCTGGACTAAGTGAATCCGATAAAAATAATGATGCCGGAAGGATGGAACCGTAGGATCTTAACCGGTGTCGTTATAATCAACTTTAAGATTTGTTTTAATTAAAACATAAAAAACACTTGGAAATTAAGATTTCTTTAAACCAAAACACTTTTCTCATCTCTTGATTTATGACTTCTAAAACTAAACCTCTGCAACAATAAGGAGCTTGGAGCATGGTGGGCAGCACGGCCATCGTCATCAGCAAAACTGACTTAGAATTAAATAACCAAGCCATAAGACTTCGAGGTAGTTTGCCTAGTGCAACATAAATCCTCAACTCTTCGTTAGTCATTTGCATTGCAAATTAAGCCCTAACCGGTCTTAGGATTCTGAGGTAGTCGTCGATACGACATAAACCCTCACATCTTCGAGGCTTTTTGTATGATTTTGTCATATAAATATAAGCCCTAATTAATTAAAATTGGCAAGATTAAAACATTAAATAAACATTAGGACTTTCCTAAATCTAAGCCAAACAATAGGACGATCGGGAAATTACCGAAGTTCACTTCGAATCCGTGATTTCTCCTACTTTTCTTCCTTTGAATTCCCAAAACAAAATGTTCCAAATTTGATCCATTCCCTATTGAAATTCCAAAATTCAATCCTTTCGAGAACTTAAACTTTGAAATTCTTGAGAGCAGAATTATTGATTATTATCGAGAGTTTTCTTAGGTGACTCCCGTCACTTAAGATGTAATTAACTATAGGGGCTTGCCCTTATAGGGAATTTTAAAGAACCTGAGTAATATAAACCCCGTTTAATGCTTTCATATTAAGCGAGAGGAATTTGTCGGCTTATAAAATTGGTTCGCAGACCAAACGGATGTCACAAATCTTTTAGTTTGTTTAATCGAGCCCCACCGTCAAACAGTGTGTCTATCCTTAGGGATAGATACACGGTTTGTGGTGCGGTGCTCGTTTATGTAAACTATTTGGGATGTGAGATCGGTTTAATCTCATATCTTAAAACCTTCAAATTTAAAATTATTTTCAAAATCAAATACTACTTTTCAAATTATTTATTTAAACTAAATTAAAAGTTCGCTGACAACTTCTGTTAGGCGATCCCCTTTTCAAAATAAAACACACAACCTAAAAAATATGCCGACAATTTCTGGCGACTCCGCTGGGGACAATTCCTCTCTCCATTATAATCGGATAATTCTACTTTCAAAAATCGGTAGTGCATCCATGTCCTTAATGGATCAAACTACCCTTCTTTCTGTTGGAATACTATGTTCATTTCTACCGTGAACGAGTATAGCCAACATTCTCTCGGATTTAGGTGTCACTGTTTAGACACCCCTAAACAGAAAGGTTCCGAGATCCTTTTACCTAATTTCTGAGGTGGGGTGGACCCCCAATAGGTGTTAGTTTAGGAGTGATCCTTCGAGTCGAGAAGTCTTGCATAAGACCTTCTTTTCCTTTCCAACTCCGAATCGGATTCCTTACCTTCTCTACACCATTGAACATTCCGTTCTAAATAAACAAATCCTTTAATAAATGATTCTTTTAACAAATGATTCCTTCTTATAAATACATGAACAAGAATGTGTTTGGACTCTTTTCAACCTTAGGTCGACCTAAGAGTTTCCTCCCCTACAAAAGATCCCGACTGAGAGGAGTACTGCTGTCCGCAGGAGGACTGTTCTTACTACCCCCACTGGTCTAGTTGTTTCTGCACCTACCCCGACTTCTGCCAAATTAAAGGGGAAAGAAATCCGGAACTATGGTGAACCTCGTTACCGTGGAGGGTACGGATCTTCTCGTGAGACCTTCGTTTTTGAAATCGGGTCTAGCTCAAGAATTCCATCACCGACAAGGACCCGAAGAAGAAACGAAGTAGAAGGATCGCTAGAGAAGCCGAAGCCGCTCGAAATTGCTTTCTGGAGGAAATCCCGGAAGCTGCTCGAATATACACCGCTGCCGGAATATACACTGCTCGCTCGAATACATACCACTTTTGGGAGGAAGCGGGTTCCATCCCCTCTCCGCCGCGAAGATGAAGAAAATGTTCGCAAGATTGTCGCCGCATTGCCTCAGCCCGCATATTACAACGATAGCCGCAAGAAAAGGACTAGAACTACTCCGTTTGCTCGACTGCAAACTTTGATAGAGAAGTTAGCAAAGAAGGAAAAGTGCCCCGTATCGGAGATTCTACGAAGGATAGGGTGGGTGCCAGTCAAATCCCGTCTTGGGCCCCGAGTAGAACCCGCCATCGTGACAGAAAAGCCAAGTAAAAGAATGAAGGCTAGTCCGCCCGTCGTCGTCTCGGGATTACGGATTAGGGAGGATGCCACCTTCCGACATTTGGTCGACGGACCATCCGGTCCTGGACCTTCCGTCGCTAGAAGGATGGTATGGCGTCCTCTGCCGGGCGATTAAGATTGACACAACGACCGAGAAAGAAAGTCTCGCCAGGAGACTTGAATCTGAAGAAAGCACTACTGCGATAAAGGGGACTCGTGAGAAGGGGACCCGGCAGCTATCGCACGACAACCGCGAGGACGCACAAAAGGGCCCGCTAGAAGATGCCATGGAAAAGTTGAGAACTGATATCCGACGATTAGCAAAAGAAAGAGAAGAGAAATTTGGAGACGAGATTCATTCATCGGAATTCATGGACGACGAATATGCAGAAATCAACATGGTCGAAATACGAGCTTCATCAGCTTCACAAGGTGCTCCTGCAGCCGTAGAAAGAGAGGAGCCAGAAGTGATGAGAAGGCAGCTTCAAGAGAAAGACGACACGATCGCCCAAATGGCGAAGAGGATGGAAGAGATGGCTATAGCCCTAGCCACTCTCCAGAGTCAAGTGCAACCGCAAAGAGAGACACCCCCAGAGGTCATTCACATTGTAGATGGAGGAAAGGAGATTACATCCGTCAACGGGGATGATCAGCTGAAAAAGGATACAACACAAAGTATGATCCCTGAAAAAGATATCAAGAGCTTGGTGGAACAGCAGGTGCGAGAAGCCTTAGCACAATCAAAAAGCGGGACATCCATTCGGACGGGTAGACCTTACCCGGAAGAATTCGACGCTGTCCAATACCCGAAAGGCTTCATACCACCTCCGTTCAAGACCTTCGACGGAGCCAGGAACCCCCGACGGCATGTTGCACACTTTCGTGCCGGTTGTTGCAATGCCGGCGGGAGCGATGCATTACTCTTCCGACGAGTTCGTCGGCGATCCGTCGTGGATCGCCTTCGACCGGTATGCGGAATTACCAAATGGTTCGGTGAAGACGTTCTCGAACTAGAGAACCTCTTCATCAAGCGATTCGCCGGAGCTCAGCACCACATCACTATAGGTGATTTAGTGGTAGAGAAACAAAAGCCGAACGAAACTTTGGTGGATTACATACTTCGATGGAGGAACTTAAGCATGAAGTGTGAACCACAACTACAAGAACAACATGCCGTCGGTATTTTACTTAAAAGCATTCACGGCCCGATAGCACTTCTCCTCAAAGGATTCACTATTAAGACTTTCGAGAAGTTGTTAAGCAAGGCCGGGAGCTTGCAAGAGGAGGCGAAGCAATTAAGTTTCGCCGACAAGACGGACAAGCAAATGCCCGTGAAGACTTTCGAAAAAATCCGGGATCGTTGCGGCAGTCGACAAAGGCAAGCAATCGATACAAATATCGTCCGAACGGCCGCAAGCAACCTTAACGAATTACCAGAACCCCGACCCAGCTATCGGTCATCTCCACAATACGAACAACCGCCTCGTCCGCAACATACATTAAGGGAGCTTCGAGCGGGGAATATCCGTTCAAGAATGAAGCAGATGCCGAAAATGTTCCGTAGTCTGATGAAGACTCCAGATTTCCAGCTGCCAGAGCCTAAAAGACCAGAGGAAATCAACAAGAAAGGTGATCCCAACTTTTGCCCCTACCACCGGATGCTTGGGCACAAGATAGAAGATTGCATTACTTTCAAAAGTTGGCTCAACGACAACCTTCGGAAAGGGAATATAACAATCCCGAAGGAGTACATGAAGGAACCCCAGAAAAGAGGTTCCGTCAATGTTGTCTCAACTGATCCCATCATTCCGATAGATCCTTATACGACTGACGATGGGTGGACTACCGCTTGGACAAGGTCTTCGAAAAGATTTTAGACGAGCATCCAAACCGCTTCGGTGCGAGCTTCAATTCGAGTTCGAAACCTGTTAAGCCGGTACTATCACTTGTGATAGAAGAACCACCTCAACAGGAGATGATTGAAGAGAAGAAGAAAATCGACGAAGAAGAGAGGACCGAGACTCCCAAGGCTAGACTAGGGGCTGCTTATCCTAGGGTAGTTGTTTTTTATTCGAGGGAGAAATCCCTCTAACCTCTAACTTTGTATGATTATCTGCTCACTTCGGTGGGATCATATAATGATAAGGGTGATGGCGTTGGCTACGTTTTGACTGTTTCTAACGATTACGTAACTAGCGACAATCTGGGCATCGATTTTGATACAAATGACAATTCTCAAATCATACACAATCTCGACGATCACAATGACGAAGAAGACATCCATCAAGGAGGCTACGAGAGTTCAACAAGCAATGAATCTATTTGCGAGTTTCGAGGAGCTCCGATCACGATAGAGTTAGAGCCTTCGGACTCGAAGCTAATCCGAAGAACTCGTCATTCCGATTCGGGAAGAAACACCGACAAACTCGACACTCGAAGTCGAAGAAATTACGAGAGTTAACTTAAGAAGTGGAAGAGTTCTACCTACGAGAATGGGTTCGAAAAGACAAAGGAAAGCGAGTGGTTTTTCAAGAAGAACCAACCCACGAGAAGAAATACCCATTCGAGAAGAAGCCGAGACACATGGAAATAAAGTGGACTACAACGTGCTAGCCCATCTTAGGAAACTACCGGCCAAGCCGAGCATTTACGACGCTCTCATCTTATCAAAGGAGATGAGAGAAGCTCCGATCGAGGCCTTACTTGATCCGAAATTTGCTTAGCTCGAATGGCCGGAGATTCCTTAGATGAGGTTTGCTCGTTAAAGGAACAACGAGGTGTTACCTTCACGAACAATGACCTACTACTTGGGACGACGAGATCACAACCGACCGTTGTACATTTCGATTACAATTGGGAAGTTTACGCTCTCCAGAGTATTGGTGGATCCAGGAGCATCAATTAATATAATGAGTCTCCGAACACTAACATACTTGGAAATTGATGCTCGTGAACTCGAAGCCGACAAAATGTTATTAAGAGGATTCAACCAGAAAGGAGAAAGAGCCCTCGGATCAATAACGCTACTAATGAAGACCGGTGACTTAGCAAAGACAAATGCAAAATTTCACATAATTGATTCAGAAACGTCGTTCAACGCTCTACTGGGCCGACCATGGATACATGAAAACAGGATGGTGCCATCATCTCTACATCAGTGCATCAAATACTACGATGGAGGGAAACAGTGCATCAAAGGTGACTTACAACCATTCTCCGTACATGAGATTGAAATCCATGAAGACGCAGCTTATTATGCACCACCGAAGAAAACAATCTTCTCCAGAGATATTGTAACAAATGAAGCAAAGAAAGTTCGGGACAATGAAGAACCTGAAGTTCTAGTCCAACAGTCACTCACAACTCCCTTCCGACGAGATGGTGAAGGTTTCTCCACAACTCGCATCCGAGGTCGAGGCCGGGGACGAGGCCGTGGTAGAGACGTTAGGACAGTTGGACAGAGGAAACCGGCCATCAATGTTGATTGGGAAGATAGTTCGAAGAAGAAAAAGAAATCAAGCAAGAAGCGAGCAACAATAAGTCGGAAGAGGCCGCAATTCAAGATCTCCCTCGAAGATGAAAAGAATGAAGAATACAAATCAATGTACGAGAAGATTAACCACTACGTACATACTATGACCCTAACCCCGATCCATTCTAACAAGATCGAGGGTATGGTGGTCAAAGAGGTACGTAGCAACGGTGCAAAGCCAATTAAATTCTACCGTGGTGCTTCTTCCTCCAAAACTGAAAATAATGTACCATTTGAAGATGTCATTTCATCAGAATTAATGGAATTACCTTTTGAGTGGTACTCTCCTTGTGTTCAAAATTTAATTCAACGTGGTTTCTTACCTCGACAATGGACAAAAGGTCAATCACAACGTTTTGAAAAATTATGGAATAACTCCGGCGTCCACCCAATTCAAAGTATGGACTCGGATTCGTCACAGTAGGATCAGTTGACGATACTGAATTTTGCTTGGTTGTCACTTGCGAGTCTAATGAAAATTGCATGGAAACTACAGACGAACTCGAAGATGTACAAATTGGAGACGCTCCGCCAGAATTCGAAGAAGAAATTAAATCTACAATAGATGAGTTAACGGAAGTGTCGGCATATTTTTAGGTTGAGTGTTTTATTTTGAAAAGGGGTTCGCCTAACAGAAGTTGTCGGCGAATTTTTAATTTAAATAAATAATTTTGAAAAACAGTATTCGATTTTGAAAATAATTTTAAATTTGAAGGTTTTAAGATATGAGATTAAACCGATCTCACATCCCAAATAGTTTATATAAACGAGCACCGCACCACAAACGAGTGTATCTATTCCTAAGGATAGACACATCGCTCGACGGTGGGGCTCGATTAAATAAACTAGAAGATTTGTGACATCCGTTTGGTCCGCGAACCAATTTTATAAGCCGACAAATTCCCCTTCTTAATATGAAAGCATTAAACGGGGTTTATATTACACGGGTTCTTCAAAATTCCCTATAAGGGCAAGCCCCTATAGTTAAGTACATCTTAAGTGACGGGAATCACCTAAGAAAACTCTCGATAATAATCAATAATTCGCTCTCGAGAATTTCAAAGTTTAAGTTTTCAAAGGATTGAATTTTGGAATTTCAATAGGGAATGGATCAAATTTGGAACATTTTGTTTTGGGAATCCAAAGGAAGAAAAGTAGGAGAAATCACAGATTCGAAGCGAACTTCGGTAATTTCCCGACTATCCTATTGTTTGTCTTGAATTTAGGAAAGTCCTAATATTTATCTAATGTTTTGATCTTGCCAATTTTAGTTAATTAGAAGTTATATTTATATGATAAAATCAAACAAATGGCCTTGAAGATGTGAGGGTTTATTGTCGTACCGGACGACTACCTCGGAATCCTAAGACCAGCTAGGGCTTAATTTGCAATGCAAGTGCCTAACGAAGAGTTGAGGATTTATGTTGCACTAGGCAAACTACCTCGAAGTCCTATGGCTTTGTTATTTAATTCTAGGAAAGTTTTTTCGAAGTAGACTCGGGTTTTGCTGATGACGATGGCCGTGCTCGCCCACCATGCTCCGAGCTCCTTGCAGAGGTTCAATTCTAGAAGTCATAAATCAGGGGATGAGAAAAGTGTTTTGATTTAGAGAAAATCTTAATTTTCAGGTGTTTTTTATGTTTTAATTAAAACAAATCTTAAAGTTGATTATAACGACACCGGTTAAGATCCCACGGTTCCATCCTTCCGGCATCATTATTTTTATCGGATTCACTTAGTCCGGATGAATTTGCTAAACTCAATCGAATGAGTTCCACACTTTCATTTAGACCGTGGGAAATCCCGTTAGCAACACGTAGGTTACATCATCCGAGGTATTCCCGATCATCCAACAGGACGTTTTAATTTAGTTGTAATTGTAGTTTTGTGTTCCGTTTGTGATTAAATTTTGAGTTGTTTTATATTTTGGAATGTTGTGGCGGTGAATTTTATCTTGCAATGACTTTTAACTTAGTTTTGGTTTCGAGTTTTAGGGACTATCCTAAAGGTGTGGGTTTTCATGCAACGAGTTGTTTATCATGCAAGAAAAGTAAGTGCGATGCGATTAATGAAATTGCAATAATGTAAATTGCAAGAATGTAAATTGCAATAAAATAAAAGCGTACACCGGAGGGTCTTCCCGTCATCCCAAGCTGCACTTAAAACACAATTAGAATATTTAAGCAAGTTCCTAGGTAAAGCTAAGGTAAGGGTTATGGATTTCTACCAAATTCCTAATCCTATAGCTAGTCATTTCCTATGACGTCTAGATTCCTTGTGTTTTTGTTTGAAGACGATTTTCTTCATCAAAGAACAATTAAATTCAATTGTTCTTATAAACATCCTATCATATTGAGAAAGTGTTTAAGAAGAATCTTTAACATCTTTTCAATATTGCTAGAATTGTTTTAAGTCCAAATGAATTTAATTATACAAATGAATTAATCGTCCAATAATCTCAAGTTTTGTTATCTTGCTCAGTGAACTAGGACATTTGAATATCCTATAGGTGAAGTAACATTTCATTTAATATTCTGTTTAGGAGTTATGATAACTAAAGCTTTCGAGAGCAAATTGGTGTTCAAACGATTTAATTTAAGTTAATGGGTTTAAATTTGGAATAGTGTTCAAGTTATTTTAGATTTATTTTGAATTCTTTATGTCTTTGGTGATGTTATATTTAATTCAACTTAATTTAATTTAATTTAATTTAATCTTTAATTTAATTTAATTCAATTTAATTCAATTTAGTTTGATTTGATGTTAAATTAAATTAATTTGATTTGATTTAATTTTAATTTAATTTGATTTAATTTAATTTAATTTAATTTGATTTTATTAATTTAATTTAATTTAATTTAATTCATTTAATTTAATTTAATTTGATTTTATTTATTTAATTTAATTTAATTTAATTTAAGTTATTTAATTTAATTTAATTTGTTTATTTAATTTAATATAATTTAATCTTTAATTTAATTTTTAATTTAATTCAACTTTTAATTTTAATTTAATTTAATTTAATTTACTTAATTTAATTTAATTTTTAATTTAATTTTATTTTTAATTTTAATTAACACTTTAAAAGAGTTTAATAATTTAACTTTAGCTTAATGATTAAGTCTTTTAATATATTTTAAATTTGAGTTATCATTTTAATTAAAAATATAATATTAATGAGATAATTAATTTAGGGATTTTTAAATTAAAGAATAAATCTCTTCCTAATAATATCCCTATTTTAATAATTCCAATTTTATTATTCTTCCAAATTTAATTAATTATTTAATTAAGGTTTAATTATCCTAAAATTGTTTAATGGGTTTCTACCCTTTAATTATTTAAATTTCAATCATCCAAATCAGATTAGGATCAAATATTTTACTTATTAATTTTTTTTTAAACCTAAAGTTTTAATTAAGGATTAAAATTTTAATTATCACTTTACCCTTTAAGCTTAATAATTTCATAACTCACTAAATTGAACTCAAATGAACTTGAAATTTTTATGTGACTTCACTCATATGTCAATAAAGACATGAGAGGAGAAAATGTGATTTTTCTGTATTTAATTTATTCATATAATTATTTTTGGTAGAAAATAGAGATTTCCAAGGAAAATTTTATAACATGACCAAGGGAAAGTTTCTGTCCATAAGAAAATTAGGGGACATTCCTAATGACTAGAGGACCACTTGGACCAATTTTGGTGATTTTTTGAATTATATTATTTTTATTATAATTATTTTAAGTTTTGGAGTGTTAATTAATTTAAAAATAAAATAAGGGTTGAAAAATGAATTTTATATTTTTCAAAAATCTCTCTGATATCAAGGAAATCAGAGAATTAATTTTTACAATTTTATGATTTTTCTATGATTTATTATAATTATTTTAGTGAAAATGCTAGAAAATACATTTTTTTAATTTTAAAATTACCCTAGAGCTTTAAAATTTAATATCTCACTAAATAGACCTAAGAAAAATATGGGGTTTGTTCCTAAGTGATTAAAATTCAAAATGTGACATTTTGGTGAATTTTATTATTTTTGTGATTTTTATTATTTTTTAATTATTAAAATATTAAAATAATATTAAAAATCAACTTTTTTAGAAAATTGAAATTTTAGTTTTCTTAAATTTCCCTGATATCAGAGAGGCTCCAAAACCAATTTGGTGAATTTTTAAAAAGTATTTTTAAAGTTATGAATTTCTAAAGTTTAAAATGACTAAATGGCTTAATCAACCCAATTAGTAGGGCTAACCAAGTCTAATTGATCTCAAATTTTTATGGTGGGTTCCTCTGATCCTAAAGGTCAGTGGAGAATTGATTTCAAGTCAATTTGATGTATGGTTAGCTCTAATTAATTAGAGATCCATTTTGGGTGTTTAAGCCAATTAGGGTTGTTTTAAATGAACTAACTCAAAACCTATTTTTCCTAGGGTCCTCCGGTCATAAGGAACATCACCAAATTTTCCTAGAATTTATTTCACAACATGCTATTTACTGGAATTAAAATACTCAAAACAGTGACATGAATTTGAAAAATCAATAACTCTTCATAGGGATGGCCTCGACTTTGGAAAATTCGGGGAATGTTCCCAAATTCGGAGGCTTCAAAGCCCTATGGTCTCATGTCATGGTGAATTGTATACATGCATGGAGAATTGAAATAGTGCAGAGAGTAAATAAATAATTAAAAATAAAATACTTGATGAAATTAAATGATTTCTTTTTCACATTATTCTCCTCTGTTCACTGAGCAAGAGGGTATTTTTATTTTATTTTTCTGATTTTTCTACACAAACTTATGAATTTTTGAAGTTTAGGGAAATAAACAAATAGAAAATACCCCTAATTTTCTATTTATCCACGCGGCGCCGCGTCAACCTCGGCAGCTCCGAAACGCCGTGTGTCGCGCTCCCGTTCGACGCCGCCATCTGAGTCAGCAGCCCGGGCCCCGCGGTTCTCGTACCGTCTCCTGATCCAACTCGATCCTGGCCGTCCGTCCGCGCGTGTATTGAATTGACGGCATCCGTTCATCGTCCCCGAGCGTCCTCACCCGAGAGCCGTCCACACTAAATCCCTAAGATCTCACTCAATACTCAATGGATTTTCATGTTCTTATGCTCTATGGATTCGTCTTGAGAAGACGAACACATCTATACGGTTTATGTGGGATGAAATTTACGCAATAAAAATGGAGAATGTTCAGAAGCTCGGGAAGAAGAGTGAGGCCATACCTTTGCTCAGAGAAGTGTGGCTTCGATCTGAGAGTTGTTGTATCTTCGATTGGATCCCAGCAAGCTCCAGATGAAGTCTCCTGGTCTGGTGAATTGTCTAGGTGGGATTTCGACCAAGCCCGATCACAAAGCTTGGAGGCTGGAGCAACTGGGTGGCTCGGAGATGGGGCTTTTGCTGGTGGACACCTTCCCTTGGTCCGGTGAAGGTGTAGGACCAATCGATTTGAGGATTGATCCACCGTGGAGAAGTGTCCTGGTTTTGGGTGGAATTTCGGTTGAGAAATCGGATTTTGTCGATGGGGATTAGGGCAAATCGACACCTGGGGATCAACTCGCTCTAAGGGTGGAGAAGGGTTTGGAACAATTTTGGCAGAGTTTCGGCAAGGTTTGTGCAACTCTCATGGTCGTGAGGGGGTGGCGTTTAAATAGGAGAGGGTGGAGGGCCTCCCAGGGAGAGTTAGGGCTTGGGATCAGCTGCTCTGGGCATGGGAAGAACAACCATGGTAGCCATTGGGCATGGGGCAGCTCATCAAGGGAGAATTCCTAGGTTGGCTCACATGTGAGCTCTCGGCCATGGTGTTTTCCGGCGGCCTGGTGGCCGGCCGGCCAGGCATGGGTCACCCTCAAGGTCAGGTGGGTCAGGGCTGGGACTTGGTGCAAGCAATTGGCAAATGTCATGTGTAAAGAGCTTGGATTGAAATGGAATGGGGGAAGACCATTTTGGATTCAAATAAGTCAACCCATGGTTTTGGGCTAGGTTCACCACCCAAGGCCTGGTCTTGGGTCGAAAAGGGTCACTTGGGTCAGCCAAGAGAGAATGGTGTGGTCTCCATCCATGATGAGGTGGCTAAGCATGGTTTAGTGTGTGACTTGCTTAAGGTAAAAAAGGGTTTATGGAGGATTAGGAAAGGGGCCCCTCCTTTTGCCATTAATGCCTTGATCACATGTCAAGCCTTCCATGGCTTCATGTGGCTTGTCCATGGCTTGCATGGCTCATCTTTGGCTTGGGAAAAGTGAAGTCAATTTCATGGAAATGAATTTAAGGAAAATTTTGGTATTTAGGGGTGATTTGGCATGAGGCTTGATTTGGAATTATTTGATGATGAATTTAGGATGTAGGTATTGAGTTTAATTGAAAGTATGATGAGGGGAAATGTCATATGGGCTTTGGGACCAATTTTGGGCCTTTGGATGTGGTGAAGGATGGGCTTTTAAAATGGTTTAGGAAAGTGGGCTTTTGAATTTTAAAAGGGATTTTGGGATGAAATTTTGTAAAGAGGTTGGGCCAAATAATTGTTGGGTTTAGCTCATGGATGTGTCATGAGTGACTTGAAGCAAATTGGGGGTGATTTGGGTTTGAATTGGGTTGAATTTGGGCTCTTTTGGTGAATGGGCCAATATAGGTCCAAGTGGGCCAAGTTGGGCCAATGTTGGGCTAGGGTTGAAATTGATGTAAAATTAATGTTGAGAAATGTTTATGGGAGTGTTTCAAAGAGGTTTTGACTTTGGTTGGGCTTTGATTTTGGGGTTTGGGTTCATTTGGGTTAGGTTTGGGTTTAGGTCAAAATTGGGCCTTAATGCTTTGGGTTGAATTTGAGTGGGGTTTGGGTCCAAATTTTGGGCAAATCATGTTAGTGTTTTGCTTGTGGGGATGCTAAGGAAGATTTAGAAAAGATTTGGGGTTAGTTGGAGTTGAATTGGGTGAGTTTGGGTTAGGTTTGGGTCATGGGTCCAAATTGGGCTTTAAGGCCAAAAGTGAAATTGAATCCAAATGTCAATCAAATTGGACTTGGATTTGGTCTAGATTGGTGTTGGGAATGTTGAATTAAACTTTAGAATTGAATTGGACCAGAATTTGGGTCAATTAGGTAGGTTTGGTTTGACATTGGGTTCACTTTGGGTTAAAATGGGTCAAATTGGGGGTTTTGACAAAAGTAGGGTAAATTGACAAAATTAGCCCATGGTGTAGTTGAACAAAATAAAATTGGGAATATTTGAGATTTTCTGGAATTTTCTGGGAATTTTCTGAATTTTTTGAATTTGTGGGTCAAGAGGGGTATTTTGGGTATTTGGAGGGTATTGGGAGGTTTTCTTGGAATTTTTGATATTTTTGGGTATAGATGATCAATTTGAGTGATGTAGAAATGTTTGGGATTGATTTTGAGGAATCTTGGGTGATTTGGAAATTTTTGAGAAATTTGGATAATTTCAAGGGCTTTGGGTAGGTTAGGCGGGTGTAGGGTCCCGGGGGTCAAAAATTAAAAATTTGGAAAATTGAAGATTGGGTAAATTTGAGTGGAATGAAATCATTTTTGTTGAGCCATGAAGCCACATCAAGCCCACATGAGCCATGAAGGGACTCATTTGAGGCATCCACTTATGTTGTTCCTAACCTCTTGCGCGAGGGCTTAGGGGTTAAGGACCATCCATGTGAATCACCTACATGAGTCGGGAGGTCAAGTTAGGTATAGGTGTGTGAAAGTGTAGTGTATAGGTGTAGTGTGTGTGTAAGTCGGCTCCTTCACCGGACCGAGCCACCTGGGGCGGTCCTAAGGCCAAAGAGTCCTATAGGAACTCATCCTTTAAACTTCCACATTTGATTTCGACCCTCCAGGTGATTAGGGGTCTACGATCGAGTTTGTGGAGTTTGCGAGAGAGTTAAGAAGTGGTTTGAATTTCTAAAAGGTGGGTCCCAATTCTAGTCCTCTAAGATAGTCAAAGGAAAAGCCTAAGGCTAGATCCTAAGTACTAAAGAGAAGAAGGGAAGACCTCATCAAAAATGAGGTCAACAGGAAGTTAACTTAGGTACTAGCGAAGAGCCTAGACCTACCTTTGTTAGCTCCTTACTCAATAAAGAAGACTCCGAAGAAATGATCAAGTTATTAATGGAATTTAAAGACTGTTTTGCTTGGAGCTACGATGAAATGCCGGGATTAGCTCCGAGAGGTCGCGATCCATAAGCTAGGAGTGGATCCTACATCGTCCCGATCGGACAAGGTCCCCGAAGAATGCGTCTAGAAATCGAACAACAAGTCATAGCCTGAAGTTAAAAAGCTAATAGACACCAAATTTGTCCGTGAAGAACAATACCCGACCCAGTTAGCCAATGTGGTGCCGGTCGGAAAGAAGAATGGTCGGATCGAATTTGTGTAGACTTCAGAGATTTAAACAAGGCATGTCCAAAAGATGAATTCCCCCTACCGATCCCAGAATAAATGATCGACATTGCTTCGACACATGAGATATTTTCATTCATGGATGGATCATCAGGATACAACCAGATAAAAATGGCTCCATAAGATGAAAAGCTTACAGCATTCAGAAAGCCGATCGGAGTATTTTGCTACACGGTGATGCCATTCGGGCTCGAAGAACGCGAGAGCAACCTACCGAAGAGCAATGACAACAATTTTTGATGATCTCATCCATAATCAAGTCGAATGCTACGTGGACGATGTGGTCATCAAAAGCAAAGTAAAGGAAAACCACTCGTATGATTTGAGAATTGTTTTCGAACGATTAAGACAATTTAACCTTAAGATGAATCCCTTCAAATGCGCCTTCGGCGTCACCTCCGGAAATTCTTAGGATTCGTTGTCCGACATCGTGGAATTGAAATCGATCCGGAAAAGATTAAAGCCATCTTAGAAATGCCGCCTCCCAAAACCTTAAAACAACTACGATCTTTTCAAGGGAAGGCGGCATATCTTCGACGCTTTATCTCAAACTTGTCGAGTAGGTGTCGGCCTTTCTCGGCACTAGTTAAAAAGGACGCCAAATTTATTTGGGAAGAGAAATGCCGAAGGCTTTCGAGGACATTAAACAATATTTAATGACACCTCCTGTCTTAGCAGCCCTGGTCTCGGGTAGACCGTCGATACTTTATACCGCGGCTTTAGACGACTCTCTCGGAGCCTCGTTAGCCTGAGTCGATGATGAGGGTAAAGAAAATGCTCTTTACTACTTAAGTTGTCGTTTACTTCCGATGGAAGTAAGGTATCCCGCAATTGAAAAGCATTGTTTGGCCGGATCTTCGCCGCTCAAAAGCTCGGGCACTACATGCTTTCTCATAAGGTCAACCTGATCTCGAAATTTAATCCATTGCAATACTTGATGACTCGTCCAACACTCTCCGGCAGACTTGCCAGATGGTCAATGATATTATTGCAATTCGATATAACTTTCGTACCTCTTCGTGCCGTAAAGGGACAAGTCTTAGTAGACTTCCTCGCGAGCACACCCTTTGCGGCAGAATCTCCTCTCAATGACGATTTACGAGATGAACAAATAATGAGCTTAGAAGACCCCGATGATCGACGTTGGGAATTATATTTCGACGGAGCATCTTCGGCACACAAAGACGAAGAATCGCAAGTGATAGTGCCGGTAAGGCGGGAATCGGGCTAATCTTTATAACACCGGAGCGGGGGATGTTAAGATACTCCTACCACTTAACGAGAACCATGTACAAACAACGAAGCGAATATGAAGCCCTCATAACGGGACTCGGAATTAACTAATCAAATGGGGATAACGGACATCAACATCTACGGGGATTCACGGTTAATCATTCAACGGATCGTCGGACGATACTGAATTTTAAAGCCAAGACTCGAGCAATACTTCCAAGTATGCCATACGATTGTTGGAACAAATTCCAAATGTGACGATCTACAAAATTCCCGTAAAAGAAAATGCTTTAGCAGATGCTTTAGCCCGTCTCGCAAAGGAATTTGCCTGTTTGCAAGATGAATCGATGGAAGTGTCGGTTCACGGACGTCGGGTCCTATCACGACTCGACATAGTACACGATACACAAATCGGAAAAAGAAAAAGAATTAGTTGCAACGATGACGAGAAAACACGGAAGATTGGCGACGGCCATTAGTAGAACTACCCGCAAACGGGAAGCTACCGGACAATAGGTCGCTAGCCCATCGGATCAAGAAAAGAACTCGTCTTACGCATTAATAAACAACACATTGTACGGGAGGTCTTTTGATCAAATGTGGCTAAGGTGCCTAAGCGGGTCCGAGGCCCGTGAAATTGTTAAAGAGGTGCATTCGGGACTGCGTGGCGCTCACCGATCGGGTCCGAAGATGAAAATGAAAATTAAAAGACTAGGGTACTACGGCCCTCAATGATGACCGATTGCATGAAAATCGCCAAGAGGCGTCACCAATGCCAAGTGCACGGAGTGGTTCTACACCAACCTCCAAATGTGCTACATCCGACAATTGTGTCGTGGCCATTTGAATGTTGGGGCACAGATATAGTGGGTCCGATAGAACCACCATCTTCGAAAGGACATCGCTTCATTCTTGCGGCTACAGATTACTTTTCCAAGTGGGCGAGGCGGTTCCACTTAGAGAAGTGAAAGCACACCACGTGCTACGGTTTTTCAAGAACCAAGTTGTCTACCGTTTCGGAGTGCCGCGCAGGATCATCTCGGATAATGGGTCAGCATTCAGAAGCACGCAAATCAACAATTTTGTCAGGAGACAGGGAATCGACTGGCGATACACAACAATTTACTACCCAAGAGCAAACGGCCTCACTGAGGCTTTTAATAAAACCCTCGTTCAAATTTTAAAGAAAACTTTGGACGATAATAAGAGAAATTGGCACGAGAAGTTGTTAGAAGCCTTATGGGCCTACCGAAAAACCTTCAGAACTCCTACTCAAGCTACACCTTACGCTCTGGTGTATGGGTCCGAGGCGAGTGTTACCTTTAGAGGTTCGGCTTCCTTCACTCGAATTGTAGTTGCAAACAAGATCACGACGAAAGAGAACGCCAAATTACGACTAGAAGAATTGGAAAGCACTGGAAGGGAAAAGACTTGCGGCGCAACGAATTTAGAACTATACCAAGCTAAGATGGTTCGAGCCCATGACAAGCCGGTCCACCCAAGAACCTTCAAAGTTGGTGACTTAGTTCTCGTTCTCAAGAGACCTATTCTTGCACATCGCAAGATAGGAGGAAAATTTGAACCCACTTGGGAAGGACCGTTTGTGGTTGAAGCGGTATACTCAGGAGGTTCCTACCAGCTAGTGAATTGCCAGGGAGAACGACATATGCTTCCGATCAACGGACGATACTTGAAAAAGTATTACGCTACTCGATGTTTCGAAGGAATGAATTCTTCATCCCTAAGAAACACGGGCGAAGTAATTACTTATGATTGGGTCCGAACCCAAAAAATAATAAAAATATGCTAAAATAAATAAAATTATGATAATTAAGTTTTCCTTGTTTTCTTTTCCAAATCAAAATCTCTTCCCTGATCTTATCCTACTTCATTCCTGTTAAATTTGAAAAAAAAAAGAAAAAAAAAAATATATATATATATATATATAAAATGTGTCTTTAATAAACATTTTCTTAATGTTCTTGTTCTTAGTACAGCCCCTGATCCTTTTCCTTGTCTTTTCACGGGGAAATGTCGAACGGGCGGTTGGTCCCGAACTTTAAGAATGGCGTAAGCCTTGCACTCAATGAAAAGAGGGTGAAAGATGGAGCGATAATCGAGATTGACTCGGATTTCGCACCGGCGAGGCCTACGAGTACGAGGAAAGTGACCGGGTCCCGGTTGACCGAGAAGAAGCTGCCCGGGCGGACAGGTGATGAAAGTAGGTGGCCCAAGCCACCGATCCAACGACGAAGAAAAGAAAGGCAAACACCGAAGAAGATAAGAAAATGAAGTCCGTAGTCGCTACGGCGGAGGGCGAGCTTGTCAGCGCCGCGCCCACAGAGATTCAAGAAGTTTGAAGAGCTACTCTCACAGCAACGCAACGAAGAAATAAGAATCGCCATATCCGTAAGATGTTAATAAAACTAGCTGCGGACCAACGCGACGAGACAGTTGCTAATACCAGTACATACACTTCAAGGACACAGGTTCACCAGGAACCTGAAGAAAGGAGGTCAGCTCCTAGGATAACAGAAAGGACCAGGGAAATCTCACAAAGACCAGAAGAAAGAAGGCTACCACGCCACCGGATAGAACCACCGGTAATGCATGACCTTGTTGCGAAGCAACCCGGGGGATGTCCCGACGGTGCATCATCCCCGAGGAGCCGAGGTATGCGGGAGAACGTGAAGGGATTGAACCGTATATCCCACAATATGTCACTGGGCCTCGCCATCTGCAGATTATTCGGAATACGAGCTGGAGAGAATGCGGAATGTTGAAAAGAAAACCTTTGAATACTTCGAGAGAATTAGAGCGTGAAGAATCAATATACTAGAGGGCCTCGAGCTACATACGGACGTATTCTCGGAGTATGAACAACATCAAATCGTGGATTGCATCCGGGATTTGAAAAGAATGGGCCGAGCGAGGCCGCCTAAGGGAAAACACATACTCGGAACCCCGGAGATGGATTCCGGGGAAGGGAAGAATCACGATACAATGTGGATGCTCGTTACAACTTTGCGGAGGACAGGAAGGGAAACCCACCGGGAATACTCCGTCATGGGCAAGTGGATCCGATGCCATTAGTCATCAAGAGAATGGTAAAGAGATTGATAACATGGAGGGTACTGCCGACGGATTGCATACCCAATAGCCGCATTATCAACATCTACGAGCGGGGTGACCGCATACCCCCACACATAGATCACCACGACTTTGTCGGACCTTTCGACACGAGCTTCTTTCCGAACGAGTGTAACATCATGTTCGGATCCGACCTCCGGATAGCGAGCCCGGGTGAGTTCCGAGGGCCGGTGAAGATACCTTTACCGGTAGGTTCCGTCATGATGCCGAAGGGCAACGGAGCGGATATCGCTAAGCATTGCATACCGGGAGTACCGGTAAAGCGGATCTCGGTTACTTTCGGGAGGATGGACGACGGGAAGACACCTTACCCTTTCCGACCGGACCCGGAGCTAGAGAGCCTCCGGCCTTACGAGTCGTGAGTTACATGGGAGATATCACACCTCCAACGTACATCCAGCCGGCATCCTTGCCAAGGATGGCTTGGAAGGTGATGTTATTAACCATGTACCCCACTATTCAGACATCGATTTTTGACAAGATGCTTCTTTGGATGGATCGACAAAAGATCATACATAGTCCGTTTTGAGTCTACATGGATTGTATGAGATATATTCCAGATCGAGTTGTATGATGTATCTTCGACATGATTGGAATGAAAGTGACCATGTCACATTTTTGGCCTTCACCTCTTTTGTGCAAATTGACTGGGAAACGCTATTAAAGTTAAATGAACTTCGAACAAAGAACAGAAAAGAAATAAAAACAAGAATAAAAAAAAAACTTCCCTTAAAAATCTAAAAATGACGAACACGAAATTCACATGAACATTAAATAAACGATAAAATAAAATTTGAATCATTAAAAGACAAACAAAATGAACATAAATTTCAAATCAATTCTAAATCAAATTTCAAATTCAATCTTTCCAAATTTCAAATTAAATTTCAAATCAAATTTCAAATCAAATTTCAATCGATTTCAAATTCAATCTTCCAAATCTGAAATCCAATCCGTTCTACTCTTCCCCTTTGTTTGGGATGGAAGCGGTTGATTCCATTGACACGGATCGAATCTGATGGCGAGGAATTATATCCAATCCAAACCAGCAACTTCCGATCAACTCTTTTGAACGGGATATGTGACATCTACATATTCCCTCCTAATCTATTTCCTTCCATGAAAGTCTTTTACAATTTTCATGAAATTCTCGAAACACCAAAATTCCACACTTTTTCAAATCAACACTACAAATCTTTGCAAAGTCAATGACTATCAAAGTCAAATTTTTGGAGTTGAGGATTTTACATCCGAGACTGCATTGCTTTAGGATCTTTTCCTTATCGCAATGAAATACATCCAATTCAAACTTTTTGGAGTTGAGGATTTTACATCCGAGACTGCATTGCTTTAGGATTCTTTCCCTATTGCGATGAAATACATCTAATTCAAATTTTTGGGGTTGAGGATTTTACATCCGAGACTGCATTGCTTTAGGATTCTTTCCCTATTGCGATGAAATACATCCAATTCAAATTTTTGGGGTTGAGGATTTTACATCCGAGACTGCATTGCTTTAGGATTCTTTCCCTATTGCGATGAAATACATCCAATTCAAATTTTTGGGGTTGAGGATTTTACATCCGAGACTGCATTGCTTTAGGATTCTTTCCCTATTGCGATGAAATACATCCAATTCAAATTTTTGGGGTTGAAGATTTTACATCCGAGATCGCATTGCTTTAGGATTCTTTCCCTATTGCGATGAAATACATCCAATTCAAATTTTTGGGGTTGAGGATTTTATATCCGAGACTGCATTGCTTTAGGATTCTTTCCCTATTGCGATGAAATACATCCAATTCAAATTTTTGGGGTTGAGGATTTTACATCCGAGACTGCATTGCTTTAGGATTCTTTCCATATTGCGATGAAATACATCCAATTCAAATTTTTGGGGTTGAGGATTTTACATCCGAGACTGCATTGCTTTAGGATTCTTTCCCTATTGCGATGAAATACATCGAAATCAAACTTTTGGGGTTGAGGATTTTACATCCGAGACTGCATTGCTTTAGGATTCTTTCCCTATTGCAATGAAATACATCAAAATCAAACTCTTGAGGTTAAGGATTTTACATCCAATACCGCATTACTCTGAGATCTCTCCTCATTGTAATGATTCAATCCGATCAATTCAATTTTCTTTTGTGGTTGAAGATGTTATATCTAAAACCACAAAACTCCAATTTTCATTTCAAATCAAATCCCTTCAAATTAATTTTGACAAACTTCAATCTAAATTGAAACTCCAAATTGAAATCTAAACTCACACATCGAAACTTAAATTGAAACAAAATAAAATCTAAATTGAAATTTCCTCAGATCATGTGATTTGGAATTCACCTCCTTTTCCTTTCCCCAGCGAGAGTTCAGGAGTCTCCAGTTTCAGAGATATGCTTGACACTCCCCAGCAGAAACTCTTCTACTTCGTCCTAAGTTTGTCACTTGGACATCTGTGTTGGTTTTGTTGATCGCTTCGGTCAACGCCAATACGCGCGGTGTGCTCCTTCAGCTCACCACACCTATTGGGGGTCCATTTGTTGACCTCATTTTTGATGAGGTCTTCTCTTCTTCTCTTTAGTACTTAGGATCTAGCCTTAGGCTTTTCCTTTGACTATCTTAGAGGACTAGAGTTGGGACCCACCTTTTAGAAATTCAAACCACTTCTTGACTCCCTGCAAACTCTACAAACTTGACTGTAGACCCCTAATCACCTAGAGGGTTGAAATCAAATGTGGAAGTTTAAAGGATGAGTTCCTATAGGACTCTTTGGCCTTAGGATCGCCCCAGGTGGCTCGGTCCAGTGAAGGGGCTGACTTACACACACACTACATTCATACACTACACTTTCACACACCTCCTAAAACCACACCCATGCCTAACTTGACCTCCTGACTCATGTAGGTGATTCACATGGATGGTCCTTAACCCCTAAGCCTTGCGTAAGAGGGTTAGGAACAACATAGTGAATGCCTCAAATGAGTCCCTTCATGGCTCATGTGGGCTTGATGTGGCTTCATGGCTCAACCAAAATGATTTCATTCCACTCAAATTTACCCAATCTTCAATTTTCCAAATTTTCAATTTTCCAAATTTTCAATTTTTGACCCTCGGGACCCTACACCCGCCTAACCTACCCAAATCCCTTGAAACTACCCAAAATTTGCAAAATCACCTAAATTACCCAAAATTCCTCAAAATCAATCCCAAGCATTCCCACATTACTCAAGTTGATCATCCATACCCAAAAATACCAAAAATTCCAAAAATACCTCCCAATACCCTCCAAATACCCAAAATACCCCTCTTGACCCAAAATCCCAAAAATTCAGAAAATTCCCAGAAAATTCCAGAAAATCCCAAATATTCCCAATTTTAATTTGTTCAACTACACCATGGGCCAATTTCGTCAATTTTCCCTACTTTTGGCAAAACCCCCAATTTGACCCATTTTAACCCTAAGTGAACCCAATGTCAAACCAAACCTACCCAATTGACCCAAATTCTGGTCCAATTCAATTCTAAACTTCAATTCAACATTCCCAACACCAATCTAGACCAAATCCAAGTCCAATTTGATTGACATTTGGATCCAATTTCACTTTTGGCCTTAAAGCCCAATTTGGACCCATGACCCAAACCTAACCCAAACTCACCCAATTCAACTCCAATTAACCCCAAATCTTTTCTAAATCCTCCTTAGCAACCCCCACAAGCAAAACACTAATATGATTTGCCCAAAATTTAGACCCAAACCCCACTCAAATTCAACCCAAAGCTAAAAGGCCCAAAATTGGTCCCAAAGCCCATATGACATTTCCCCTCATCATACTTTCAATTAAAATCATCCCTAAGTCTTAAACCAATGATCAAATAATTCTAAATGAAGCTTCATCCAAATTTCCACCAAATTATCCAAAATCCTTAAAACCCATTTTTATGAAATTGACCAAACTTTTTCCAAGCCAAAGGTGAGCCATGAAGCCATGCATGAGCCACATGTGAGCCATGAGAGCCTTGGACACTCCACCATGCCATATTGGGTAAGAAGAGGGAGGGCTTTCCTTAATCCCTAAAGCTCATTAGCCTTAATCATGATTCACCTAAACTTAAATTTAATCCAAATATATTTGGATGGAGACTTCTCCATGCCAAACCGACTGATCCCTTTGATCCCCCACAGCATTCAAAGCCACCTTGAGGGGTGCACCAAGCCCAAATGGGTGGATTGACCCATTTAGACTCAAAACTAGCCATGCTCCATTCTACTTTGGATCAAAGCCTTTACACATGGCAATTTCCAATTGCTTGCACCAAGTCCCGACCCGATCCACCCGACCTGGAGGGTGACCCATGCTCGGCCGGCCACCACCGAGCCGCCGGAAAACACCATGGCCGAGAGCTCACATGTGCGCCAACTTTGGAATTCTCCCTCGCTGAGCCGCCCCATCCCCAGTGGCCATTATAGCTGTTCTTCTCTTGCCAAGAGCAGGCTGATCCCAAGCCCTAACTCTCCACGGGAGGCCCTCCACCCTCTCCTATTTAAACACCACCCCTCTCGGCCATTCGAGGTGCCGAAACAAACCTTAAGGAAACTCGCCAAAATTGTTCCGTACTACTCCCCATACACGAGCACTTGATCCCCACTCGAAATCCCCTCGCCATTTCTTCTCCGTGAGCTCAATTTCGAGTTGAAATCCAAGCCCAAAACAAGGACACTTCTCCATAGTGAGCCAATCCCCAAATTGATTGGTTCTACACCTTCACCAGACCAAGGGAAGGTGTCCACCAGCAAAAGCCCCATTTCCAAGCCACCCAGTTGCTCCAGCCTCCAAGCTTTGTGATCGGCTGTGGTCGAAATCCTACCTAGGCAATTCACCGGACCGGGAGACTTCATCCGGAGCTTGCCGGGATCCAATCGAAGGTGAAACAACCCTCGGATCGAAGCCACACTTCTCCGAGCGAAGGTATGGCCTCACTCTTCTTCCCGAGCTTCTGAACATTCTCCATTTTTATTGCGTAAATTTCATCCCACATAAACCGTATGGATGTGTTCGTCTTCTCGAGACAAATCCATAGAGCATAAGAACGTTAAATTTGGTCAAGTATCGAGTGAGATCTTAGGCCTAGAAGATGGACGGTTCTCGGGCTAGGAGGCTTGGGGACGATGAACGGATGTCGTTCATTCAATACATGCGCGGATGGACGGCTCAGATGGCGTCGGACCAGGAGATGGTACGTGTACCGCGTGGCCGTTCGGAGATGCCGAGGATGACGCGGCGCCGACTCGGATAAATAGAAAATTAGGGATATTTCCTATTTATTTAATTCCCTGAACTTGGAAAATTCATAACTTTGTGTAGGAAAATCATAAAAATAAAATAAAAATACCCTCTTGCTCAGTGAACAGAGGAGAATAATGTGGAAAAGAAAGTATTTAATTTCATCAAATATTTTATTTTTAATAATTTATTTACTCTCTGCATATTTTTAATTCTCCATGCATGTATACAATTCACCATGGCATGAGACCATAGGGCTTTTGAAGCCTCCGAATTTGGGAACATTCCCTGAATTTTCCAAAGTCAGAGGTCATCCCTATGAAAAGTTATTGATTTTTCAAATTCATGTTACTGTTTTGAGTATTTTAATTCCAATAAATAGCATGTTGTGAAATGAACTCTAGGAAAATTTGGTGATGTTCCTTATGACCAGAGGACCCTAGGAAAAATAGGTTTTGAGTTATTTCATTTAAAACAACCCTAATTGGCTTAAACACCCAAAATGGATCTCTAATTAATTAGAGCTAATCATACATTAAATTGACTTGAAATCAATTCTCCACTGACCTTTAGGATCAGAGGAACCCACCATAAAAATTTGAGGTCAATTGGACTTGGTTAGCCCTACTAAGTGGGTTGATTAAGCCACTTAGTCATTTTAAACTTTAAAAATTCATAACTTTCAAAATATCTTTAAAAAATTCACCAAATTGGTTTTGGAGCCTCTCTGATATTAGGGGAATTTAAGAAAATTAAAATTTCAATTTTCTAAAAAAGTTGATTTTTAATATTATTTTAATATTTTTAATAATTAAAAAATAATAAAAATCACAAAAATAATAAAATTCACCGAAATGTCACATTTTGAATTTTAATCACTTAGGAACAAACCCCATATTTTTCTTAGGTCTATTTAGTGAGATATTAAATTTTAAAGCTCTAGGGTAATTTTAAAATTAAAAAAAATGTATTTTCTAGCATTTTCATTAAAATAATTATAATAAATCATAGAAAAATCAGAAAATTGCAAAATTTAATTCTCTGATTTCCTTGATATCAGAGAGATTTTTGAAAAATATAAAATTCATTTTTCAATATTTATTTTATTTTTAAATTAATTAACACTCCAAAATTTAAAATAATTATAATAAAAATAATATAATTCAAAAAATCACCAAAATTGGTCCAAGTGGTCCTCTGGTCATTAGGAATGTCCCCTAATTTTTTTAAGGACAGAAACTTTCCCTTGGTCATGTTATTAAATTTTCCTTGGAAATCTCTATTTTCTACCAAAAATAATTATATAAATAAATTAAATACAGAAAAATCACATTTTCTCCTCTCATGTCTTTATTGACATATGAGTGAAGTCACATAAAAATTTCAAGTTCATTTGAGTTCAATTTAGTGAGTTATGAAATTATTAAGCTTAAAGGGCAAAATGGTAATTAAAATTTTAACCCTTAATTAAAACTTTAGGTTTAATAAAAAATTAATAAGTAAAATATTTGATCCTAATCTGATTTGGATGATTGAAATTTAAATAATTAAAGGATAGAAATCCATTAAACAATTTAAAATAATTAAACCTTAATTAAATAATTGATTGAATTTGGAAGAATAATAAAATTGGAGTTATTAAAATAGGGATATTATTAGGAAGAGATTTATTCTTTAATTTAAAATTCCCTAAATTAATCATCTCATTAATATTCAATTCTTAATTAAAATGATAACTCAAATTCAAAACATTAAAAGACTTGATCATTAAACTAAAATTAAATTATTAAACTCTTTTAAAATTTTAATCAAAATTAAAAAAATAATAATAAAATTAAATTAAAAATTAAATTAAATTAAGTAAATTAAATTGAATTAAATTAAATTAAATTAAATTAAAATTAAAAGTTGAATTAAATTAAAGATTAAATTAAATGAACAAATAAAATAAAATAAAATAAAATTAAATTAAATTAAATTAAATTAAATTAAATTAAATCAAATCAAATTAAATTAAAATTAAATCAAATCAAACTAAATTGAGTTAACATCAAACCAAACTAAATTGAATTAAATTGAATTAAATTAAATTAAAACTCAATTAAATTAAATTAAATTAAATTAAGTTGAATTAAATATAACATCACCAAAGACATAAAGAATTCAAAATAAATCTAAAATAACTTGAACACTATTCCAAATTTAAACCCGTTAATTGAAATTAAACTAAATCACAAACCATTTGAACACCAATTTACCCTCGAAAGCTTTAGTTATCATAACTCCTAAACGTAATATTAAATGAAATGTTACTTCACCTATAGGATATTCAAATGTCCTAGTTCACTCGAGCAAGATAACAAAACTTGAGATTCTTTGACGATTAATTCATTTCGTATAATTAAATTTATTTGGATTTAAAACAATTCTAGCAATATTGAAAAGATGTTTAAGATTCTTCTTAAACACTTTCTCAATATGATAGGATGTTTATAAGAACAATTGAATTTAATTGTTCTTTGATGAAGAAAATCGTCTTCAAACCAAAACACAAGGAACCTAGACGTCATAGGAAATGACTAACTATGGATTAGGAATTTGGTGAAAACTATAACCCTTACCTTAGCTTTACCTAGGAACTTGCTTAAATATTCTAATTGTGTTTTAAGTGCAGCTTGGGATGACGGGAAGACCCTCCGTGTACGCTTTTATTTTATTGCAATTTACTTTCTTGCAATTTACATTATTGCAATTTCATTAATCGCATCGCACTTACTTTTCTTGCATGATAAACAATCGTTGCATGAAAACCCACACCTTTAGGATAGTCCCTAAAACCGAAACCAAAACTAAGTTAAAAGTCATTGCAAGATAAAATTCACCGCCACAACATTTCAAAATATAAAACAACTCAAAATTTAATCACAAACGTAACACAAAACTACAATTACAACTAAATTAAAACGTCCTGTTGGATGATCGGGAATACCTCGGATGATGTAACCTACGTGTTGCTAACGGGATTTCCCATGGTCTAAATGAAAGTGTGGAACTCATTCAGCTGAGTTTAGCAAATTCATCCGGACTAAGTGAATACGATAAAAATAATGATGTCGGAAGGATGGAACCGTGGGATCTTAACCGGTGTCGTTATAATCAACTTTAAGATTTGTTTTAATTAAAACATAAAAAACACTTGGAAATTAAGATTTCTTTAAACCAAAACACTTTTCTCATCTCTTGATTTATGACTTCAAAAACTAAACCTCTGCAACAACAAGGAGCTTGGAGCATGGTGGGCATCACGGCCATCGTCATCAGCAAAACTGTCTTAGAATTAAATAACCAAGCCATAGGACTTCGAGGTAGTTTGCCTAGTGCAGCATAAATCCTCAACTCTTTGTTAGGCATTTGCATTGCAAATTAAGCCCTAACCGATCTTAGGATTCCGAGGTAGTCGTCTGATACGACATAAACCCTCACATCTTCGAGGCTATTTGTATGATTTTGTCATATAAATATAAGCCCTAATTAATTAAAATTGGCAATATTAAAACATTAAATAAACATTAGGACTTTCCTAAATCTAAGCCAAACAATAGGATAGTCGGGAAATTACCGAAGTTCACTTCGAATCCGTGATTTCTCCTACTTTTCTTTCTTTGAATTCCCAAAACAAAATGTTCCAAATTTGATCCATTCCCTATTGAAATTCCAAAATTCAATCCTTTGAGAACTTAAACTTTGAAATTCTTGAGAGCAGAATTATTGATTATTATCGAGAGTTTTCTTAGGTGACTCTCGTCACTTAAGATGTAATTAACTATAGGGGCTTGCCCTTATAGGGAATTTTAAAGAACCCGTGTAATATAAACCCTGTTTAATGCTTTCATATTAAGCAGGGGAATTTGTCGGCTTATTAAATTGGTTCGCAGACCAAACGGATGTCACAAATCTTGTAGTTTATTTAATCGAGCCCCACCGTCAAACAGTGTGTCTATCCTTAGGGATAGATACACGGTTTGTGGTGCGGTGCTCGTTTATGTAAACTATTTGGGATGTGAGATCGGTTTAATCTCATATCTTAAAACCTTCAAATTTAAAATTATTTTCAAAATCAAATACTACTTTTCAAATTATTTATTTAAACTAAATTAAAAGTTCGCTGACAACTTCTGTTAGGCGATCCCCTTTTCAAAATAAAACACACAACCTAAAAAATATGCCGATAAGATAATATTTCATCCTCATTAGGTATTCTGGATAGATTTAATTCCCTAGCCAACTGCAAATCAGCTTGCATAAGGTTATTAGAAAAGATATCAGAGTTGGTATCTTGATAAGAGAAAAGGTTTTGAAAATATTGAACAGCATCATCCCCAATTTCCTGAGAAGTAGAAAGCCAGCAATTATTAGTAGATTTAATTCTTTGAATTGTATTAATGGATCTTCTATGCTTAATTATAGCATGAAAAAATTTTGAATTCCTATCTCCATGAAGTAAATGGTTAACTACTCGCTTCTCGTTTAAGAAGGAGCTCTTCCCGTAGCAATGCGACTGCAGCAAATCATTAGCTTCCAACAAATCTTTATCAGTTTTCCTCCCAGCTTCCACTTCAATTTCAACCTGCGCCACCAAAGTTTCTGCTTTTTGAATATTATATGTAAGGTTCCCAAATTCAGTCCAATTCCAATTAATTAAAGCCTTAGCAACTGACTTATGAGTTGCCATAACTTCAATAAAGGATTAGCAGTAGAATAATTAGATGGGAGAATCCAATTATGCTTAACAACTTGATAACAAGTAGAGTTAGTAGACCATACATTTAAGTATCTGAAAGCATGATGTTTAGTATTAATAAAATGAGAGAATTGAACAAGCAAGGGAGCATGATCTGAACCAAGTCTAGCTAAGTGCTTAACTTTGGAAAGGCTAAACATATCTATCCGAGTTGATTAGTAAAGATTCCGTCCAACCTTTCATAAAGAGAACCTCTTCTCCAAGTAAATGGAGAACCTTCAAACCCAATATCAAATAGATTAGCAGCACTAACTTGGTTAGTAAAATTTAGCATATCTTGAAGATTAGGATTCCTTCCTCCTTTCTTCTCACTAGGGTGCAAAATGCAATTAAAATCTCCACCCACTATCCAGCCCTCAACCATATTCTGACCAATATCCTTCAATTAAGACCAAAGTTCAGATCTACCAGGCAATAAGTAGAAGAAGCATAAACAAAAGTAGCAAATCCTTTGAACCGATCAAGCTCAAAATGCGGATGTAAGAATCGAGGATGATCAATAAGAATATCAACTCTCAATTCCTTCCTACTAAAAAGCCAGATCTTATTAGTAGAATTAGAGGCAAAAGAAAAACCAGAAAACCTCCTTAAAAATCTATCAAAATTCTTTTTCACCAAAGGTTCAAGAAGAACAATGACCCAAAATTTATGAACCCTGTTGAGACTTAAAATTCTGCTAAGGGAGCCAAGGTTGGCCACTCCCCTAACATTCCAACATAAAAAATTAATCATGAGTAGATCTACTTCCTCTAGTAAGCCTAGATAAAGTAGGAGTATTAGAGGGGATAATATTAGATACTGATAATTGCTTTAATTCCTTCTTCTTCTTAGAATTTTGCACCATCCAATCTTCTTTCAAATCTGTATTGACAACATTCAGCTAATCAGAAGAATTAGAATCCAAGTTCTGTGAAGAATTCGAAATATAGGATAGTTAATAATAGCGAGTGAAACCTCCTTAGCCCGATAAGAAGATAAATATGTTCTAATAACAACTTCATTCCCATTCCCATCAACAGTAAATGAACTGTCAGAATTTAAATTACCAGATACTTCATTAACAGCAGCAACATTACCAGAATAAAGATTAGTAGCAGCAATAGCAGTTCCAGGAATAGCTAAATTCAAATCCTTATCTAATTCATTAATAGCATTTGTAATGATAGAACCGGAATTGAGTGTACAATCAATAAGAGGATTCTCAGCAGAAATATTAGGATCAGAAACATCAACAGAAACCGGATCGACTAGGTTGTTCAAGGTAGAACAATTATTTTTAGCAGATGCATTAATCAAAGTTTCAAGCGAGTTCAATAGCGATAGAGAATTCTTGAATCACATTTGGAGTTATCCGAACCACAATAGGAGTCCCTTAACAATATCGGGATTAAGGGTGACGTAATCAAAATTTCGCCCTCTTTGTGTATCGACAACAGTTCCGACCTTATATTTAGATGACATAAGATTAGGATGAATTCTATAACAACCTTCCTTAGTATGACCAAACATTTTACAATGATTGCAATAAAATGGTCTATGTTCCATTACAATAGATTGCCAATATCCATTATGTGGAGACCCTGACCAAATTTCATCAACATCTTGAAGTGTAATATCTCTTTCAACAAGGATTCTTGCCAGGAAGGTCTGGACAGATTAAAGGTAGGCAGATCTAATTTAAGTGGTTTTCCCAAAGCAGTACCAATTGCATAAAGAACTCGATGATTAAAGAACTGCAGTTTGAGATTAGGAATCTTAAACCATACAGGCATAATAGGTGCTTCCTGATTAGAATCAAATTCAGGAGACCATTTCAAGATTTTCATGTAAATACCCTCCACGATAATAAACTTCTTGGAAAATAAATTAGCATAATCCTCTTCATTGGAAAGTTTAATCATGATATGCCTACCATCAAAAAGACCCACTTTCCAAATACCAGTAAGCTTCAAATCTTCAAAGCATTTTCTAATTCTTTCCAATTTAGGATGTCCATATTGGAATTTCCCAACAAGTGTAAACTTATGCGCATCAGCCAAAGAAGCCAATTCAGTTTCAGAGAAAATCAAAGCAGGTTTTCCACCTTTCTTGATAATTGGCTTAATGAAAGAACATCTATTTTTACCTGAAACAGCATCATGGTAGAGTTGGGGAAAGACAAGCTTATCAGAAATGACCAAATTCGAGCCCACCACATCCACAAAGGAAGCCTTTCCAGCAGAATTTTGTACAGCCATCCAAAACAAAACAAGAACAAATCCAAGGAATTCAAAGGAATTGAATTCACCTGGAAAGAACAAGAATTCAAATCCTTAACAAAAAAAAATTTGAACTTCAAGAACCCTCCCTAAAATTCGGAGCTTCTCTCCCTTCATCTTCCCCAATATATATATGATATATATGATATATATATATATATATATATAACTTTTAATTTGAAAAATTTCAAAATATTTCTTACATTTCTTACTTTTTATAAAAACATTATCCCTGTGGGATCGATAACCAGGACTCCACTAGAGCCCTGTATTACTTGAACGATTCTTATACTTGAGTTTAAAATTGTTACTTTTACAATAATTATTATAAAATCTAAATATAAATTCAAGTAAAAGTAAACATCGCACATCAAGTTTTTGAAGCCATTTGCCAGGAATTAAATATTCTAAAAAGTGGTATCAAATTCGTGTATTTAAAAGCATATATAAAGTTGCATCACATCATGTTTTTGACCGCTGTTGTCGGGGATAGAATAGAATAAAAAGTAAAAAGAAAGATAAGAAAAATAAAAAAAAACAAAAAAAACCATAAAAAAACAAAAAAAATTAAATTTTATGCGTAGTTATAAATCTGAAGGATTACTACCTTTCGATTCTAAATTAGAAAGAACAATTAAATGAATTAAAAAAGGAAAACAAATTTCAAAACATCAAGAAATGGCTAACTTACATAAGAATAATCAAAATCCAATCAAAATTAATGAACAAAATATTTATAAACCATTAAGGGAATATGCGAACCCTACAGCTGATGAACTTCATGTTAGTATTCAAATGCCACTCGTAGATGCTAATTCTTTTGAGCTTAAACCTTCTATTATTCAAATGGTTCAAAATAATCAATTTGGAGGAACACCTAATGAGGATCCAAATTTACACCTTACTAGTTTTTTAGAACTGTGTGCTACCTTTAAATATAATAATGTTTCTGATGATGATATTAGGCTTAGACTTTGTCCTTTTTTCTTAAAGATAAAGCAAAGATGTGGCTTAATTCATTAGCAACTTATTCTATTAAAACTTGGTCAGATATGGCACAAAAATTCCTTGCTAAATATTTCTCTCCTTCTTAAACTGCTAAATTAAGAAATGATATTACTTCATTTACGCAATTTTATGGAAAAACAAATTTTGAAGCTTGGGAAAGATTTAAAGAACTATTAAGAAAATGTCCTCATCATACTTTACCAGATTGGTTAATCATTCAAACATTTTATAATGGACTTATTGTATCACTTAAATGTATTATAGATGCTGCTGCTGGTGGTTCTTTAATGGCTAAGACATTTGAAGAAGCCTACATTTTAATTGAAGAAATGACTAATAATAATTTTCAATGGCCTTTTGAAAGGGTTAATCCTAAAAGAACGGCCAGTATTCAAGATAATGAAGCCTTTTCTAATTTAGTTTCACAAGTGGCTGCGATATCTAAGAAATTAGATAATTTTGCTATTAACATATCACATGTAAGTAATGATAATTCTGCAAATTCTAATGATTCTCAAATAATGGAAACTTTGCAAGCTATTGCTAGTAAAACTAATAACCCTTATTCTAATTATTATAATCCTGGTTGGAAAAATCATCCTAATTTTAATTGGAGTAATGGACATCAACAATGGAGTAATAATCAAGTTAATCCAAATTGGAACAATTAAGGAAATTTAAACTATAGACCAACTTACCTGTTGACCTCATTTTTGATGAGGTCTTCTCTTCTTCCCTTTAGTACTTAGGATCTAGCCTTAGGCTTTTCCTTTGACTATCTTAGAGGACTAGAATTGGGACCCACCTTTTAGAAATTCAAACCACTTCTTAACTCCTTGCAAACTCCACAAACTTGATCGTAGACCCCTAATCACCTAGAGGGTTGAAATCGAATGTGGAAGTTTAAAGGATGAGTTCCTATAGGACTCTTTGGCCTTAGGACCGCTCACAGGTGGCCTGGTGCAGTGAAGGGCTGACTTACACACACACTACACCTATACACTACACTTTCACACACCTATACCTAACCCGACCTCCCGACTCATGTAGGTGATTCACATGGATGGTCCTTAACCCCTAAGCCCTTGGCTAAGAGGGTTAGGAACAACATAGTGGATGCCTCAAATGGGTCCCTTCATGGCTCATGTGGGCTTGATGTGGCTTCATGGCTCAACCAAAATGATTTCATCCCACTCAAATTTACCCAATCTTCAATTTTCCAAATTTTTAATTTTTGACCCCCGGGACCCTACACCCGCTTAACTTACCCAAAACCCTTAAAATTACCCAAATTTCTCAAAAATTTCCAAATAACCCAAAATTCCCCAAAATCAATCCCAAACATTTCCACATCACTCAAATTGATCATCCATACCCAAAAATATCAAAAATTCCAAGAAAACCTCCTAATACCCTCCAAATACCCAAAATACCCCTCTTGACCCAAAAACCCAAAAAATTCAGAAAATTCTCAGAAAATTCCAAAAAACCCCAAATATTCCCAATTTCATTTTTTTCAACTACACCATGGGCCAATTTTGTCAATTTACCCCATTTTTGTCAAAACCCCCAATTTGACTTATTTTAACCCAAAGTGAACCCAATGTCAAACCAAACCTATCCAATTGACCCAAATTCTGGTCCAATTCAATTCTACACTTCAATTCAACATTCCCAATACCAATCTAGACCAAATCCAAGTCCAATTTGATTGACATTTGAATCCAATTTCACTTTTGGCATTAAAGCTCAATTTGGACCCATGACCCAAACTCACCCAATTCAACTCCAATTAACCCCAAATCTTTTCTAAATCTTCCTTAGCCTCCCCACAAGCAAAACCCTAACATGATTAGCCCAAAAATTTGGACCTAAACCCCACTCAAATTCAACCCAAAGCATTAAGGCCCAATTTTGACCTAAACCCAAACCTAACCCAAATGAGCCCAAACCCCAAAATCAAAGCCCAACCAAAGTCAAAACCTCTTTGAAACACTCCCATAAATATTTCTCAACATTAATTTTACATCAATTTCAACCCTAGCCCAACATTGGCCCAACTTGGCCCACTTGGACCTATATTGGCCCATTCACCAAAAGAGCCCAAATTCAACCCAATTCAAACCCAAATCACCCCCAATTTGCTTCAAGTCACTCATGATACATCCATGAGCTAAACCCAACAATTATTTGGCCCAATCTCTTTACAAAATTTCATCCCAAAATCCATTTTAAAATTCAAAAGCCCACTTTCCTAAACCATCTTAAAAGCCCATCTAAAACCATTTCAAAAAGCCCAAAATCCACCCTAAAGCCCAAATGACATCTCCATTTGCCATCCACTTAATTAAAGCCATTACCTAAGTCCTAAATTCATCATCAAATAATTCCAAATCAAGCCTCATGCCAAATCGCCCCTAAATACCAAAATTTTCCTTAAATCCATTTCCATGAAATTGACTTCACTTTTCCCAAGCCAAAGGTGAGCCATGAAGCCATGCATGAGCCACATGAGAGCCATGAGAGCCATGGAATCTACTTTCCACCTCACCATACCCAAGATGGCAAGAGGAGGAGGCCCTTTCCATATTCTCTTAAGAGTAATTAACCACTTCCATGACTCCACTAAACCATGCTCGGACTTAATTGTACTTGGATTGTGACTTGACCCCACTAATCAAGCTGATCCAAGTGACTTTCCCTTCAGCCCAAATTGACCTTGGAGGGTGAACCTAACCCAAAACCAAGGGTTGACCCATTTAGACCCAAAACTAGCCCTTTCCCATTCCATTTTGATTCAAACCCTTTACACATGTCCATGGCCGATTGATCGCATAAACCTCTAGTCCCGACCCACTCGGACCCGAGGGTGACCCATGCTCGCCGGCCAGCCGCCCGGGTCACCGGAAAACACCATGGCCGAGAGCTCACATGTGAGCCCGAGTTGGAATTCTCACTCGCTGAGCTGCCCCATCCTCGCGTGGCCATTGGAGCCGTTCTTCTCTTGCCAAGAGCAGCTGATCCCAAGCCCTAACTCTCCACGGGAGGCCCTCCACCCTCTCCTATTTAAACACCACCCCTCTCGGCCATGAGAGGTGCTGAAAGAAACCTTAAGGAAACTCGCCAAAATTGTTCCGGACTCCTCCCCATACACGAGCACTTGATCCCCACCGAGATCCCCCTGCCATTTCTTCTCTCGTGAGCTCAATTTCGGAGTTGAAATCTAGGCCCAAAACCGGGACACTTCTCCACGGTGAGCCAATCCCCAAATTGATTGGTTCTACACCTTCACCGGACCAAGGGAAGGTGTCCACCGACAAAAGCCCCATCTCCGAGGCCACCCGGTTGCTCCAGCCTCCAAGCTTTGTGATCGGGCTTGGTCGAAATCCCACCTAGACAATTCACCAGACCAGGAGACTTCATCTGGAGCTTGTTGGGATCCAATCGAAGGTGCAACAACCCTCAGATCGAAGCCACACTTCTCTGAGCAAAGGTATGAGCTAACTCTTCATCCCGAGCTTCTGGAGATTATCCATTTCAAATGCTTTAATTTCAATGCATGATCACCGTATAGATGTGTTCGTCTCTTCAAGACGAATCCATAGAGCATAAGGACATGAAAATCCATTGAGTATAGAGTGAGATCTTAGGGATTTAGTGTGGACGGCTCTCGGGTTAGGACGCTCGGGGATGATGAACGAATGCCGTCCATTCAATACACGCGCGGACGGACGGCTCAGATGGCGTCGGATCAGGAGACGGTACGAGAACCGCGGGGCCCGGGCTGCTGACTCAGATGGCGGCGTCGAATGGGAGCGCGCCACGCGGCGTTTCGGAGCTGCCGAGGTTGACGCGGCGCCGCGTGGATAAATAGAAAATTAGGGATTTTTCTGATTTATTTAATTCCCTAAACTTCAAAATTCATAACTTTGTGTAGAAAAATCAGAAAAATAAAATAAAAATACCCCTTGCTCGGTGAACGGAGGAGAATAATGTGGAAAAGAAATTATTTAATTTCATCAAGTATTTTATTTTTAATAATTTATTTACTCTCTGCTTATTTTTAATTCTCCATGCATGTATACAATTCACCATGGCATGAGACCATAGGGCTTTTGAAGCCTCTAAATTTGGGAACATTCCCTGAATTTTCCAAAGTCGAGGCCATCCCTATGAAGAGTTATTGATTTTTCAAATTCATGTTACTGTTTTGAGTATTTTAATTCCAATAAATAGCATGTTGTGAAATAAATTCTAGGAAAATTTGGTGATGTTCCTTATGACCAGAGGACCGAGGACCCTAGGAAAAATAAGTTTTGAGTTAGTTTATTTAAAACAACCCTAATTGGCTTAAACACCCAAAATGAATCTCTAATTAATTAGAGCTAACCATACATCAAATTGACTTCAAATCAATTCTCCACTGACCTTTAGGATCAGGGGAACACACCATAAAAATTTGAGGTCAATTGGACTTGGTTAGCTCTACTAAATGGGTTGATTAAGCTACTTAGTCATTTTGAACTTTAAAAAATTCATAACTTTCAAAATACTTTTTAAAAATTCACCAAATTGGTTTTGGAGCCTCTCTGATATTAGGGAATTTAAGAAAATTAAAATTTCAATTTTCTAAAAAAGTTGATTTTTTAATATTATTTTAATATTTTAATAATTAAAAAATAATAAAAATCACAAAAATAATAAAATTCACCAAAATGTCACATTTTGAATTTTAATCACTTAGGAACAAACCCCATATTTTTCTTAGGTCTATTTAGTGAGATATTAAATTTTAAAGCTCTAGGGTAATTTTAAAATTAAAAAAAAATGTATTTTCTAGCATTTTCACTAAAATATTTATAATAAATCATAGAAAAATCAGAAAATTGTTAAATTTGATTCTCTGATTTCCTTGACATCAGAGAGATTTTTGAAAAATATAAAATTCATTTTTCAACATTTATTTTATTTTTAAATTAATTAACACTCCAAAACTTAAAATACCTATAATAAAAATAATATAATTCAAAAAATCACCAAAATTAGTCCAAGTGGTCCTCTGGTCATTAGGAATGTCCCCTAATTTTTCTTAAGGACAGAAACTTTCCCTTGGTCATGTTATTAAATTTTCCTTGGAAATCTCTATTTTCTACCAAAATAATTATATAAATAAATTAAATACATAAAAATCACATTTTCTCCTCTCTTGTCTTTATTGACATATGAGTGAAGTCACATAAAAATTTCAAGTTCATTTGAGTTCAATTTAGTGAGTTATGAAATTATTAAGCTTAAAGGGCAAAATGGTAATTAAAATTTTAACCCTTAATTAAAACTTTAGGTTTAATAAAAAATTAATAAATAAAATATTTGATCCTAATCTGATTTGGATGATTGAAATTTAAATAATTAAAGGATAGAAATCCATTAAACAATTTAAAAAAATTAAACCTTAATTAAATAATTGATTGAATTTGGAAGAATAATAAAATTGGAGTTATTAAAATAGGGATATTATTAGAAAGAGATTTATTCTTTAATTTAAAATTCCCTAAATTAATCATCTCATTAATATTCAATTCTTAATTAAAATGATAACTCAAATTCAAAACATTAAAAGACTTAATCATTAAACTAAAATTAAATTATTAAACTCTTTTAAAAATTTCAATTAAAATTAAAAAATAAAATTAAATTAAAAATTAAATTAAATTAAGTAAATTAAATTGGATTAAATTAAATTAAATTAAATTAAAATTAAAAGTTGAATTAAATTAAATTAAATTAAATTAAATTAAATAAACAAATTAAATTAAATTAAATGAATTAAATTAAATTAAATTAAATAAATAAAACCAAATTAAATTAAGTTAAACCAAATTAAAAATTAAATTAAATGAATTAAAATTAAATTAAATTAAATTAAATTAAATTAAATCAAATTAAATTAAAATTAAATCAAATCAAATTAATTTAATGTAACATCAAATCAAACTAAAATGAATTAAATTGAATTAAATTAAATTAAAACTCAATTAAATTAAATTCAATTCAATTAAGTTGAAGTAAATATAACATCACCAAAGACATAAAGAATTCAAAATAAATCTAAAGTAACTTGAACACTATTCCAAATTTAAACTCATTAATGGAAATTAAACTAAATCACAAACCATTTGAATACCAATTTACCCTCGAAAGCTTTAGTTATTATAACTCCTAAACGTAATATTAAATGAAATGTTACTTCACTTATAGGACATTCAAACATCCTAGTTCATCGAGTAAGACAATAACAAAACTTAACTAAACCTCGGACGATTAATTCATTTCGTAATTGAATTCATTTGGACTTAAAACAATCCTAGAAATATTGAAAAGATGTTTAAGATTCTTCTTAAGCACTTCCTCAATATGATAGGATATTTATAAGAACAATTGAACTCAATTGTTCTTTCGATGAAGAAAATCGTCCTCAAACCAAAACACAAAGACCTAGACGTCATAGGAAATGACTAGCTATAGGATTAGGAACTTGGTAGAAAACCATAACCCTTCCCTTAGCTTTACCTAGGAACTTGCTTAAATATTCTAATTGTGTTTTAAGTGCAGCTTGGGATGACGGGAAGACCCTCCAGTACGCTTTTATTTTATTGCAATTTACTTTCTTGCAATTTACATTATTACAATTTATTTAATCGCATCGCACTTACTTTTCGCATGATAAACAACCGTTGCATGAAAACCCACACCTTTAGGATAGTCCCTAAAACCGAAACCAAAACTAAGTTAAAAGTCATTGCAAGATAAAATTCACCGCCACAACATTTCAAAATATAAAACAACTCAAAATTTAATCACAAACATAACACAAAACTACAATTACAACTAAATTAAAACGTCCTGTTGGATGATCGGGAATACCTCGGATGATGTAACCTACGTGTTGCTAACGGGATTTCCCACGGTCTAAATGAAAGTGTGGAACTCATTCAGTTGAGTTTAGCAAATTCATCCGGACTAAGTGAATCCGATAAAAATAATGATGCCGGAAGGATGGAACCGTGGGATCTTAACCGGTGTCGTTATGATCAACTTTAAGATTTATTTTAATTAAAACGTAAAAAAAAACACTTGGAAATTAAGATTTTCTCTAAACCAAAACACTTTTCTTATCCCTTGATTTATGACTTCTAAAATTGAACCTCTGCAACAACAACGAGCTCGGAGCATGATGGGCAAGATACGCCATCGTCATCAACGAAACCCGAGTCTACTTCAAGCAAAACTTTCCTAGAATTAAATAACAAAGCCATAGGACTTCGAGGTAGCTTGCCTAGTGCAACATAAATCCTCAACTCTTCGTTAGGCACTTGCATTGCAAATTAAGCCCTAACCGGTCTTAGGATTCCGAGGTAGTCGTCCGGTACGACAATAAACCCTCACATCTTCGAGGCTATTTGTTTGATGTTATCATACAAATATAAGCCCTAACTAATTAAAATTGGCAAGATCAAAACATTTAAATAAATATTAGGACTTTCCTAAACTCAAGCCAAACAATAGGATAATCGGAAATTACCGAAGTTCGCTTCGAATCTGTGATTTCTCCTACTTTTCTTCCTTTGGATTCCCAAAACAAAATGTTCCAAATTTGATCCATTCCCTATGGAAATTCCAAAATTCAATCCTCGAAAACTTAAACTTTGAAATCCTTGAGAGCGGAATTATTGATTATTATCGAGAGTTTTCTTAGGTGATTTCCATCACTTAAGATGTAATTAACTATAGGGCTTGCTCTTATGTGAATTTTAAAAGAACCCGTGTAATATAAACCCCGTTTAATGCTTTCATATTAAGCGAGGGAATTTGTCGGCTTATAAAATTGGTTCGCGAGACCAAACGGATGTCACAAATCTTCTAGTTTATTTAATCGAGCCCCACCGTCAAATGCAGTGTCTATCCTGTAGGATAGATACATGGTTTGTGGTGCGGTGCTCGTTTATATAAACTATTTGGGATGTGAGATCGGTTTAATTTCATATCTTAAAATCTTCAGATTTAAAATTATTTTCAAAATCAAATACTACTTTTCAAAATTATTTATTTAAATTAAATTAAAAATTCGCCGACAACTTCTGTTAGGCGACCCCCTTTTCAAAATAAAACACACAACCTAAAAATATGCCGACATTACCCTCCTAGTTATAACGATCAGCAAAAACAGTTGTCTATAGAAGAATTGATCTTACAACTAAGCAATAAGCTTCAAAGTCAAAACACTGCTCTTCGTAATATTGAGAATCAGATGGGTCAAATCGCTAATTTCATTATTTACAGACCTCAAGGAACACTGCCTAGCAATGTCAAAGTTAATCCTAAAGAATCTATAAAAGAACATGAACAAGAAAAATATGTACAACTCAGAAGTGGAAAGGAATTAAAAGAGAAAACACGGAATGAGATTGAAAAAGAGAAAAAAGTTGAAGAGATTGAAAAACCTAAAGATAACCATTCTCCAAGTAAAGATCAAACTGTAATACCTATTGAAGTGGAAGTTGAAAGACCACCACCACTTTTTCCTCAAAGACTAAAACAACAAAAGCTTGACCATCAATTTTCTAAGTTCTTTGAAACTTTTAAGAAACTTACCACCAACATTCCTTTTGCTGAAGCTTTGCAGCAAATGCCAAGCTATGCAAAATTTATGAAGGATATTTTAAGCAAGAAGAGAATATTTGAAGTTTATGAAACTGTTGCATTAAGTGAATAATGTAGTGTAATAATTCAGAAAAAATTACCTCAGAAAATTAAAGATCTTGGAAGTTTCATTATACCATGTGCTATTGGAGAAAAATTCTATGGAAAAGCCTTATGTGATTTAGGAGCTAGTATTAATCTTATGCCATTTTCAATCTTTCGAAGGTTAGATTTAGGAGAGATTTCTCCTACCATTGTAACTCTTCGATTAGTCGATCGATCAATCACTTATCCTAAAGGAGTTATAGAGGATGTTCTTGTTAAGGTAGATAAATTTATCTTCCCGGTGGATTTCATTGTTCTAGATATGGAAGAAGATAAAGAAATACCTATCATTTTAGGGAGACCTTTTCTAGCTACCGGATGAGTTATGATTGATATGCAAAAAGGAGAATTAACGATGAGAGTTAATGATCAAGAGATAACAATTAATGTTCTGAAATCAAAGAGGTATCCTGATAAAGAAAAATGCTATCGGATGGATATTTTTGATTATATTATTGAAAAGCATTATCAAGAAAAATGTAAGGTCATTTCTGATGATAAAGATAAAGAATCTATGTTATATAATGAGTCATTAAATGAAGAAATTGAAAAATTAAATGAAGAAAATTTATCTGAAGAAACTCATTATATTCATGAAAATTGAGAAATTTTAGACACAACTAAAAATAATATACTTTTACCCTCAATTGAAAAATCCCCTGAACTGGAATTAAAAATGTTACCTGCACATTTAAAGTATGCATTTCTTGGAAATTCATTAATTTTACATGTAATTATATCTTCAGAATTAAGTAAATATCAAGAAGAAAAATTAATAGGAGTGTCGACATATTTTTAGGTTGTGTGTTTTATTTTGAAAAGGGGGTCGCCTAACAGAAGTTGTCGGCAAATTTTTAATTTAATTTAAATAAATAATTTTGAAAAGTAGTATTTGATTTTGAAAATAATTTTAAATTTGAAGGTTTTAAGATATGAGATTAAACCGATCTCACATCCCAAATAGTTTATATAAACGAGCACCGCACCACAAACCGTGTATCTATCCCTAAGGATAGACACACTACTACGACGGTGGGGCTCGATTAAATAAACTAGAAGATTTAGTGACATCCGTTTGGTCTCGCGAACCAATTTTATAAGCGGACAAATTCCCGCTTAGTATGAAAGCATTAAACAAGGTTTATATTACCTGGGTTCTTTAAAATTCCCTACAAGGGCAAGCCCCTATAGTTAATTACATCTTAAGTGACGGAATCACCTAAGAAAACTCTCGATAATAATCAATAATTCTGCTCTCAAGAATTTCAAAGTTTAAGTTTTCAAAGGATTGAATTTTGGAATTTCAATAGGGAATGGATCAAGTTTGGAACATTTTGTTTTGGGAATCCAAAGGAAGAAAAGTAGGAGAAATCACGCATTCGAAGCGAACTTCGGTAATTTCCCGACTATCCTATTGTTTGGCTTCGAGTTTAGGAAAATCCTAATATTTATTTAAATGTTTTGATCTTGCCAATTTTAATTAATTAGGGCTTATATTTGTATGATAAAATCAAACAAATAGCCTCGAAGATGTGAGGGTTTATTGTCGTATCGGACGACTACCTCGGAATCCTAAGACCGGTTAGGGCTTAATTTGCAATGCAAGTGCCTAACGAAGAGTTGAGGATTTATGTTGCACTAGGCAAACTACCTCGAAGTCCTATGGCTTTGTTATTTAATTCTAGGAAAGTTTTGTTGAAGTAGACTCGAGTTTTGTCGATGACGATGGCCGTGCCGCCCACCATGCTCCGAGCTCCTTGTCGTTGCGAGTTTCAATTTTAGAAGTCATAAATCGGGGGATGAGAAAAGTGTTTTGGTTTAGAGAAAATCTTAATTTCCAAGTGTTTTCAATATTTTAATTAAAACAAGTCTTAAAGTTGATTATAACGACACCGGTTAAGATCCCACGGTTCCATCCTTCCGGCATCATTATTTTATTGGATTCACTTTGTCCAAATGAATTTGCTAAACTCAATTGAATGAGTTCCATAATTTCATTTAGACCGTGGGAAATCCCGTTAGCAACACGTAGGTTACATCATCCGAGGTATTCCCGATCATCCAACAGGACATTTTAATTTAATTGTAATTGTAGTTTTGTGTTCTGTTTGTGATTAAATTTTGAAATGTTGTGGCGGTGAATTTTATCTTGCAATGACTTTTAACTTAGTTTTGGTTTTAGTTTTAGGGACTATCCTAAAGGTGTGGGTTTTCATGCAACAGTTGTTTATCATGCAAGAAAAGTAAGTGCAATGCGATTAAATAAATTGCAATAATGTAAATTGCAAGAAAGTAAATTGCAATAAAATAAAAGCGTACCTGGAGGGTCTTCCCTTCATCCCAAGCTGCACTTAAAACACAATTAGAATATTTAAGCAAGTTCCTAGGTAAAGCTAGGGGAAGGGTTATGGTTTTCTACCAAATTCCTAATCCTATAGCTAGTAATTTCCTATGACGTCTAGGTTCCTTGTGTTTGAAGACAATTTTCTTCATCAAAGAACAATTGAGTTCAATTGTTCTTATAAACATCCTATCATATTGAGAAAGTGTTTAAGAAGAATCTTAAACATCTTTTCAATATTGCTAGAATTGTTTTAAGTCCAAATGGATTCAATTACACAAATGAATTAATCGTCCGAGGTTTAGTTAAGTTTTGTTATTATCTTACTCAGTGAACTTGGATATTTGAATGTCCTATAAGTGAAGTAACATTTCATTTAATATCCTGTTTAGGAGTTATGATAACTAAAGCTTTCGAGGGTAAATTGATGTTCAAATGGTTTGTGATTTAATTAAATTTCCATTAATGGGTTTAAATTTGGAATAGTGTTCAACTTATTTTAGATTTATTTTGAATTCTTTATGTCTTTGGTGATGTTATATTTAATTCAACTTAATTTAATTTAATTTAATTTAATTGAGTTTTCAATTTAATTTAATTTAATTCAATTTAGTTTGATTTGATGTTAAATTAAATTAATTTGATTTGATTTAATTTTAATTTTATTTGATTTAATTTAATTTAATTTAATTTAATTTAATTTTAATTCATTTAATTTAATTTTTAATTTGGTTTAATTTAATTTAATTTGGTTTTATTTATTTAATTTAATTTAATTTAATTTGTTTATTTAATTTAATTTAATTTGTTTATTTAATTTAATTTAATTTAATTTAATTTAATTCAACTTTTAATTTTAATTTAATTTAATTTAATTTAATCCAATTTAATTTACTTAATTTAATTTAATTTTTAATTTAATTTTATTTTTTAATTTTAATTGAAATTTTTAAAAGAGTTTAATAATTTAATTTTAGTTTAATGATTAAGTATTTTAATGTTTTGAATTTGAGTTATCATTTTAATTAAGAATTGAATATTAATAAGATAATTAATTTAGGGATTTTTAAATTAAAGAATAAATCTCTTCCTAATAATATCCCTATTTTAATAATTCCAATTTTATTATTCTTCCAAATTTAATCAATTATTTAATTAAGGTTTATTTCAATTATTTTAAATTATTTAATGGGTTTCTACCCTTTAATTATTTAAATTTCAATCATCCAAATCAGATTAGGATCAAATATTTTACTTATTAATTTTTATTAAACCTAAAGTTTTAATTAAGGGTTAAAATTTTAATTACCATTTTGCCCTTTAAGCTTAATAATTTCATAACTCACTAAATTGAGCTTAAATGAACTTGAAATTTTTATGTGACTTCACTCATATGTCAATAAAGACATGAGAGGAGAAAATGTGATTTTTCTGTATTTAATTTATTTATATAATTATTTTTGGTGGAAAATAGAGATTTCCAAGGAAAATTTAATAACATGACCAAGGGAAAGTTTCTGTCCTTAAGAAAATTAGGGGACATTCCTAATGACCAGAGGACCACTTGGACTAATTTTGGTGATTTTTTGAATTATATTATTTTTATTATAATTATTTTAAGTTTTGGAGTGTTAATTAATTTAAAAATAAAATAAGGGTTGAAAAATGAATTTTATATTTTTCAAAAATCTCTCTGATATCAAGGAAATCAGAGAATTAATTTTTACAATTTTCTGATTTTTCTATGATTTATTATAATTATTTTAGTGAAAATGCTAGAAAATACATTTTTTTAATTTTAAAATTACCCTAGAGCTTTAAAATTTAATATCTCACTAAATAGACCTAAGAAAAATATGGGGTTTGTTCCTAAGTGATTAAAATTCAAAATGTGACATTTTGGTGAATTTTATTATTTTTGTGATTTTTATTATTTTTTAATTATTAAAATATTAAAATAATATTAAAAATCAACTTTTTTAGAAAATTGAAATTTTAGTTTTTTTAAATTCCCCTGATATCAGAGAGGCTCCAAAACCAATTTGGTGAATTTTTAAAAAGTATTTTGAAAGTTATGAATTTCTAAAGTTTAAAATGACTAAATCGGCTTAATCAACCCAATTAAGTAGGCTAATCAAGTATAATTGACCTCAAATTTTTATGGTGGGTTCCTCTGATCCTAAAGGTCAGTGGAGAATTGATTTCAAGTCAATTTGATGTATGGTTAGCTCTAATTAATTAGAGATCCATTTTGGGTGTTTAAGCCAATTAGGGTTATTTTAAATGAACTAACTCAAAACCTATTTTTCCTAGGGTCCTCTCGGTCATAAGGAACATCACCAAATTTTCCTAGAATTTATTTCACAACATGCTATTTACTGGAATTAAAATACTCAAAACAGTGACATGAATTTGAAAAATCAATAACTCTTCATAGGGATGGCCTCCGACTTTGGAAAATTCGGGAATGTTCCCAAATTCAGAGGCTTCAAAAGCCCTATGGTCTCATGTCATGGTGAATTGTATACATGCATGGAGAATTGAAATAGTGCAGAGAGTAAATAAATAATTAAAAATAAAATACTTGATGAAATTAAATGATTTCTTTTTCACATTATTCTCCTCTCGTTCACCGAGCAAGAGCGTATTTTTATTTTATTTTTCCGATTTTTCTACACAAAGTTATGAATTTTCGAAGTTTAGGGAATTAAATAAATCGAAAAATCCCTAATTTTCTATTTATCCACGCGGCACCGCGTCAACCTCGGCAGCTCCGAACGCACACGCGTCGCGCTCCCATTCGACGCCGCCATCTGAGTCAGCATCCCGGGCCCCGCGGTTCTCGTATCGTTTCCTGATCTGAAGCGATCCTGGCCGTCCGTCCGCGCGTGTATTTAATGGACGACATCCGTTCATCGTCCCAAGTGTCCTCACCCGAGAGCCGTCCACACTAAATCCCTAATATCTCACTCGATACTCAATGGATTTTCATGTTCTTATGCTCTATGGATTCGTCTTGGAGGGACGAACACATCAATACGGTGATCATGCATTGAAATTAAAGCATTTGAAATGGAGAATCTCCAGAAGCTCGGGATGAAGAATTAGCTCATACCTTTGCTCGCAGAAGTGTGGCTTCGATCCGAGGGTTGTTGCACCTTCGATTGGATCCCAGCGAAGCTCCGGATGAAGTCTCCCGGTCCGGTGAATTGTCTAGGTGGGATTTCAACCAAGCCCGATCACAAAGCTTGGAGGCCGGAGCAACTCGGGTGGCTCGGAGATGGGGCTTTTGCCGGTGGACATCTTCCCTTGGTCCGGTGAAGGTGTAGAACCAATCAATTTGGGGATTGGCTCACCGTGGAGAAGTGTCCCGATTTTGGGCCTAGATTTCAACTCCGAAATCGAGCTCACAGAGAAGAAATGGCAGGGGGGTCTCAGCGGGGATCAAGTGCTCGTGTATGGGGAGGAGTCTCGGAACAATTTTGGCGTAGTCTCCTTAAGGTTTTGTTTCAAGCACCTCTCATGGCCGAGAGGGGTGGTGTTTAAATCAGAGAGGGTGGAGGGCCTCCTGAGAAGAGTTAGGGCTTGGGATCGGCCTACTCTTGGCAAGAGAAGAACAGCTCCAATGGCCACCTGGGATGGGGCAGCTCAGTAGGAGAGAATTCCTAGGTTGGCTCACATGTGAGTTCTCGGCCATGGTGTTTTCCGACGGCCTGGTGGCTGGCCGGCCAGGCATGGGTCACCCTCAAGGTCAGGTGGGTCAGGGGTTGAATTTGGTGAAGGCAATTGGGCTTGGACATGTGTAAAGTGTTTGAATCAAAGTAGAATGGGGTAAGGGTATATTTTGGCTCAAATTGGTCAAATGCATGGATTGGGCTAGGTGCACCTTCTCATGGCTAGTTTGGGCTGAAGATAAAGTGGTTTAGGTCAGCTTAATTAGTGGGGAAGGGTCACCATCCAAGTACAATTAAGTTTAAACATGGTTTAGTGGAGTCATGGAAGTGGCTAAATCACCCTTAAGGGAATCATTAAAGGACTCCCTCCTTTTGCCAAAAATGACATGGTGATGTGTAAAGTGGTCGCCATGGCTTGCATATGGCTTGTGCATGGCTTCATGGCTCCATTTGGCTTGGGAAAAGGTTGGGTCAATTTCATAAAAATGGATTTTAGGAATTTTTGGTAATTTGATGGAAATTTGTATGAGACTTGATTTGGAATGATTTGATGATGAATTTAGGACTTAGGGATGATTTTAATTGAATGGATGATGTAGAGAAATATCATGTGGGCTTTGGGACCAATTTTGGGCCTTTGGATGTGGTGAAGGATGGGCTTTTAAAATGGTTTAGGAAAGTGGGCTTTTGAATTTTAAAATGGGTTTTGGGATGAAATTTTGTAAAGAGGTTGGGCCAAATAATTGTTGGGTTTAGCTCATGGATGTATCATGAGTGACTTGAAGCAAATTGGGAGTGATTTGGGTTTGAATTGGGTTGAATTTGGGCTCTTTTGGTGAATGGGCCAATATAGGTCCAAGTGGGCCAAGTTGGGCCAATGTTAGGCTAGGGTTGAAATTGATGTAAAATTAATGTTGAGAAATGTCTATGGGAATGTTTCAAAGAGGTTTTGACTTTGGTTGGGCTTTGATTTTGGGGTTTGGGCCCATTTGGGTTAGGTTTGGGTTTAGGTCAAAATTGGGCCTTTTAGCTTTGGGTTGAATTTGAGTGGGGTTTGGGTCCAAATTTTGGGCAAATCATGTTAGTGTTATGCTTTTGGGGATGCTAAGGAAGATTTAGAAAAGATTTGGGGTTAATTGGAGTTGAATCGGGTGAGTTTGGGTTATGGGTCCAAATCGGGCTTTAAGGCCAAAAGTGAAATTGGATCCAAATGTCAATCAAATTGGACTTGGATTTGGTCTAGATTGGTGTTGGGAATGTTGAATTGAAGTTTAGAATTGAGTTGGACCAGAATTTGGGTCAATTGGATAGGTTTGGTTTGACATTGGGTTCACTTTGGGTTAAAATGGGTCAAATTGGGGGTTTTGACAAAAGTAGGGTAAATTGACAAAATTGGCCCATGGTGTAGTTGCACAAAATGAAATTGGGAATATTTAAGATTTTCTGGAATTTTCTGGGAATTTTCTGAATTTTTTGAATTTTTGGGTCAAGAGGGGTATTTTGGGTATTTAGAGGGTATTGGGAGGTTTTCTTGGAATTTTTTATATTTTTGGGTATAGATGATCAATTTGAGTGATGTGGAAATGTTTGGGATTGATTTTGAGGAATCTTGGGTTATTTAGAAATTTTTGAGAAATTTGGATAATTTTAAGGGTTTTGGGTAGGCTGAGCGGGTGTAGGGTCCCGGGGGTCAAAAATTGAAAATTTGGAAAATTGAAGATTGGGAAAATTTGAGTGGAATGAAAATCATTTTGGTTGAGCCATGAAGCCACATCAAGCCCACATGAGCCATGAAGTGACTCATTTGAGGCATCCACTATGTTGTTCCTAACCCTCTTAGCCAAGGGCTTAGGGGTTAAGGACCATCCATGTGAATCACCTACATGAGTCAAGAGGCCAAGTTAGGTATAGGTGTGTGAAAGTGTAGTGTATAGGTGTAGTGTGTGTGTAAGTCAGCCCCTCACTGCACTCAGGCCACCTGTAGGCGGTCCTAAGGCCAAAGAGTCCTATAGAACTCATCCTTTAAACTTCCACATTTGATTTCAACCCTCTAGGTGATTAGGGGTCTATAGTCAAGTTTGTGGAATTTGCAGGGAGTTAAGAAGTGGTTTGAAATTCTAGAAGGTGGGTCCCAATTCTAGTCCTCTAAGATAGTCAAAGAAAAATCCTAAGGCTAGATTCTAAGTACTAAAGAGAAGAAGAGAAGACCTCATCAAAAATGAGGTCAACAAGGAGTTCTGAAAAATAGAAAGAAAGCTTTTGGTTGGACTATTGCAGATATAAAAGGAATAAGCCCTTCAATCTGTATGCATAGGATTTTAATGGAAGAAAATTGTAAACCCACTATTGAACCCCAAAGAAGATTGAACCCAATTATGAAAGAGTTTGTTAAGAAAGAGATGTTGAAATGGTTAGATGCTGGAATTATTTATCCTATTTCGGATAGTCAATGGGTAAGTCCTATTCATTTTGTTCCGAAGAAAGGAGGAGTAACTGTCATTGTCAATGAAAAAAATGAATTAATCCCAACAAGACAACTTACTGGATGGAGATTTTGCTTAAATTATCAAAAATTAAACAACGCCACTAGAAAGGATCATTTTTCTTTACCTTTCTTGGATCAAATGCTGGATAAACTAGCTGGACACTCATATTTCTGTTTTCTGGATGGATATTCTGGTTATCATCAATTACTCGTTTCTCCTGAGGATTAAGAGAAGACAACATTTACAAGTCCTTATGGGACATTTTCCTTTAGAAGAATGTCTTTCGGTTTATGCAATGCACCTGTAACTTTTCAAAGATGTATGATGTCAATATTCTGTGATTTGATTGATAAAGGAATTGAAGTATTTATGGACAATTTTTTAGTTTTTGGAACTTCTTTTGAATCTTGCTTAGAAAATATAACGAAAGTTTTAAAAAGATGTGAAGAAACAAATTTAGTTCTAAACTGGGAAAAATGTTAATTTATGGTCATAGAAGGAATTGTACTTGGACATAAAGTTTCACAAATAGGGATGAAAGTTGATCAGACAAAAGTGAAAATTATTGCTGAACTTCAACCACCTACTACTGTTACTGATGTAAGAAGTTTTCTCGGTCAAGCTGGATTTTATAGAAGATATATAAAAGATTTTTCTAAAATTGCTAAACCTCTTTGCCATTTATTAGAAAAAGAAGCTAAATTTGAATTTAATGAAGATTGTCTGAATGCGTTCAATATTTAAAAAAAAAACTAATCATTATACCTGTCATTGTTGCACCTGATTGGAATAAACCTTTTGAATTAATGTGTGATGCAAGTGATTATGCAATCGGAGCTGTATTATGACAAAAATATAAGGAAATTTTCAAATTTATATAATATGCTAGCAAAACTTTAAATGAAACTCAAATAAATTACACTACTACTGAAAAAGAGCTGTTAGCAATAGTATATGCCTTTGATAAGTTTAAACCATATCTTCTTGGAACGAAATGTATCGTACATATTGATCATTCTGCAATTAAATATTTAATGTATAAAAAAGATGCTAAACCTAGATTGATCAGATGGGTTTTACTTTTACAAGAATTTGATTTTGAAATAGTAAACAAAAAAGGAATTGACAACTAAATTGCTGATCATTTATCAAGAATTAAAAATAATAAAGAGAAGAATTACGAAGAAAATATAAATGAGAAATTCCCTGATGAACAATTATATGTTATTCAAGGATTACAAATGTCTTGATATGCTGATATAGTTAACTATTTGGTTAGCAATATTTTACCTTATGGGATGAATAACAAATATATTAAGAAATTCAAGAATGATTGTAAATCATATATTTGGGAAGATCCTCATTTATTTAAAATAGGAAGAGATTCTGTGATTCAAAGATGTTTACCATATGAAGAAACTTTTGCAATAATTCAAAAATGTCACGATTCTAAATTTGGAGGACACTTTAGAGTAGATAAAACCGCATTTAAAATTTTAAATTCTGGATTTTATTGGCCTACCTTATTTAAAGATGTTGGACTTTATGTGAAAACTTGTGATCAATGTCAAAGAATGAGAAATATATCGAGAAAAGATGAAATGCCTCTAAACTTTATATTAGAAATCAAAATTTTTGATGTATGGGGTTTAGACTTTATGGGACCTTTCGTACCATCATCTGGAAAGATTTATATTTTATTAGCAGTTGATTATGTTTCAAAGTGGATCGAAGCTGTAGCTTTACCTAAATGTGATTCCAAAAGTGTTTCGAAAATTTTAAAGAAAATGATTTTTGCAAGATTTGGAATGCCTGAGATAATTAACATGTATGTGGGAAGTCATTTCGTAAATATAAGAATTCAATCATTGCTGGAAAAATTCGTATTAAACATAGAATTGCAACTCGCTTATCATCCTCAAACAAGTGGAATGGCCGAAGTATCAAATAGAGAAATTAAAAGAATATTAGAGAAGACTGTTAATCCTAAAAGAACTGACTGGGTTGATACTTGATTCTGCATTATGGGCTTATAGAACAGCTTATAAGACACCTATCGGAATGTCAACTTATTGGTTAGTTTATGGTAAACATTGCCACTTACTTGTTGAACTTGAACATAAAGCTTATTGGGAGATAAAGGAGTTCAATTATAATTTGAATACTGCAGGAGAAAAATAATTATTACAACTGAATGAAATGGAAGAGATAAGAAATGAGTCTTATGAATGTGCAAGTATTTATAAGGAAAAAATGAAGAAATTGCGTGACAAAATGATTTCAAGGAAAATGTTTGAGCCTGAACAAGAAGCATTATTATTTAATGCTCGTTTAAAACTTTTTCCTGGAAAATTAAAATCTAAATGGATGGGACCATTTATAATTGAGAAAGTATACCCTTATGGAGCTGTGGATATTAAAGATCCCAAAACTGGAAAAGTATTTAGAGTTAATGGATTAAGACTGAAGCCTTATATGAGAGAAATGAAATTAAATTACAAAGAGGCTTATGAGCTGAGTCTACTCGATTAATTCAACTAATTAGGTCGGGCTGACGACTTTAAACCAAGCGCTTTGTCGGAGGCAACCCATATTTATTAGTGAGAGTTAAATTATTGTTGTAAGGTTATGCCTTGGTCTTGACTAAATTTGTATATAACTTCTTGAAATAGAAGGCTAAAAAGTCTGTATTGGCTTAAACTAAACATTATCTTGAAGTATATAGAATTTGGACTTGGACCACTCCATGTCAAATGTGAGTAAAATGGAGATCAAGTTAACCTTCGTTTGTGAATGTTTGTGATTTGATTTTTTCGTAATTGTGTTTGTGTGTTGATATACCCGTTTGTTAGACATATTTTTAACACCGAAACTTGCAAAATTTGACGATAAGCGAATCGGAGTCGATCGAGGTTCCTGCGCCTAGGCGCCAAAAGTTTGCCCCTAAGCACCAGAATGGCATGCGTATCGATGATCCGGTGCCTATGCGCCAGATTTTGGCGCCTAAGCGCCATGATTACAGATCGTGTAAAAACCAAAGTTCTTCAGTTTTTCACATGAAATCTCTTTATATATTTCCTTATCCTCGTCCCCAATGTCGTATAAACCTTAATTTCGACCAGAGCAATCCATTTTGGAAGAGTTAAGAAGGATTTCGAGTCAATAGATAGAGGAAATCATGGAAATGAGGTAAGAGAAAAATCTCCCAAAGATCCTCAGCCTTATTTTAATGGTTTTATTGCTGTTAGTATGGAGAAATTGTTTAGTCGATTGGAGAAGATTGAAGCGGAACTTCAAAGTATTAGTAATCGTCTCCATGAGATGTACCACCAATACGAACACTTGGAATGGCAAACCAAACTTCAATCTGATCATATGGTGGCCTATCAGGACGCTCAAGTAGAAATGTACGCGAAGAACAAGTGGATCGATGAAAAGACGGCTTTGGAATTTCTAAGGGCGTTAGTGTTCTATCCCTTTGGTCCTAGCAAACTTCATTACGAAAGAGATGGTGATTGAAGATCGGTGTTAAATAGATCTTATATGTGTTTTAGGTGTGATCGAGTCATCTGTTAGTGTGTTGAATATCGAATTTGCGTGTTTTCTTAATTGTTCAATATGTGTTGAAGGATTTGAATATTTGCTTTGAATATGTTGTTGTTTGTGTTATTTATAAAACGATGAACCTTCATACAGTCTTGTACTGAAATTTATTGCATTCGGAATGGAAGTTATGGATTGGAATTGAAGAATTTGGATACATTTTTGTGGATCTAAACTATCATTTTAAAGTGATTGTGAAAATGTATGGAGGATATAAATTGGATTAATACTCTCATAAGAGTAATTAGTAGTCAAATTTGATAAGATTTAGTGGAAAAAATAAAATATAAATTGAATTTTTGGAAAGGCGAGTCTGGCGCCTAAGCGCCAGAATTCGGTGCCTAGGTGCCGGTTCGGCCTGAACCCGAAAACTTATCTTCTTAAATCCCCCCACGCCATTTTTGACGCCTAAGCTTCTCTTTCCTATGGTTTTCGCAAAAATACCCCTTATAGATCCCATTTAAAGCCAGGTTTTCAAGTTTTTGAGCTTGAAATCACCTGATTTCTTCATCCTGAGGTCAGATCTACATTCTAAACTCATTATTTTTTATTTTCACCATGGATTTTTCTTTCATTGAGAAAAACTAAAATTTTGAGAAAAATTTTGATTTTTAAGGTTAAATCCATGAAATTTTTAAGCTCTTTTAAGTTTAAAAAGCTTAAATTAGTTTATTTTCCTAGATCCTTTGAATTTTATTTCGATTTTTTATTTCACGTTTAGATGGCACCCAAATCTAAGCGAGGAAATGAACGAGAAAATTTTGATCGTAGTAAGTATTTCACTGCTGTTGAACACTTACGATACAATGATTTTCCTACGACTTAGAAATTTATCTCAGAGAGAAGCTTTTACAATCCTGGAGGAAGAATTGAGGATACAATCATTACGTCAACTGGCAATAATTTTGCTATTTCACTGTTGTTGTCGTTATCCCGGTTGTTAGAGAGTTTTATGCTAATTTTGTGGATGCTGAAGAGTACGAGATTTTCATCAGAGGAGTTGGAGTATGGTTCACTCCTGAACGTATCAATATTTTCTATGGCATGTCGCAAAACATTGAGTGTTATTATTCCAGATTATCTCCATCTGAGGGAGATTTGGATATGATCATTGCCTACCTGACTGATAGTACTGGAGCCTGGAAGATTCGGAATGGAAAAAGGGTAAATTTTTCATCTTCTAAGCTTAATGGTGTTTCAAAGGCATGACACTACTTTATTTCTGTTCGTCTCCTTCCATCCAATCATCTGAGCGAGGTTACCAAAGATAGAGATATCCTCAACTACAACATTCAAGAGAGGAAGCCTGTTGATGTAGGGAGCATTATTTATCATTCTGTAGAGGCTACTGCTCATTCTAGAACTTCTATTGGACTTGGTTTTCCATCTTTGATCTATTCTCTATGTCAAAGTGCTGGAGTGGTTGCTGAGCTTTTTGAGGAAAAGCTCAAGTCGAAAAAGCCTATAAGAAGAGAGAGTGTCAGTATCTATGATCGACTTCGAGGTAAGAGTTCTACTGCACCTTCTGGTTCATTACCTACTTCAGGTAGAGCTTCTACTTCTAGACCATCTACTTTTGCTGAGCCACCATCTACTTTTTGGGAATCCATGCATGATAAGCTTATGAAGCAGCAGAATGAGTTATTCCTAACTCATTGTAGAGTAGATACGATCAATAAGAAGATCGATCATCTTCTGAGTATACACAAAGAAAGAGTGATTACGATGCTGAGTATTATGAGTCTTTAGTGAGATTTTTGAAGGGTGAGCATGATGCTCAGTTCCCTACTTGTCCCAGATATTCACCATATGTTGATCCGAAGGATATGGAGTTTTCGTTTGGTGATGACGATGATGAAGCTACAGATAGTGATTAGTAACTTGACTTACCTCTGGAGATGTGCTGATTCTGTTTTTAGTGTGTTTTTTGTTTCTTATGTTTTTTAGTGATGTTATTTGTTAGTATTGATGTGAATTTTTTATGTTGAAACTGTTTTTAGATTATCTGATGTGTGTTTAAGACTGAAATATGAATGAATTTTTATAAAAGTTTATTTCTGTTTCAGTCTACTGTTTAGTGCTCATGAATAGTTAGTAATTTTGCATATTCAAAAATAAAAATAAAAATAAATTTTTTTAGAAATTAACTCCTGCTCTGCAAAACTTTTCTATATATGCTTAATTATTTCTGTTATATTCATATTAAAGCATGTGTAGAAGTAGAAGTTAGTTTTTCCTTACTACATCGTTATTGTACTTAGATTAATTCCTGTTTATTTCTTTCTCTCATGCTTTAGAAAATTTCATGATTCATATTTAAACTAAAGCTAAAGTTTGGGGGAAGGGAAAACATTTATCAAATTTAAATATTATTTGTCCTCAATGAACTAGTATTTTCTTTAAAAATATATTAACATAACATAAGAAATGAAAACTCTGTTTAAGATTACCTAAAATTTTGAATTTATAAATAATTTAGTAAACTTAACTAAAATTTCAAAAATTTTGATTGATTTTAAGAATAGAATTATTTAACTTAAAGAATAATAAGATCAATTTTTTCTAATTATAGTAAAGAGAATTGTATTTTTGAAATACTAAGGAATCAAGATTATTGCTTAAAAAAGAAAAGATTGAAATATGTTTTGAAAAATAATAAATTATTAAAAATTTCATATTTATTAAGTAAGAATGTATAAGTTTTTGAAAATAAGTTAAGGATAGTGAAATTCAAAATCATTAACAGGCTATCCAAAAATAATAATCCTCAGTTGAAAAAAAAGGAGAAAAAGGATTAATAAACAATCCAAAAGAAAAAAAGAAAAGAAAAATAAAAGAGTGTGAGGAGAAGCTTGAGGAAATGCCTAATCAAAAATTGGCTTCACTTGAATTATCTTATAGGAAGAAAACTGATTACATTTTTAACTTAATTTCTATGTACAAATATTTTTACTAGAAAAATATTTCATGAAAATCTTTTTCTTGTAAATATTCTATGTGACCTTAAAATGATAAATTACAATTTCTTGAAATAAATGAAAAATTAGAAGTTTTGTGATTTGGTCGTTAAATATTCTTTAATTTTTAAAATTAAACTTAATTAGTGAAATTTAGTTAAATATTTGCTAAAACATTTAAAAACCAAAAATTATAAGGAATCTTAAATATTTTAACTTCATTCCAAATGTTATCTATTTTATGTAATTAAAAGAGTTACTTGAGGAAAAGTAACATTTAAGTTTGGGGGAATTTGATCTACAAAAAAATACACATTTTTTTGCCTTATTTGTGATTCAGTTCTTAAGAATATTATGCTTTAATGAAAGGTATTTTCATGTTTTTGGATGTCGATGATTAAAAAAAGTCCAAGAAAGAAAAAGAAGGAAAAAGGAGCAAAATGGAGCAAAATGGAGCTTATGGAGCAAAATATTGGAATTATTGGCCTGGCGCCTGGGCGCCAGAATCCGGCGCCTAAGCGCCAGCTCGATACAGATGCTGTTAAGATTTTTTAATGATCTTGGGGAGTTATTTTGACGGAGTTAAGCGGTTATTAGAGCTTCTAGAAGACTGGATATTACTCCTAATATATAGGACATGTTATACAATGTATTTGGACACAAGGAAATGGTTTTAATCGTGAAGAGGTGTGATCCAAAGTGAAGAGGTGAGAAGACCTGGTCACGAAGTTCGGCGCATATGCACCAGATTTCGGCGCCTAGGTGTGACAGTTACCTTGTAGAAGATGCATTAAATTTGGACGAATTTTTAAGGGGTGCCTTAAACAACCCCTGGTCAAAGTCAGAGGTCTATAAATAGGATCCCATTCTACAGAGAAAAAGGTCCCCTTTTAGCACCTTATCTCCCCCCCTCTAGTTTTACTTAGTTTTTTTAGTCTCTCCAACACTTAGGTTGTCACTTTACTTTGTATCTATTGAGTTTATTTTGAGTATTTATTGTGTGTTGTTGCTATTGGAGTCTTTCATCATTGCTTTGGAGTCAGTAGAAGTCAGCGGATTAGTTGAAGGAACACTTCAGATAAGTATTTGTACCTTGGTTCAAAGTTTTATAAATATGTTTTGTTGTGTGGTTTCAATGTGTTCTGAGTAGCTAATTATCTATCTCCTTTCAACTATGAAAAGATAATAAATTAATTAAATTTTGTAAGAGAATTAAATTTAAAAGATTTAAAACATTGTGATGATATTAATACCTGATCTTAGTTTACTTTTTAAATTGGTCATTTAAATTGTTAAAATCTGTTGAAGAATTTTGAGACCTATCCGAAGATAAATTCCTAACTAGTAGATATCACATGAATCCTTGTATAGTAGAAGGCTTTATGCGGGTTATTCAAGGTGAAGCACAAATAAATAGGAAGTCTAATTTATTAGGCGTAGAATTCATTAGTTTTTAGAGTGACAAACTAAATTCTAATAATTTGGTTTATAGAAAGGGAACGGGTCACTGGTAGGGCCGACCATAGCCTAGATTAACCCATTCTACTAATAAAACATCCTAAACTGATCTATAGATTAGTCAATGTTCTTTGAACCTGGACCAAAGAGTAATGAATAGGAATGCTTCTATTTGGCGCAATACCATAATATAAATTCCCAACAAAAGATAATTATTCTAAAATCTTGAATTAGTTGAAAATGAGAAAGTCGTTTTTATACTTGCATTGAATTTTAATTACTGCTTACTTTACTTTATTATTGCTTACTTCTTACTTGCTTATAGTAAGAATTGTTAGTAAATTAAATTCGAAAAAAGAAATATATATATATATATATATTACTTTATATTTGAAAAATTCCAACATATTTCTTACATTTCTTACTTTTTATAAAAACACTAACCATGTGGGATCGATAACTAGGACTCCACTAGAGCCATGTATTACTTGAACGATACGTATACTTGCATTTAAAATTGTGACTTTTACAATAATTATTATAAAATCTAAATAAAAATTCATAAGTAAAAGTAAACATCACACATCAAGTTTTTGAAGCCATTTACCAGGAATTAAATATTCTAAAAAGTGGTATCAAATTCTTGTATTTAAAAGCATATATAAAGTCGCATCACATCAATCTTCATTAGAGAGATGGGTTTTTTTATATCCTTATGAACATTTTCTTCTTGTTTTTCAATTTTATCAGTTCTCTCTCAACTTCAATCTCTTTTTGTACTTCAGTATCCAATTCTCTGTCACTTCTCAACTTGACAACTTTAACTTGCTCTTGCTCTTTCTTTTTTATCTTTAGGATTTACTTCAATGCTACTAAGAGTGTTCCCTCAGGCCCATTGCTAAGTGAGTTAGCAATTTGTCCTAGTTGATTCTCAATATTTCTAATTGCAACACTTTGACTTTGTAATTAATTCCCTATCTGTAACACCACTTCTTCTATAGACATCTTCTTCTCCTTAAGTTGTTGGTTATTAGTAAAGCTAGAAGGACAAGAAGGCCTATAGTTAGTACTACCCTAGTTGTTTTAGTTTCCCAATGGGTTCGCTTGATTGTTCCCCCATTATTGATTTCCACCACCAGAATTACTATTCTAGTTAAAATTAGGGTGGTTTTTCCAACCTAGGTTATAATAGTTAGAATATGAGTTATTGGGTAATTCACTTAAAGTCTCAAATGATGGTTAATAATCAATCAATAAGTGAATGGATGAATCTCAACTAAACCAACAATGATATTCCAAGTGAGGTTGACCAATGAGTTTGTCATAGGTCCGGAACTAGTACCCAGTGACATCTTTTATTATTGTTATGCTTTTGCTCAATAGGCCTACCCATATTTTAGGTCATTGTTTTACTTTTGCATTGTGCTTGGATATTTCTATAGGCTTATTGATCACTAAATTTTTTTCCCATAATCTAACAAGACTAAAATTTTCAAAAAACTAAATGAAACTCATAACTAACACTATGATTTGCACAAAATAGTATATTCACAACCTTAGAATATCATGGATATAAAAAAATCAAATTTATTTTAAATAAAAATGAGTAGAAACATCTTGGTGATTTAGGAATAGCCCGCAAAATATAATCATAAAAATAAGCATAATTATATCATTCCTACTATTTTTATTTCATACCCTTAATCATTGCATGAAAAGAGAGGTTTATTCGTTAGAAACACCACCTTTTAAGTGAGTTCTACATTTGTGTTTTAATTGGTCTTATAATAAATCTTCTAAACATTCATCATTAAGAACCTACGTAACATATTAAACAACTAGCTTTGATTCACTCGACACTAAAAGTTAACCATAAAAATAAAAAAATAATTGAGTGTGTTGAACTATAAAATGTTTAAATTTTAAATATCAAAAATTTATTCGCATTTGTCTTAGGAAAATGTGCATAAAGATATCACTTAGGCTTTTGATTTTTAATCAAATTGTAAGACCTACTACTCTTAATAAATAATAGTATGTCCTATCTTTCATCCATTAAAATTAATCATGCATAATTTTCATTGTGATTTGATGGTTTAGATGGTAGTCATTTCAAGATAGGATTATAAGTTCATTGAATCTTTTATCATGTTTTTTGTTCTTTAGACTAGCTTTCTTATGATTCACATCTTTTAGTGAATCTTACTTCATACTTAGGATTCCAGGATTGCTAGTATAATTACAGCATAAGTCCTCACCCCTTAGGATTTCTCGCTAACAGATATTGTGTGATCTAATCCCTAACTTTCTAATACAGTATGAAAAATTTTCGTTCAAAATCTTTGAAGTAAAAAAAATGGAATATTTGATATGTAAACTCAATATTTTTGGCATCTCCTATATTTTTTTCTTTTGGTTTTTATTAATAACTGTTTCATTTTTCGTGTCTTTCTCATTTGAAATTCCAATGATCAATCATGGAAACCTATACTTAGAAATTTCTTGAAGACAAAGCCACAACCTTAATCGAGAGTTTTCTTAAGTAACTTTGGTTGTTTAAGATGTAATGAACTATAAAGACTCGCTTAACCTAGGTTTAATCTAAAGCATATATAGTATTCAGGTCAGATAAGGAAAACAATTATGGTTTTAATTGTAGAACATTACAAATATCCAAAATTTCTTAATTTATGTAATCAAATTCATCTTAAAGTGATATTCTATCACTTAAGATAGTTTATTACTTTTGATGCCATGTTTGATTATTTAAATAATTAAATCCTTAAATTTGTATTGTTATGTAAAGACACCATGCCACTGTCAAAAAATAAAACTAACAATGCTTTGGATTGGTTATTTTGCTGATGATATTTACAGTCTCAAGAAGATAGACGTGTTATTCTACCTAGCTCTTCATTCCCTCGATATCTCTCTTAATTAATTCAACTTCTTATGTGGACAATCAATTAAGTTTCTAACATGTCCCTTATCTTAAACTAAAGGTTAGCCACTCGATTATTTTCTTACAAGATGTGTTCAATTTTGAAATCTTTGAATTTCCTTATTTGTATTTTGCCTTCATAAGATATCTCGCCATCATTTTATCCTTAACTTTTAAATATATGTTTACTTAATTTTCAACTAATTGAGAGTCAAATTTTACTATGATGTGCCACGCACCCATCTCGTAAGCTTGTTTGTCAAGGCTTCATACTCGGCTTGATTGTTGGTGACTTCAAAACCCACCTCTATGGAATGATGCACATGATTCTATGTCGGAATTTTTAAAACAAGATTAAATACCACTCCAATGTGATTAGATGCTCCTTCGATAAGTAAGACCTAATTCTAGTTGTTAGTCATTGTTTTATTATCAAGCTCACTTAACTCAATGAAGTCAGCTTTGAATTTGGCTATGGCTTGAGCCTTGGAGAGATCAAACTCATTGAGTTCTACCACCCACATAAGAAGACGATCAGAGTGTTTCATTTTAGTAAGGAGTGACATGAGGGAATGATCAGTAATGATTATGACCGGGTATCTTTGAAAGTACGGGTGAAGCCTACCGGTAGAAAAAAAAAAGAGAGAAGGTTAATTTTTCACAATTAAGCACATGAGATCGTTACCTCGGAGGACTTAGTTGATTTAGTAGACTGGGAACTACTTCTTACTCCTCTAGGTCTAAAACTGAGTTAATGGTCTCAAGTCCACCTCTTAATTACAAGAAAAGTTTTTTGTTTGGTGTTAGGCTTTAGAAGAGAAGTTGTGATACTAAGGAGTTTTTTAATTTCCTAATTATTTGTTCACATTATTTCGACCAACTAAAGCTCTTCAATCATCATAAGGTTTTAAAGACTGGTGCATTTATTTTCTGACTCTGAGATAAGATGACTCAACTCTATAATTAGATTGATCAATCTTTACCCTTCCTTGGAATTTCAGAGGGATGATATGTTGATCAATGCTTAGAGTTTTTCGGGTTGGCTTGAATTGCTTAAGGTGCTATGAGGTAAGTCAAAAACTTTATTGTTGTTGTGTTGAAATTACATTTAAGTGGATTAAGTTCCATGCTAAACTCTTTAAATGTTTTAAACATTTTTTTAGGACCTTGCAATGCAGCTTAGGTGTCCTAATTTTTACTAGTACATCATTTACATACACATCAATATTTTTTTTCATTTTTATTTAGCAAATATTAGATCTATTGGACGTTGGTAAGTTGTCCTGATATTTTTAAGCTCAGATGGCATTACAATATAACAATACATTCCCTCAAAAGTGATAAATGTCATCTTTTCTACATCGGTCTTGCACATCTTAATAAATGGTAGGCGGAGAAAACATCAAGGAAACTATCAATGGAATGGTTGATCGCTGCATCTAAGCATGTGTTGATCTTTAGTAGAGGGTAGTTCTCTTTTGGCAAGTAGCATTTAGGTTGGTGAAGTAGACGCACATCCACCATTTTTCCTTTGCCTTCTAGACCATGATTATGTTGGATACCCATCTCGGGTATTGGACTTCTTGGATGTAGTTGACCTCTAACAACTTTTGCACCACTTCTTGGATCAGTTCAACCAATGTGAGAACAGGCATCCTCAATTTCTACTTCATTGGTCAGACTGCTGGATTGACATATAGACAATGACAGACGATAATGAACGTCACCCTAAGCATCTTGGAAATTGAACAGGCGAATACATTTGAGTGCTTTGAAGAGCACAAATCTGCTTGTCCCTATTACTTACATCAAAAGTATCGCTTAGTATGAAAATTTTAACAACATCATCATTGATCTTAGGGACCTTTTGGGCGGTATCGCTAGTCTCGAGGCATTCTCCTAGCTCGGTGTCAAGTATAAGATGTTCTTCTTGAACATTTCCAGCTGCACAGAAATAGCAAGTGCCACTTCACCTTTCAAAAAAGCTTGTTTAAACATAACTTTACAAGAAAAAAATATAAAGTTGGACTTTCTAAAGTCACTATATTGTTTGAATATAAAATTTTATGTGCAGCTTTTCTCATTTAAAAAGTCAAAAATAACCCAAAGCTTCTAAAATTATTTCGTATTGCTGACTTTCACCCCATTGCTCTCTTGATTACAGCCTCGCCAGTAAGGTCTACGATGGCGATGATAGATGTCTACGGGGGTAGCGGCAGAGGTGGGGGTGGCGATGGTGAGAGTAGAGGCGGCGACAATGACAATAGAGGCGGAAATGGCGATGGTGAGAACATCAAAAATGAGAGAAAAAGAAGCATTGGAGATACCCACAGCGAAAAATCCTAGGTCTTGCAAAGAAATTATAGATTTCAAAAAATAATTTTGATATTTCGTAAAAGAAATGGCGGAATGCAGCCAAGTGTAGCAAAATGGAGCATGATATTCACGATCCCATAATAGAGAAAAATATGGTTATGTTGAAGAAATTTTGGATAAATTGTACATCCAAACGACTGCATACATTTTATGAGCTTTCTATCCAATGCAATGGAGCCCAAAAATGTTTCCAAATGAAACTTAGTTCAACTCAAACAGTGATCACCTCTCTATTACCAAAAATTCCACAGCAGCATGGTATCTTAAAGTGACATCTTGGAAGGAATAAAGAAAAGGGTTAACAAAGATAACATTATATGTAGGTCGAGAGTTGACCACAAGAAAATCAACCATGTCTGTGAATTATTTCTTCTTTTTTCCCCACGAAACTGGCAAGTTAAGAGTTCTCAATGCTTCTTTCCTCTCTCAAACTGATCTCATATAAACAATAGTTTAACTATTCGAGCACTACACCACAAGCCATGTATCTATCTCGGGGAATGGATACTTTGCTTGGTAGTGAGGCCTGATCAAATAAACTAAAGATTTGATGACATCCGTTTGGACTGCGAACCATTTATGTTGACCGATAACTTCCTCTATCTAATATGAAGCACCTAGATAGGGTTTATATTAATCTATAAGGGAAAACTTTTATAGTTAATTACATCTTATATAACCAAAGTTACCTAAGAAAACTCTTGATTTAGATCAGGAAATATTATTTTCATGACTTCCAAAAGATAGGTTTCTTCAAAGTATTGTGGTAATAGAAACTTCAATAGGTGAGTGGCTTATGTTTGGAACAATTATTATAGGAATCCAAGGGAAGAGAGAGCTAGGGGAAAACACATCTCCAAAAAAAATCTTGGTGATTTCCCAAACTATCCTATTGTTTGACTTCAATTTAAGATATTTATTTAGTATTTCATCCTGCCAATTTTCTTATTTCGAGCTTACATTCACTTAATACCAATCATGTGATTCGCCTAGAAGATAGGAGGATTTATGTTATTTGGATGACAATCTCGGAATCCTGAGACGAGTTTAGGGCTTATATTGCACGAGGTGCAAAGGTTTAATGAGATAAAGTGAGGGTTTACGCCACACTAGGCAAAATACCTCGAAGTCCTATGGCTTCTTGTTTATTTCTAAGGAGTTTTGCTATTGAATATGGCCGTGCTGCCTATTATACATGCTCCACACTCCTCATAGTAGTAAGTTTAGTTTTATAAGTGTCAAATGTTGGGGATGAGAGAAGTATCATGTTTTATAAATGTTTAAATTGAGGTGTCTTAATATCTTTATTAGAGGAATATTTAAGTTAATTATGGTGACACCAGTTAAGATCCCACGGTTCCTTCATGCCGGTACCACCATTTTCTTCAGATTCACTTAGTCCAGATGAATTTACCAAATTTAACTAAATGAATTCAGTACTTTTATTCATACCATGGGAAATCTCTTTAGCGTACCATGGTTGCCTCCTCTGACAGATTCTCGATCATCAAAGAGACATTTTAATTTAGTTTCACTTGTGATTTTTGTATTGTTTGTGATTAAAATTTGAGTTATCTTATATTTTGACTGTTGTGGCGGTGAATTTTATCTTTTTTTTTTATTTTAATTTTGGTTTTGATTTTGCGGCTATCCTAAAAGTTTTGGTTTTGATATGCAGGGTGACCTTGTTATCTTCCATGCAATTTTGTAAGCAGATAAGGTACGAGAAAGTAAATGAAAGTAAATTTCAGTGTAATAAAAATAAAGCATACCTGACATTTCTTCTTGTTCCTTTACCTGAAAGTTTAGCCTTACAATGCATATATAAAAGTTTGCGGGAATTGAAACATGCTTGTGAGAAAAACTGAGCAAACCTATAGATTGGTTCGTCATAGGCTTATTGAGTCCTATGTCATAACTTCGTGGGTCCTATTTGTTCGAGTGTATATATGATTTCTAAAACAAGACGTAAGAAGTTTAATCGTCCTTCAAGATATCCAAAAGGTTATGAGAAGGACCTAGGGGCTGAGCCCCAGACACCTCACAATCTTTTGAAAAGTCTCAAGTTTGTTCAAACTTATTATGGTGCTTGATGACTCGTTCTTATCATACCCTTATACTTAATGAACTAATGTTCTGATAAACCCAAGTGTGGGGCAATTATCACTTGATATTCTGTTTATAAATTCTGTGAGTAAAGACCCTTAGGAGCAAATTGATTTATTAAGAATTTTAATCAATTTAATTTTAAAATTGAGCTTGTACTGTTTCAAACATGTTCACAATTAACTTTATTATTTTTCTAATCAATATTATTCAAATTTGATTAAGTCTAGCTCACTACCAAGCCCTCAAGACTTAATAGGTATATTTGTAATTTTGGGAAAGGTTAACTTATGTGATTATGATTCTTAATCCTTATCAAAGTATTAAATTTCTCATTAAACACCAACGAGGGGAATTAGATTGATGAATTATTAACTTCCAAAGTCAAACTCCTAACCCTGGAATCATTTAATTTTTTATTATCTTTCAAATTAAAATAATTAAAGAAAATACAAGTTTATCCTTTCTATGACAAATGTGAGGTTAGTTTCAACCATTTAAATCCCTTACATTTCAATCATCTAAATATTCCAATTATGATCATTCATTACCCATTTCCCTTTAATTATGCCTAAACATTAATTAAGGCTTAAATTCCTTAATTACAATCTTGCCCCTATAAGGCCTATCACCTCATAATTCATTAAATATAAATCAAATGACTTTAAAATTTTTATGTTACCTCACTCATGGTTCAATTAGAACATTAGAGGAGAAAATGTGGTTTTTCTAATTTTAATTTAATTTTTAAAATTATTTACATGCAAATGAGGATTTTCACAAATAATTTAATAACTTAATCAAAACAGAACTTTTGCTTATTGGAGTTTGATCATCCTAAAAATGTACTACTTTTTATGCTAAGTTTTATAATTATATTACACTTTAAAGGTATTTTTTCTTGTGTTTTTGGTATTAGGTACATCAAATTGAATAATTTTGAGTGATTGGAGCAAAAAGAACAAAAATGGACCAAAATTGAGCATATCGAATCAAAACGGGTCGAATCGGATCATACCGAAAAAAAACGGGTTAAATCAGACACTTTTGTACATGTGTCTGGTGCCTAGGCGCGACCAGTTGGCGCATAGTTGCAACGCAGTGGCGCCTATGTGCCAAACCGTCGGCGCATAGCCGCCAATTACAATTTTTGGCATAACTTCTTCAATATACGTCGGATTTGGACGATTTTCGAAGCGTTGCAAAGTGTGTCTCGTGGGGAATTCATTGAAAATGATAAAATAAGATTTCTAGAAGATTTTGGATCAGTTATAAGGAGTTATGATGGAAGATATGTGCCTCTTGGAGTAAAAAGGCACTTAAGGCACTCATTGAAAGATTCATTGAATATGGACTCTTTTTGAAGAGACACTTAAGAATCTCTTGGGAAATTATAATCTGGATCAAGTATTAACCAGATTTTCTCTCATCTCCTTTGATGGGATCAGAGCATCGTAAATGTTTAGTTTGGATGGCAACTTCCTAAGATGAGCTAGTACATTGTAATCCACTTTATTTAGCCTTCCAATCTTGTTCTAAATTTGTACATCTTCCGTTTTTGGAGGCAGTTCTTCTTGATTAATTATCTGCTTTCCTTTCTCCACTAGAGCTGTTCTTGTAGGTAGCACCTTTCCACTTCTGAGATTCAATTCTATTATTTCTTCTTCCTCTCGACCCGAGGTTCTCCTGATATTGTAGCTGACTCTTTTGGTCCTATTTTTGTATTTGAGAAGTCCAATTTGATTGCAAGCGGAGTTCCTTTGCACTTGAGGACTAGCTCTTCACTTCTCGTGTGTTGACCTCATTTTTCATGAGGTCTTTTCTCTTCTCTCTCTACAGTACTTAAGATCTAGCCTTATGCTTTCCCTTTGACTATCTTAGAGGACTAGAAATGGAACCCACTGCTTAGAAATTCAAACACCTCTTAACTCCCTGCAAACCCCATAAGTTTGATTGTAAAACCCTAAGTCACTTAGAGGGTTAAGATCAAATGTGGAGGTTTAAAGGATGAGTTCCCTATAAGACTCTTTCGGGCCTTAAGACTACCCCCGGGTGGCCTCGGTCCGGTGAGGGTCGACCCGCACACATTACACTTTCACACACATTCCAAATCCTAAAACCATTCATACCTAGCTTGACTTCCCGACTCATGTAGGTAATTCATATGGATGGACCTTAACCCCTGTGCCCTTAGCTAAGAGGTTAGTGAACAACATAGTTGAATGCCTCAAATGAGTCCTCTCATGGCTCTTATGGGCTTGATATGGCTTCATGGCTCAACCAAAGTGATTCCATTCTACTCAAACTTGATCAATCTTCATTTTTCCAAAATTTCAATTTTTGACCCCCGAGGCCCTACACCCACCAAACCTACCAAATGCCCTTGAAGATGCCCAAAATTTGCAAAATTACCTAAATTATTTAAAATTCCTCAAAACCAATCCTAAACATTTCCCACCATTCAAATTGATCATTCTTAGCCAAATACACCAAAATTTCCAAAAATACCCCCAATGCCTCCAAATACCCAAAATACCCTTTTAGCCCAAAATCCATAAATTCCAAAAATTCCTAGAAAATTCCAGAAAATCCCAAATATTCCCAATTTAATTTTTTTAAACAGTACCATGGGCCAATTTTGTCAATTTAACCCACTTTCACCAAAACCCCCAATTTGGCCCATTTTTTAACCAAAGTAAGCCCAAATTCAAACCAAATCAACCCAATTGACCTCAATGTTGATCCAATCCAATTCTAAACTTCAACTCAATATCCCCAATATTAATTTAGACTAAATCCAAGCCCAACTTGATTAACATTTGGACCCAATTTCAATTTGAAGCTTAAAGCCCAATTTTGGCCCATGACCTAAACTTAGCCCAAACTAACCCAACTCAACTCCAATAAACCCCAAATCTTTTCCTAAACCTTCCTGATATCCCCACAAACAAAACACTAACAAGATTTGCCCCAAATTTGAACCCAAATTCCACCCAAACCTAACCCAAAACCAAAATCCCCAATTTTGGCCTAAACACACCATGAACCCAAATGGGCCCAAATCCCAAAATCAAAGCCCAACCAAAGTTGAAAACTCTTTGTAACACTCCCATAAAAATTTCTCAACATTAATTTTACATCAAATCTAACATTAGCCCAACCTTAGCCCAAGTTATCCCAATTTGACCCACTCTGGCCCCTTTACCAAAAAGTCCCAAATCAAATCTAATTCAACTCCAAATCACCTCAAATTTGTTTCAAATCACTCATGACACATCCCTAAACTAAACCCAACATTTATTTGGCATGTTCCTTCACAAAATTTCCATCTACCAATTTGTTTTCAAACCTAAAGGCCCACTTTCTTAAACCATTCTAAAAGTCCATCCAAATGATTTCAAAAAGCCCAAATTTGGCTCTAAAGCCCACATGACAAATTCTCCTCACCATACATTTAATTGAAATCATCCCTAAGTCCTAAACCAATGATCAAATAATTCTAAATAAAGCTTCATCCAAATTACCCCTAAATGTCTAAAATCCTTAAAACCCATTTCCATGAAATTGACTAAGCTTGGCCCCAAGCCAAATGGAGCCATTGAGCCATGCATAAGCCATATGCAAGCCATGAGGAGCCCTTTCCACCTCACCATGCCATTAATGGCAAGAAGGGGGGATCTTTCTTAAACCTTCACTAAGCATTTTAACCTCATTTATGCAATACTCTAAACAAAGCTTAGCCACCTCACCATGGATGGAGACCACACCACCTTCTCTAAGCTGACTCACATGACCTCCCTCAGCCCAAAATCAGAGCTTTGGATGGTGCACCAAGCCCTAAACCATGGCTAAACCAAAATGAGCCTAAAATGACCCTTCCCCCTTACCACTTAAATCAAACCTCTTTACACTTGGCATTAGCCAATTGAACCCACAAACTTCAAGCCCCGACCCTCCCGATCGGGATGGTGACTCGACTCCGGCCGGCCAGCCCACCAGCCGCCGGAAAATGCCATGGCCGAGGAGCTTCGGAATGAGCTAAATTTCAAATTCTTACTCGCCGAGCCGCCCCACTCTAATCGGCCACCACAGCCTCCTCATCTCCTCCCCTAGGCAGCTCGATCCCAGCCATCAATTGCCCCTGGGAAGCCCTGGCCATGGCTATTTAAACAAGTCACCCCCTCTTGGCCAAAAGGTTGGCTGAAATCAACCTTCATAGAATCCCTCCAAACTCCTCACAGAGCTTCCCCTAGCCAAGAACAATCCATCCCCACTGTTCTCCTGCCCTAATTCCCATTGATTGAGCTCAATTTGGGAGCTCAATTCTCAGGCAAGAATAGGACATCTCTCAAACCTCCACCAAAATCAAATTAAACTCACCCACACCTGCACATGACCAAGAGAAGGAGTTCCCCAATGAAAGTCCCCTCACCAGGCCAGTCATCCTCTCTATCGGCCAAGCTTTGAAATTGGTCTTGGTCACTTTCATACCTAGGCAATTCCCCAGAGCCAGAGAATTCATCTGGAGCTTCCTTGGGTGCAATCGATGGTGCCACAACTCTCTGATTGAAGCTTCACTTCTCAGAGCTAAGGTATGGACCCCTTCTTCCTCCTGAGCTTCTAGTGATTCTCTATTTTTCTTGGCTTAATTTCATAGCACATAAACCATATGGATGTGTTATTCTCCTCAAGATGAATCCATAGAGCATAAGAACATGAAAATCCATTGAGAAACGAGAGAGATCTTAGGGTTTAAATGTGGATGGCTCTCGGGACACACCAGGTAGAGATGATGATCGGCCGTCGTTGGATCGAGCGTGTATAGAATGGACGGTGCAGATCGCGTCAGACGAGTGAACGGGACATGAACCGCGGGTCGCCGAAGCGCTGAGTCGGATGGTTGTGTCGAATAGGGAGGCGACGCGTGGGCTTTCGGAACTGCCGAGGATGAGTCGGCGCTGCGTGGATAAGTAGATAATTAGGGGTATTTTTTATTTATTTAAATACCCAGAACCTGGAAAATCCATATCTTTGTGTAGAAAAATTACAAAAATAAAATAAAATACCCTCTTGCTCAGTGAATAGAGGAGAATAACGTGAAAAAAGAATTGAGTTAATTTGATGAGTATTTTATTTTTAATTAACTATTTACTCATTTCAGTATTTAAATTCTTCATTTGCATAGACAATTCACCATGGCATGAGACCATAGGGCTTTTGAAGCCTCTGATCTAGAGGACATTCCCTGAATTTTTCAAGGTCAGAGGCTATCTCTATGGCAAGTTATGTATTTTTCAAGTTTATGTCATTATTTTTGGTATTTTAATTCCATTAATCAGCATATTACTTAGAAAATTCTAGGAAAATTTGGGTAAGTTTCTTAGGACCAGAGGACCCTAGGATAATTATATTTTGAGTTAATTCATTAAGAATAACCCTAATTGGCCTAATTACTCAAAACTGAACTTTAATTAATTAGGGTTAACCACACATCAAACAAACTTGAAAATAATTCTCCACTGATCTTTAGGATCAGAGGGACCTCGCATAAAAATTTGGAATCAATTGGAAATGTTTAACCCCATTAAATGGATTAATTAAGTTACATGACTAAAATTAAACTTTAAAAATTCATAACTCCATAAATTTATTTTAAAAATTCACAAAAATGGTTTTGAGGCTTGTCTGATGTTAGAGGAGTTTAAGGAAATTAAAATTAAAATTTTCTAAAAATCTTCATTTTTCACCATATTTTAATATTTTAATAATTAAAAAATATTAAAAATCATAAAAATATCATATTTTGATCCCTAATCACTTAGGAACAAACCAAATATTTTTCCGAAGTCTTTAGGTTAAGATATTGAATTTTAAATGCTTAAGACAATTTTTAATATTAAAAATGGATTTTTCAACATTTTCAATAAATTAATTCTAATAAATCAAAGAAAAATCAAAAAATTATAAAATTTATTTTTTGAACTCCTTGAGGTTAGAGAGATTTATGAAAAATATAAAATCCATTTTTCAACTTTAATTTTATTTTATAATTAATTAACACTCCAAAACTTAAAATAATTATAATAAATAAAATATAATTCAAAAAATTACCAAAATTGGTCCAAGTGGTCCTTTGGTCAATAGGAAGATCTTATAATTTTTCTAAGGACAGAAACCTTACCTTGGTCATGTTGTTAAATTTTCATTGAAAACCCTTATTTTTCACAAAAATAATTATATAAATTAAATTTTTATTCAAAAAAATCACATTTTCCCCTAACGTCTTAATTGACATATGAGTGAAGTGACATAAAAATTTTAAGTTCATTTGAGTTTAATTTGATGAGTTATGAAATAAATAAGCCTAAAGGGGCATAAAGGTAGTTAAAGGATTTTAACCCTAATAAACATGTAGGTCTAATCAAAATGGTGGGTGAAATATCTGATTTTAAAATTTTCATTAGAAGATTGAAACCTAGAGAATTAAGGGGTAGAAACCCAGTAATCATCTTGAAAATATTTAAAGTAAATTTTAATTAATTAAACAATTTGAATTTTGGAAGAATAAGTTAAAATTTGGATTATTAAAATGGGGATATAATTTAGAGACACTAAAATAACTTAAACTAAAATCCCTAAATAAATCACTTTAATAATATTTAATTTTTAATTAAATTTAAAGTGATAATTGAAATTAATAATTAAATAATTAAAAGGAAAGTAAACCTTAATTAAATTAAAACTTAAAACATTAAATAACTTGATAATTAAATTGAATTAAAAAGAAAATTAATTTCAAAAATCATTTGAAAGTAAATTTAAAACAAACTTGAAACATCAAAATCAATTTCAAAAAAATGATTCTTAATTAAAAAAATCAAACCAATTAAAAGTTAATCTAGAATATTGCAATTAAATTAAAATTAAATCATTAAAGTCTAAATTAAATAATTTAAACTCCTCTTTCAATTCAAATGGTTTAAAAAATTTAAGAATGAAGCAATTTGAACACTATTCCAAACTTAAAATTATTAACTAAGTTAAATCATTTTAAATCACCAATTCCAATTTTAAATCATTAAATTCCTCAACAAACTGATTTGCCCCCTAAAAGTTTTCATTATTATAACTCTTAAGTAAAGCATCAAGTGAAATGTCACTTTACTTATAGGATAATCAAACATTCTAATTCACTGAGCAAGAAACAAACTAAACTAAATTTTTGGATGATTAATTCACCTGTGCAATAAAACTCATTTGGACTCAAAAAAATAATCCCAAAAATATCAAAAGATGTTTAGGACTCGTCCTAAACACTTCCCCAATATGATGGGATGTTTTAGAAGAAAAATTGAATTTAATTGTTCTTTGATGAAGAAAATCATCCTTAACAAAATACAAGAACCTAGACGTCATAGGAGATGACTAGCAATAGGATTAGGGATTTGGTAGATAACCAGAACCTTCCCTTAGCTTTACCTATGTACTTGTTATAAATATTTAAATGCCTTAACATGTGTTTTAAGTGCAGCTTGGAATGACGAGAAGACCCTCCAGGTACGCTTTTATTTTATTGCAATTTACTTTATTGCAATTTATTTATATAAGCTACACTTTACTCTTCTTGCATGTTAAACAAGATTGTTGCATGAAAACTGAAACCTTTAGGATAGCCACAAAACTGAAACCTAAAACTAAATTAAAAATCAACACAAGATAAAATTCACCGCCACAACATTCAAAAGATTAAACAACTCAAAATTTAATCACAAACAGGACAACAAAACTACAATTGCAATTAAATTAAAACATCTCGTTAGATGATCGGGAATACCTCGGATGATGTAACCTACGTGTTGCTAACGGGATTTCCCACGGTCTAAATGAAAGTGTGGAACTCATTCAGTTGAGTTTAGCAAATTCATCCTGACTAAGTGAATCCGATAAAAATAACGGTGCTGTAATGATGGAACTGTGGGATCTTAACCGGTGTTGTTATAATCAACTTTAAGATTCCCCCAATAAAACATTGAAGACATTTGAACTTTAAGACTCTTCTAAACCCAAAAAAACTTTTCTCATCTCTTGATTTTCACCTTCTAAAACTAAACCTCTGCGACAATGATAAGGAGCTTGGAGCACGGTGGGCAGCACGACTATCTTCTTCAGCAAAACTCAGGTCTTCTTCAAAGAAAACCATTCTTAGAATTAAATAACAAACCATAGGATTTCGAGGTAGTTTGCCTAGTGCAACATAAACCCTCAACCTTTTTGTTCAGCATTTGCATAGTTGTGCTATGTAAATTAAGCCTAACCGGTCTTAGGACTCTGAGGTAGTCGTTTGGTATGACATAAACCCTCACATCTTCGAGGCTATTTGTGTGATCATATCATACAAATATAAATCCTAATTAATTAAAATTGGCAGGATTACAACATTAAATAAACTCTCAAATTGAAGCCAAACAATAGGATAGTTTGGGAAGTTGCTAAGATTCTTCTTGGATCCTCAACTTCTCCTACTTCTCTTCCTTTGGAATCCTAAAATAACTGTTCCAAATTAGATCCATTCCCAATTGAAATTTCCAAAATCTAATTGTTTGAAAACCTTAAACTTTGAAATTCTTGAGAGCAAAACCACTGATCATTATCGAGAGTTTTCTTAAGTGTCTTCAGACATTTAAGATGTAATTAACTATAGGGGCTTGCCCTTATGGGGAACTTTAAGAACCCAGGTAATATAAACTCTGCTTAATTCCTTTGTATTAAGCAGGGGAACTTGTCGGCTTATAAAATTGGTTCGCAGACTAAACTAATGTCACAAATCTTCTAGTTTATTTAATCAATCCCCATCATCAAGCAGTGTGTCTATTCTTTGGGATGGATACACGGTTTGTGATGCGGTGCTCATTTATATAAACTATTTGGGATGTGAGATCGGTTTGATTTCATATCTTAAAATTTTTAAACTTAAAATCATTTTCAAAATCAAATGCTACTTTCTAAATTATACATATTTAAATTAAATTTAAAATCTAAAATTCGCCGACAACTTCTGTAGGCGACCCCTTTTTAAAATTAAACTTACAACCTAAAAATATACCGACAACTTCTGGCGACTCCGCTGGGGACTAGTTCTTCTCTCCATCCTGATCAGATGGTTTTGCTTTTATAAATCGACAGTGAGTCCATATCCCTAGTGGACCAAACTATCATTCTTCCGTTGGCATACCTCACTCTTTTCTGTCTTGAGCAAGTATAGTCGACTCCCTTTTGGATTTAGGAGCCACTGTTTAGACACCCCTAAACAAAGAGGTTTTGAAATCCTTTTACCTCTTAAGAGGTGGGGTGGACCCCCAATAGGTGTTAGCTTAGGAGCGGTCCTTCGGATTGAGAAGCCTTACGAGAATTTCTCTCCCTTTTCACTTCCGAACCGGGTCCCTTCCTTTTTCTATAAACCTCCGTTCTTTAAACATTTCGTTCCTAACAAACAAATCTTCTAATAAACAACCCGTTTAATAATCAAACTCTTTTAGATCGCAAATGCATTAAGATAAACAAAAATGTGTTCGGACTCTTTCTTTTTTGTCTTAAATTTTGTGACAAAAGGAAGAATAATTCGGGACTAATACTCAGAATCTACCCTGCAGAAAATGTCTGCCCCAAAGTTAATCTTCTCCTTCACCAACAGAATAGACTTCACCATTTACAAGGATGAGCTGCCCGACAATGGGATCATCCATTTTGGACATGGATTTTACAATACAGAAATCAAGTTCGCTGACGTACTCTTTTTACACTAATGGACAAAGCACCAGAAACTGAGAAACCCATGCTTGAGTTCAACCTGAAATCGACTCAAGAATTTCCTCCCCTGCGAAGGGTTCCAGCTAAAAAAGATACCACTACTCATAGGAGGACTGTAATCTCTACCCCCACCGGTCTAGTCGTCTCTACACCTGCCTCAATTCCTGCCCAACTGAAAGGGAAGGGAGTCCAAGTTTATAAACCTACCACTGTGGAGGGTACAGATTTTGCTGCAATACCATCTGTTTTTGAAATCGGGTCAAGTTCAAAGTTTACACCCCTGACTCAGACTCAGAGAAGAAACAGAGGCAGGAAGATCGCCAGGATCGAGAAAGCCAAAGCTGCTGAAGGTGCTTTTCTAGAGGAAATTCCCGAGGAAAGAGAAAAGCCGCCCGAATATTCACCACCGTTAGGAGGAAGTAGGTTCCACCCTCTCTCTGCTGCAGCTGATGAAGAAGATGCCCGGAGGATTGCTGCTGCGTTACCTCGACCTGCATATTACAGTGACAGCAAAAGAAAAAGAGCCAGGGCTACGCCGCTCACTCGACTGCAAGCTGTAGTAGAAAAGTTAGCAAAGAAAGAAAGATGCCCCGTATATAAGATTCTGAGGAGAATGGGACTGGTGCCAGCCAAATCCCGCCTTGAACTGCGAGTAAACCCGGTCATTGCTAAGGAAAACCCAAGAAAAAGGCACGAGCCAATGAACGGAGTTTGCATGTTATCGTATCGGGACACCATATTAGGGAGGACACCACCTACCTACGCACAACCGACCGACCATCTGGTCCTAGGCCACATACTGCGAGAAGAATGGTGTGGTAACCTATTATTGGTGAACCAAAACCATCGGAGCATTCTGAGAAGAAAAGTCTCGTCAGGAGTCTTGAATCTAAAGGAAGTGCCACTGCAATGAAAGAAACTCCTGAGAAAGACATTCAACAGTCGTCACACGAAAACCGCGAGACCATCTGGAAGAGACCCCTCGAGGATGCTATAGGAGAGCTAAGGAAGAATATCCGCCGGTTGGCAAAAGAAAGAGGGAAAAAGTTGGAAAATGAAGTTGATTCATCAAAATTTATAGACGAAGAGTATGTCGAGATCAACATGGTTGAAAAACGAGCATCATCAGCTTCGCAAGGTGCTCCGACAACTGCGGAAAGAGATGAACTGGAAGTGATGAGAGCACAACTTCAGGAGAAGGATAACACAATTTCTCAAATCGCAAGGAGGATGGAAGAGATGGCTGTTGCTTTAGCCACTCTCCAAAGTCAGGTGCAACCTCAGAAAGAAACACCCCCAGAAATCATCCATGTTGTAGATGGAGGGAAAGAGATCACATCTGTCAACGGAGATGAGCAACCAAAGAAGGATTCCCGCACGAGTATGATTCCCGAAAAGGACATCAAAAACAGGGTAGAACAGCAGGTGCGAGAAGCCTTAGCACAATCCAAGAGTGGAGCATCTATTCAAATGGGTAGACCTTACCCTGAAGAATTTGATGCCATCCAATACCCAAAAGGCTTCGTACCACCTCTGTTCAAGACTTTTGATGGAACGGGAAACCCCCGGCAGCATGTCGCACATTTTCGTGCTAGTTGCTGCAATGCCGGTGGTAGCGATGCTTTACTCTTTCGACAGCTTGTCGGCAGCTCGTCGTGGATTGCCTTCGATTGGTATGCAGAATTGTCAAATGGCTCAGTTAAGACCTTTTCAGAGTTAGAACACCTCTTCGTTAAGCGGTTTACCGAAGCTCAGCACCACATCACTATCAGTGATTTAGTGGTGGAGCAACATAAACCGAACGAAACTTTCGTAGATTACATACTTCGATGGAGAAATTTAAGCATGAAGTGTGAACAACAACTTTAGGAACAGCATGCGATCGGTATTTTGCTGATAAGTATCCACGGTCCGATAGCACTTCTCCTTAAAGGATTTACAATCAAGACTTTCGAGAAGCTGCTTAGCAAGGCCGGGAGCTTACAAGAGGAAGCAAAGCAGCTAAGTTTTGTGGACAAGACCGATAAAAAAAACCAGTGAAAGCATTCGAAAAGAAGTCCGGAATCATCGCGGCAGTAGATAAGGGCAAGCAGCCAGTGTAGATACAGCCAGAGCGGCCACAGCCTAGCTATCAACCACCGCAACGTATTTACCAACAACCTCAGTAGGGTTATCAATAGCCTTGACCGAGCTATTAATCGCTCAGCATTATGAACAACCGCCTCGTCCACAACATACCCTGAAAGATTTTCTGAATAAGGAATATCCATTCAAAACTGAAGCAGTATCGAAGATGTTCTGCAGTTTAATGAAGACACCCGATTTTTAGCTACCAGAGCCCAAGAGGCCAGAAGAAGTCAATAAGAGAGATCATCCAAACTATTGCCCTTACCACCGGATGCTCGGGCATAAGATAGAGGATTGCATCACTTTCAAGATTTGGCTTGATGACAATCTCCGGAAAGGAAACATAACGATCCCGAAGGAATAGATGAAGGAACCCCAAAAGGGAGGTTCTGTCGATGTTATTTCAACAGATCCTATTGTTTCGATATACCCTTACACGACCCATGATGGATGGAGTACCGTCTGGACAAAGTCTTCAAAGAAAATCTTAGATCATATCTGTCGGCATATTTTAAGGTTAAGTGTTGTATTTTTGAAAAGAGGTCGCCTACAGAAATTGTCGGCGAATTTTTAATTTAATTTAAATAAATAATTTGAAAAGTAGAATTTGATTTTGAAAATAATTTTAAATTTGAAAATTTTAAGATATGAAATCAAACTGATCTCACATCCTGAATAGTTTAGATAAACGAGCACCGCACCACAAACCGTGTATCTATCCCGGAGAGTAGACACACTGCTTGATGATGGGGCTCGGTTAAACAAACTAGAAGATTTGTGACATGCGTTTGGTCTGCGAACCAATTTTATAAGCCGACAAATTCCCCTGCTTAATATAAATGAATTAAACAGGGTTTATATTACCTGAGTTTTTAAAGTTCCCTATAAGGGCAAGCCCCTATAGTTAATTACATCTTAAATGAAGTGAATCATTTAAGAAAACTCTCGATAATGATCAGTGGCTTTGCTCTTAAGAATTTCAAAGTTTAAGGTTTTCAAATGATTGGATTTCTGAAATTTCAAAAGGGATTAGCTCAAATTTGGAACAGTTTATTGTAGGAGTCCAAAGGAAGAGGAGTAGGAGAAGTTGAGGATCCAGGAAGAATCTTGGCAACTTCCCACACTATACTATTATTTGGCTTAGAGTTTAAGAAAATCCTAATATTATCTGAGATTTCAATCTTGCCAATTTTAATTAATTTGGACTTATATTTATATGATAAAATCATACAAAAAGCCTCATAGATGTGAGGGTTTATGTCGTACTAAACGACTACCTCGGAGTCCTAAAAACGGTTAGGGCTTAATTTACATGATATGATCATGCAAAAGCCTAACAAAAGGTTGAGGATTTATGTTGCACTAAGCAAACTACCTCGAAATCCTATGGCTTGGCTATTTAATTCTAGGAATGTTTAGCTGATGTAGAGTTGTTTTGCTGACGAAGATGGTCGTGCTACCCACCGTGCTCCAAGCTCCTTGTTGTTGCAGAGGTTTAGTTTTAGAAGATTGTAATCAGAAGAGAAGAGAAGAGTTTGATTTTAGAAATCTTAAAGTCCAAGTGTTTTTTAATGTTTTAGTTAAAACAAATCTTAAGGTTATTAGAACAGAACCGATTAAGATCCCATGGTTCCGTAATCCCGGCACCATTATTTTCATTGAATTCACTTAGTCTAGATGAATTTGCTAAACTCAACTGAATGAGTTCCACACTTTCATTTAGACCGTGGGAAATCCCGTTAGCAACACGTGGGTTACATCATCCGAGGTATTCCCGATCATTCAACGAGTCGTTTTAATTTAGTTGCAATTGTAGTTTTGTGTTCTGTTTTGTGATTAAATTTTCGAGTTGTTTTTATATTTTGAAATGTTGTGGTGGTGATTTTTATCTTGCAGTGACTTTTAATTTAGTTTTGGTTTCAATTCAGGGATTATCCTAAAGGTTTTGGTTTTCATGCAATAGTTGTTTATCATGCAAGAAAAGTAAAGTAACAAGCTTATGTAAGTAAATCGCAGATAAATTGCAACAAAATAAAAGTGTACCTGGAGGGTCTTCCCGTCATCCCAAGCTGCACTTAAAACACATGTTAAGGTATTTAAATGTTTCATCAAGTACCTAGGTAAAGCTAAGGGAAAGCTTTTGGTTGTTTATCAAAGTCTTAATCCTATAGCTAGTCATCTCCTATGACGTCTAGGTTCTTGTGTTTTGGTTTAAGGACGATTTTCTTCATCAAAGAACAATTAAGTTCAATTGTTCTTATAAACATCCTATCATATCGAGGAAGTGCTTAAGACGAGTCTTAAACATCTTTTCAATATTTCTAGGATCGTTGTAAGTCCAAGAGAATTTAATTATACAAGTGAATTAATCATCCGGAGTTTAAATGTTATTCTTTTGCTCAGATGAACTTAGGACATTTGAATATCCTATAAGTGAGGTAATACTTCACTTGATATTTCATTTAAGAGTTATAATAATAAGAGCTTTAAAAGGGCAAATCAAGTTATTAAGTATTTTGATGATTTAGACTTAATGACTTAATTCTAATTTTGATTTATAAAAAATTAGTTTAAGTTTGGAATAGTATTCAAGTTATTTTAGGTTTAATTCTTAATAATTTCATTTATGTTTGTTATTAAATGATTTTAATTTAATTTAATTCAATTTAATTTAATTTAATTTACCTTAATTTAAATTTAATTTCAATTTAATTTAATTTCAATTTAATTTTATTTTAATTTAATTTAATTTCAATTTTATTTTATTTTTAATTTAATTTAATTTAATTTAATTTTAATTTAATTTAATTTATAATTTAGTTTAATTTAATTTAATTTGATTTGACTTTAATTTAATTTAATATAATTTACTTTAATTTAATTTTAATTTAATTTTAATTTGGATTATTATTTTAATCTTTTAATTAAGAATTAAGTATTATTGAAGTGATTTATTTAGGGATTTTTAAATTAAAGAATAAACATCTTCTTAAATAATATCCCTACTTTATAATTTCAAATTTTTTTTTATTAATCTTCCAAATTTAATTAATTAATTAAGGCTTACTTTAATTATTCTTAAAATGATTGGTGGGTTTCTACCCTTAACCATTTAGGTTTCAATCATCCAAAATCAGTTTAAAATCAAATATTTTACCCTTCCCTCTTGATTAATCTTAAAATTTTAATTTAAGATTGAAAATTTTAATTTAAGATTGAAAATTTTAATTACCATTTTGCCCTTCAAACTTAATAATTCTATAACTCACTAAATTAAGCTCAAATGAACTTGAAATTTTTATGTGACCTCACTTACATGTCAATTAAGACATTAGAGGAGAAAAATTTAATTTTTCTGCATTTAATTTATTTATGTAATTATTTTTAATGGAAAATAGGGGTTTTTCAAGGTAAATTCAATAACATGACCAAGGGAATTCTTTTGCTCTTAAGAAAATTATGGGACATTCCTAACGACCAGAGGACCATTTGGACAAATTTTGGTAATTTTTCGAATTTTATTTTATTTATTATAATTATTTTGAGTTTTGGAGTATTAATTAATTTAAAAAATAAAATAAAGGTTGAAAAATGAATTTTATATTTTTCAAAAATCTTTTTGATATCAGAGAAATCAGAAAACAATTTTTATAATTTTTTAATTTTTATTTGATTTATTAGAATTATTTTAGTGAAAAGGTTGAAAAAATACATTTTTAATATTAAAAATTACATTAAACCTTTAAAATTCAATATCTTATCCTAGGGACTTAAGAAAAATATTTAGTTTGTTCCTAAGTGTTTAGAATTCAAAATATGACATTTTGGTGATTTTTAATATTTTTATGATTTTCATTATTTTTTAATTATTAAAATTATTAAAATATTGATAAAAATCAACTTTTTTAGAAAATTATAATTTTAATTTTCCTAAATTCCTCTGATATCAGAGAGGCTCCAGAACCAATTTTGTGAATTTTTGAAAAGTATTTTGTGAGTTATAAATTTTTAAAGTTTAATTTTACTCATTATTACTTAAGAGGATTAATCAACTTATTTGGTAGGGTTAATCAAGTCCAATTGTTTTTAAATTTTTATGTGGTGTTCTCCTATCCATAAAAGACAGTGGAGAATTGTTTTTAAGTTAATTTGATGAATGGTTAGCCCTAATTAATTAAAGTTCACTTTTGGGTGTTTAGGTCAATTAGGGTTGTTCAGAATGAATTAGCTCAAAAATTATTTTTCCTAGGTCCTTCTGGCCATAAGAAACATCACCAAATTTTCCTAGAATTTATTTCTCAACATGCTAATTACTGGAATTAAAATACTCAAAACAGCAACATGAATTTGAAAAATTAATAACTTCTCATAGGAATGGTCTCTGACCTTGGAAAATTCAGGGAATGTTCCCAAGTTCAGAGGTTCAAAAGCCCTATGGTCTCATGCTATGGTGAGTTTCCTATATGCATGGAGAATTGAAATAGTGTTGAGAGTAAATAAATAATTAAAAATAAAATACTTAATGAAATTACATGATTTCTTTTCCACATTATTCTCCTCTCGTTCACTCGAGCAAGTGGGTATTTTTATTTTATTTTTAGGATTTTTCTAAACAATGTTATGGATTTTCAAAGTTTTGGTAATTAAGTAAATAAGAAAAATCCTAATTTCCTACTTATCCACGCGACGCTGACTCAACCTCGGCGTCTCCGAAAGGCCACGCGGCGAGTTTTGATTCGGCGCCGCCATCTGACTGGGATGCCACGCGGCCCGCGGTTCATGTCTCGTTGCTCCATCCGGTGCGATCCTGACCGTCCGCTCGATACACACGCGATCCGACGGCTCCTGGTCATCGTCTACGACTGGTGTGAACCCGTGACCGTCAACCTTCTAACCCTAATTTCTCACTCGATTCTAAACGGATTTTCGAGTTCTTATGCTCTATGGATTCGTCTTGAAGAGACGAACACATCCATACTCGTAAACATGTATTGAAATCGACCCAAACTAAATCGAGAATCTCTGAAGCTCGGGAAGAAGAGTGAGTCCATACCTTTGCTCGCAGAAGTAAAGCTTCAATCCGAGAGTTGTGTCACGTTCGATTGGGTCCAAGCAAGCTCCAGATGAAGTCTGTTGGCTTGGTGAATTGTCTAGGTATGAAAGTGCCCGCAGCCGATCACAAAGCTTGGAGGCTAGAAGCAATGGCTGGCCTGGAGAGGGGGCTTTTAGGGGGAAACCTCTTCTCTTGGTCTGGTGAAGGTGTAGGACCAATCAATTTGGGGATTGGCTCACCGTGGAGAAGTGTCCTGGTTTTGGGCTTGGATTTCAACTCGAAATTGAGCTCACAAAGAGGAAATGGCAGGGGGATTTCAATTGGGGATCAAGTTCTCTATGTGTGGGGAGTAATCCGGGATGATTTTGGCAGGGTTTCGCAAGTTTTGGTTCAAGCACCTCCCATGGCCGAGAGGAGGTGGTGTTTAAATAGAGAGGGTGCGAGGGCCTCCCGTGGGGAGTTAGGGCTTGGGATCGCCTGCTCTATGCAAGAGAAGAATAGCCATGGTGGCCACCGGACTTGGGGCAACTCAGCGAAGGGGAATTTCAATGTCGGCTCACATGCGAGCTCTCGGTGTGGTGTTTTCCGGCGATCCGGTGGCCGGCCGGCGAGCATGGGTCACCCTCGTGTTCGGTGGGTCGGGTCGGGGTTTAGTGCAACTAATCGGCCATGGACATGTGTAAAGGAGTTTGATTTAAATGGAATGGGAGAAGGCTCATTTTGGCTTGGTTTGGTTCAACTCATGCATTTGGGCTAGGTTCACCATCCAAGGCTTGACCTTGGGCCGAGGGAGAATCATTTGGGTCACTCGAATTGGGGTAGTGAAGTCCTTATCCATGGTGAGGTGGCTAAACATGGTTTAGTGTGTAGCATAAATAAGGTTAAAAAGGTTTAAGGGAGGTTTAAGAAAGAACCCCTCTTCTTTCCATAAGTGGACTAATGACAAGTCAAAGCCCCCATGGCTTCATGTGGCTTCGAGAATGGCTTGTTCATGGCTCACATTTGGCTTGGGAAAAGTCAAGTCAACTTTCATGGAAAAGGGTTTATGAAATTTTGAAAATTTTGGGGTTATTTGATGGGATTTAGCATAATACCATCTTGGTTTGATTTTCATGATGGATTTAGCACTTAGGGAGTGATATTAATTGAGTGAAGATAAGATGAAATTGTAGTGTGGGCTTTAGAATGGGTTTGGGCTTTTTTTTTAAATTAGGTAAAGGTGGGCTTTTAGCATGGTTTAAGGGGATGGGCTTTTAAGTTTAAAAATAAATTGGTAAGTGGAAATCTTGTAAAGGATTGGGCTAAAGAAATGTTGGGTTTAGTCTAGAGATGTGCCATGAGTGATTTGAAATGAATTTGAGGTGGTTTGGGTTTGAATTGAGTTGAATTTGGGTTGATTTGGTGAACGGGCCAATGAGGTCAAATTGGGCTAATTTGGGCCAATGTTGGGCTAAGGTTGAAATTGATGTAAAATTAATGTTGGGAAATGTTTATGGGAGTGTTTCAAAGAGGTTTTGACTTTGGTTGGGTTTTGATTTTGGGGTTTGGGCTTATTTGGGTTAGGTTTGGGTTTAGGTCAAAATTGGGCCTTTTGGTTTTGGGTTGAATTTGAGTGGGGTTTGGGTCCAAATTTTGGGCAAATTATGTTAGTGTTTTGTTTGTGGGGATGCTAAGAAGGATTTAGAAAAGATTTGGGTCAAATTGGGATTGAATTGGGTCAAATTGGGTCAAGTTTAGGTCATGGGTCAAAATTGGGCTTTAGGCTCCAAATTGGAATTGAATCCAAATGTCAATCAAATTGGACTTGTATTTGGTCTAAGTTGATATTGGGGGTATTGAATTGAAGTTCAGAATTGAATTGGACCAAAATTGGGGTCAATTGGGTAGATTTGGTTTGACATTGGGTTCACTTGGGTTAAGAATGGGCTAAATTGGGGGTTTTGGTAAAAGTGGGGTAAATTGACAAAATTTTCCTATGATGTAGTTGGACAAAATGAAATTGGGAATATTTGGGATTTTTTGGAATTTTCTGGAAATTTTCTAAATTTTTGGATTTTTGGCTAAGAGGGGTATTTTGGGTATTTGAAGGGTATTGGGGGTATCTTTGGAATCTTTGGTATTTTTGACTATGGATGATCAATTTGATTGGTGAGGAAATGTTTAGGGCTAATTTTGGGGAGTTTTGGGTGATTTGGAAATTTTGGAGGATTTGGGCAATTTTAAGGGCTTTTGGTAGGTTTGATAGGTGTAGGTCCCGGGGTCAAAAATTGAAATTTTGAAAAAAAGAAGATTGATCAAATATGAGTGAAATGAAATCACTTTGGTTGAGCCATGAAGCCATGTTAAGCCTATATGAGCCATGAGAGGACTCATTTGAGGCATTCACTATGTTGTTCCTAACCCTCTTAGCCAGGGGCTTAGGGGTTAAGATCCATCCATACGAATTACCTATATGAGTCAATGAGTCAAGTTGAGTATGGGTGTGGTTTTAGGATTTGGATTGTGTGTGAGAGAGTGTAGAGTATGAGTGTAGTGGGTGTGTAAGTCAACCCTCACCAGACCAACCTACCCAGGGTGGTCCTAAGGCCAAAGAGTCCTATGGGGAACTCATCCTTTAAACCTTCACTTTTGATTTCAACCCTCTAGGTAATTAGGGGTCTACAATCAAGCTTCGTGGGTTTGCAGGAGATAAGAAGTGGTTTAAATTTCTAAAGTATGGGTCCCAATTATAGTCCTCTAAGATAGTCAAAGGAAAATCCTAAGGCTAGATCCTAAGCACTAAAGAGGGAAGAGAAGACCTCATCAAAAATGAGGTCAACAATATCCAGAACGCTTTGGTGCACGCTTCAACTCAAATTTCTCGAACTCGGGGTGCTATCGCTTGCGATTGAAGAACCGCCCTAGAAGGAAGAGAAGATCGTGGGAGAGAAGAGGACTGAGGCTCCAAAGAGTACACTAGGGGTTGCTAATCCTATGATGGTTGTTTCCGATTTAGGGGAGAAATCCCTCGAACCACTGACTCTGTATGATTATTTGCTCGCCCCGGCGGAATCTTAAAATGATAAGAGTTTTGGTGTTGGCTACGTTTTGACTATTTCTAACGATTACATAACTAACAACAACCAACCTAATCTTGATCTCGATTCTGATATAAATAACGATTCTCAAATCATACTAAACCTCAATGACCACGACAAAGGAGAATACGTTCACAAAGATGGCTACGATAGCTCAACAAGCAACGAATCCATTTGTGAATTTCGAGGAGCTCCGATTGAGATAGAATTAGAGACATCAGATTCTGAAGCAACTGCAAAAGAGCCAGTCATTCCAATTCAAGAGGATACACAGGCAGATTCAGTACCAGATGCAGAAGAAATAACAGAAGTTTATTTAAGAAGCGGAAAATTTCTACCCCCGAGAATGGGTCCAAAAGATAAAGGAAAGTAGGTGGTTGCTCAGGAAGAGCCAACCCCAGCAGAGGAAATGCACATTTGAGAAGAAATTGAAGAACCTGGTAATAAAGTGGATTATAACGTGCTAGCCCATCTTAGGAAGCTACCAGCCAAATTGAGCATCTATGACGCTCTGATCCTGTCAAAGGAGATGAGGGGAACTCTGATCAAGGCTTTACTTGATCCAGAAATTTTTTTAGCTCCTATGGCTGGTAATTCCTTAGACGAGTTTTGCTCGTTAAAAGAACAGCGAGGTGTTACCTTAACGGACAATGATCTACTACTCGGAATGGCTGATCACAATCGACCGTTGTACATCTCTGTCACTATCGGAAAGTTTACGGTCTCCAGGGTGTTAGTTGATCCGGGAGCATCAATCAACAAAATGATCCTTCAAACGTTAGCATATTTGGAAATTGATGCTCGCGAACTTGAAGTAAACAAGATGTTATTAAGAGGGTTCAATCAGAAAGGAGAAAGCGCACTCGGATCAATAACACTGTTAATGAAAACCAGTGACTTAGTAAAGACAACCGCAAAATTCCATATAATTGATTATGAAACATCATTCAAAGCTCTACTGGGTCGGCCATGGATCCATGAGAACCGGATGGTACTGTCGTCTCTGCACCAGTGCATAAAGTATTATGAAGGAGGAGAACAATGTATCAAAGGTGACTTGCAACCATTCTCCGTACACGAGATTGGAATTCATGAAGATGCAGCCTACTACCCGCCTCTGAAGAAAACAATATTCTCCAGAAACACCATACCAAACGAAGCAAAAGAAGTGCAAGACGATGAAGAACCTGAAATTCTAGTCCAACAATTACTCACCACACCCTTACAGCGAGATGGTGAAGGTTTATCCAGAACTCGCACCCGAGATCGAGGCCGGGGACGAGGTCGAGGAAGAGACGTTGGAACAGTTGGACAAAAAAACCAGTCATCAACGTTGATTGGGAGAATTGTTCCGAAGAAGAAGAAATCAAGAAAGAAGCAGCAACAGTAAATCAAAAGAAACCTCAGTTCAAGATCTCTCTCGAAGATGAAAGGAATGAAGAATACAAATCAATGTACGAGAAGATTAACCATTATGTACATACTATGAACCTGACCCCGATCCATTCTAATAAGATCGAGGGTATGGTGGTCAAGGAAGTACGTGGTGGTACAAAACTGATCAAATTCTACCGTGGTACTTCTTCTTCCAATATTGAAAAAGATGTACAATTTGAAGATGTTACTTCTTCTGAATTAATGGAATTGCCTTTTGAGTGGTACTCTCCCTATGTTCAGAATTTAATTCAATGTGGTGTCTTACCTAAACAGTGGACAGAAGGTCGATCACAACACTTCAAAAAATTATGGAATAATGTCAGTTGGCCTCCCAATTCAAAACATGGTCTCGGATTCGGCAAAGTAGGGTTTGTTAATGATTCGGGATTTTGCTTAGTTCTCACTCACGAGCATGATGAAAGTTTTCTGGAAGCTTCAGATGATCTCGAGGATCTACCAATCGGAGATGCTCCACTAGAATTCAAAGAAGAAATTAAATCTACAATAGACGAGTTAATAGAAGTTAACTTAGGTACTAGTGAAGAGCCTAGGCCGACCTTTGTTAGCTCCTTACTCAATAAAGAAGACTCCGAAGAGATAATCAAGTTATTAATGGAATTCAAGGATTATTTTGCTTGGAGTTATGATGAAATGCCAGGATTAGCTCTAGAGGTCACAGTTCACAAGTTAGGAGTAGATCTCACTGCTGTTCCAGTCAGACAAGCTCCGAGAAGAATGCGTCGGGAGATTGAACAACAAGTTATAACTGAAGTTAAGAAGCTAATAGATGCTAAATTTGTCCATGACGAACAATATCCAAATTGTTTAGCCAATGTGGTACCAGTCAGAAAGAAGAATGGTCAGATCAGAATATGCGTGGATTTCAGAGATTTGAACAAAGCATGTCCAAAGGATGAATTCCTGCTACCCATTCCAGAATTGATGTTCGACATTGCTTCAACACATGAAGTCTTCTCATTCATGGATGGATCAACAGGTACAACCAGATAAAGATGGCATCAGAAGATGAAAATATTACAACCTTCAGAGCGCTGATCGGGGTATACTGCTACACAGTGATGTCGTTTGGATTAAAGAACACAGGAGCAACTTATAAAAGAGAAATGACAAGGATTTTTGATGATCTCATTCACAACCAAGTCGAGTGCTACGTGGATGATGTAATCATCAAAAGTAAACTAAAAGAAGATCATTTGTATGATTTGAGAATTATTTTTGAGCGGTTAAAACAATATAACTTTAAGATGAATCCCTTATAATACGCCTTCGGCGTCACCTCTAGGAAATTCTTAGGATTTGTTGTTCGACATCGTGGAATTGAAATAGATCCGGAGAGATTAAAGCTATCTTAGAAATGCTGCCTCCCAAAATCTTGAAACAACTACGATCCTTTCAAGGGATGTTAGCGTATCTTCGACGCTTTAACTCAAATTTGTCAAGAAGGTGTCAGCCTTTTTCTAATTTGGTTAAGAAGGACGCCAAGTTTACGTGGGACTCCAAATGTCAACATGCCTTTAATGACATCAAACAATATTTGATGACACCTCCTGTTTTAGCAGCTCCAGACTCAGGTAGACCCTTGATACTTTATACCGCGGCTTTAGACGACTCTCTCGGAGCCCTGCAAGCCCAGGTCAATGACGAGGGAAAAGAAAATGTTCTATACTACTTAAGTTGTCGTCGAATTCTGACAGAAGTAAAGTATCCTTCGATTGAGAAGCATTGTTTGGCCCTGATCTTCGCCGCTCAAAACCTCAGGCATTACATGTTTTCTCATAAAGTCAACCTTATGTCGAAGTTCAATCCATTGCAATATTTGATGACCCGACTGACGCTTTCCGACAGACTTGCTAGGTGGTCGATGATACTATTGCAATTCGATATAACTTTCGTTCCTCTTCGTACTATAAAGGGACAAGTCCTAGCAGACTTCTTTACAAAGACACCCTTTACCGGCAGAATCGCCTCTCAACGATAATTTACCAGATGAGCAGATAATAAGCCTAGAAGACCCCGATGATCAACGTTGGGAATTATACTTCGACGGAGCATCCTCAGCACAGAAAGACAAATAATCGCAAACGATAGTGCCCGATAAGGCAGGAATCAGACTAATCTTTATAAGACCAAAGCAGGGGATGTTAAGGTATTCCTACCACTTTACAGAACCGTGTACAAACAACGAAGCAGAATATGAAGCCCTTATAACCGGATTGGAATTAACCATTCAGATGGGGATAACAGATATCAACATCTTTGGGGATTCTCAGTTGATAATTCAACAGGTCGCCGGACAGTATAGGATTTTAAAACCAAGGCTTGAGTAGTACTTCTAATATGCCATGAAGTTGTTGGAGTGAATTCCAAATGTAACGATCTACCAGATTTCCAGAAGAGAAAATGCTCTCGCATATGCGTTAGCCCGCCTTGCAAAAGAATTTGCCTGCCTACAGGATGAGTCAGTTGAAATGTCAATTCAAGGACGACGGGTCCTATCACAGCGACATGGATACAATACACAAATCAGAAGGAAAAGAAAAAGAATCGCTACGAAGTAGCAATGTAGTTACGTAATATTGGCGGCAACCATTAATATACTACTTGCAAACAGGAAACCTACCGGACGATAAGTCATTAGCTCATCAAATCAAGAAAAGAACTCTGTCTTACGCATTAATAAACAATACCTTATACATAAGGTCTTTTGATCAGATGTGGCTAAGGTGCCTGCGCGAGTCCGGGGCTCATGAAATTGTTAAAGAAGTACACTCAGGGCTTTGTGGTGCTCATCAGTCGAGTCCGAAAATGAAAATGAAGATTAATAGACTGACTGATTGCATGAAGATTGCCAAAGTTGTCATCAGTGCCAAGTGCATGGAGTGGTTCTACATTAATCTCCAAATGTGCTACATCCGACAATCGCGTCGTGGCCATTTGAGTGTTGGGGCACAGATATTGTGGGTCCGATAAAACCGCCTTCTTCTAGAGGACATCGCTTCATTCTTGCAGCTACATATTACTTTTCTAAGTGGGCAGAAGCAGTACCGCTCAAAGAAGTGAAAGCACATCACGTGCTACAGTTCTTCAAGAATCAAGTCGTCTACATTTTTGGGATACCGTTCAGAATTATCTCAGATAACGGGTCCGCATTCAAAAGCACGAAGATCAACAATTTTGTCAGAAGACACGCGATCGACTGGCGCTATTCAACAATCTACTACCCAAGAGTGAACGGTTTGGCTGAGGCTTTTAATAAAACTCTCGTCCAAATCCTAAAGAAAACTTTGGACAACAACAAGAGAAATTGGCACGAGAAGTTGTTAGAAGCCTTATGGGCCTACAGGACGACTTTCAGAACTCCCACCCAGTCTACGCCTTATGCTTTAGTGTACGGGTCCGAGGCCGTTCTACCCTTAGAGGTTCAGCTTCCGTCTCTCAGAATTGCAGTTGCAAACAAGATCACTACAGAAGAAAATGCCAAATTACGACTAGAAGAATTGGAAAGCTTGGAAGGGAAAAGACTTTCAACACAAGAGAATTTGGAACTGTATCAAGCCAAGATGATCCAGGCCCATGATAAATTAGTCCGTCGAAGGACATTCAAAGTCGGTGACTTGGTTTTGGTTCTCAGAAGACCTATTCTTGTACATTGCAAGATAGGTGGTAAATTTGAACCGACTTGGGAAGGGCCATTCGTGGTTGAGACAGTCTACTCAAGAGGTTCCTACTAACTGGTGAATTGCCGTAGAAAATGACCTATGCTTCTAATTAATGGACGATATCTAAAGAAATATTACGCAACCTGATGTTTCGAAGGAAGAATCCTCATTCCTAGAAGCACAGGCACAGTAATTACTTATGACTGGGTCCGAACCCAAAAAAATAAAAAAAAAAGTCGATGACAAAGAAAATTGTTAAAAAAATGTTAAAAGAAAACATGTGAAATCATGATAATAAAGTTTTTATCCTTCCTTTCAAATTGAGTCTCACTCTTGATCTTTCTTCATCTTTTCCTACTCCTATTTAAATTTGAAATAAATGAATAAAAGCTCTTCATTAATAAACAAATTTTTCTTATTGTTCTTGTTCTTAGTACAACCCCTGATCCTTTCCTTGTTTTTCGCAGGGAAATGTCGAACGGGCGGTTGGTTCTGAACTTTAAGAATGGCGTGAGTCTAGCACTCGATGAAAAGAGGATGAAGGATGGGGCCGTGATTGAGATCGATTCTGACTTCACACCAGCCGGGCTACAGTACGAAGAAACTGATTGGACTCTGATTGATCGGGAAGAGCTCCGCAGCCATATAGTGATGAAATTGGGTGACTCAAGTCAACCATCTACCAGCAAGAAGAGAAAAGTAAATACCGCTCATGCAACGAGAGAGGACAAGAAAGTTAAGTCTGTAGTTGCTATAGCAGAAGGTAGGCTCGTCAGCGCAATGCCCACAGAAATTCAAGAAGTAAGGAGAGCTACTCTCACCCCTACTCAACAAAGAAACAAGAACTGATGCATTCTCAAGATGCTAACCCAGCTAGCAGGGAATCAACATGAAGAGACAACTGCTACCATTAGTGCAAATACTTCAAAGAAATCGGTTCGTTAGGAACCAGAAAAGAGGAGACCAACTCCAAGAACAACGAAAAAGATAAAAGAAATCCCAAGGAGATCAGAAACAGGATCTGTGCCACGACGCCAGACAAATGCACCAGTTTTAAAGAGTCTTGTTGCGAAAGCAACCCCGGAGGATGTCCCGACAGAGATTATCTCCGAGGAGCCAAGACATGCAGGAGAACATGCTGGGGTTGAACCATACATCCCACAGTACGTTACTAGACCTCGCTAGATGCAGATAATTCTGGAATATGAGATGGAAAATATGCAGAATGTTGAAAAGAAAACTTTTGAATACTTTGAAAGAATCTCGTGGCAAGAGGATTAACATCTTGGAAGGCCTCGAGCCGCATACGTATGTGTTTTCGGACTACGAACAACAACAACTTGTAGATCGCATCGTTGAACTTCAGAAAATGGGCCGAGCTGGTCGTCTGAGGGAGAAAACTTATTCAGAACCCCGAAGATGGATGCCAAGAAAAGGAAGAGTTACGATCCAATGTGGATGTTGCGACAACTTCGCTGTAGACATAAAAAGAAATCCACCAGGGATACTCCGTCGCAGTGAGGTGGATCTGATGCTGAATATTATTAGAAGACTGCATACCCAACAGCTGCATCATTAACATCTACAAGGAGGGCGACTGCATACCTCCACACATAGACCATCATGATTTCGTTAGACCTTTCTGCACAGTGTCTTTTGTCAACCAAAGGCAATATCATGTTCGGATCTGACCTCCGGATAGCAGGCCTCAGAGAATTCCGAGGGCCAGTGGAGATACTACTACCGGTAGGTTCCGTCATGGTGTTAAAAGGGAATGGAGCGGACATCACAAAGCATTGCATTGCAGGAGTACCTGTTGAGCGGATCTCTGTTACTTTCAGGAGAATGGATGACAAAAAGATTCCTTTTCACTTTCAGCCAGATCCAGAGTTAGAGAGCCTCCGGCCTTACGAGTTGTGAGATACATGGGAGATAGCAGACCTCCAATGCACATCCGTACGACTTTCCTGCCAAGGGTGGCTTGGAAGGTGATGTCATTGTCCATGTATCTCACTATTCAGACATGGATTTTCGCAGATGCTTTTAGAAGCAACTTGCAAGAATCTTACACAATCCGTTTTGGATTTATATGGATTGTATGAGATATTAAATTCTCAAATAAAATATCATCATGTTTTGGATCAAGTTGTATGATGTATTTTCAACAAGATTGGAATGAAAGTGACCATGTCATGTTTTGCCTTCACCTCTTTTTTTGAAAATTGACTGGGAAACGCCATTAAATTAAAAGAACTTCGAACAAAGATCAAAGGAAAAATAAAAAATAAATGAAAACTCTATTTAAAAAAAATCTCTGAATGTAAAAACAAACTACAAATAAACACGAACTCTAAATAAACGTGAACTCTAAATTGAAAATCAAGCTAAAAATCAAATTACAACAAACGACGAAAACAAATTCCCGAATTTGAAATCCCAGACTTCGGCTATTCTCAAATCTCCTTTTGACTCTCCATATTTCCTTCCCTCTTTTTAGAAGGTCGACTGAATCTACTGACACAGAACCACAAAAATTTTCGATTTGGTTCTGATGGCATGGATTCATATCCTTCACCAAATAATCAGACTTTGATCGATCCTCGTGGGACGTGAAACACTTTCACGTTTCATTCCAAATCTTCCGCTAAACTCAAATCTCCACAAAGCAAATTTCAACTCTTTAAACCTTCGAGATCGGAACCGCATTCCAGCTTCTCTTTAAACCGTCGAGATCGGAACCAAATTCCGAGCTTCTCTTTAAACCTTCGAGACTGGAAGCAGATTCCAGTTCTCTTTAAACCTTTGAGACTGGTACAAAATTTCAGTTCTCTCCTTTCGAGGTCGGTACCAAATTCCAACCATCTTCCCGAGATTGATACCAAATTTCAACTCTCTCCTTCCGAGGCTGGTACCAAATTCCAGATCTTATTTCGAGATCAGTACCTAAATTCTAATTCTCATCTTTTTCAATCGATACTTAAACTCTGATTCTCACTCCGAGGCTGGTACCTAAATTCCAGTTCTCTTTGCATCCCCGAGGTTGGAACCTAGGTTCCAATTCTCATTTCAAATCCAGATTTCCTTGAATTGATTTTAAATTAAACCTCAACCGAAATTAAAACTCAGTACAAATCTAAACTCTCTTCCCGAGATTGATACCAAACTTCAATTAAATATCCCCAATATCAATTTAGACCAAATCCAAGCCCAATTTGATTAACATTTGGATCCAATTTCAATTTGAAGCTTAAATCCCAATTTTGGCCCATGACCTAAACTTAGCCCAAACTAACCCAACTCAACTCCAATTAACCCCAAATCTTTTCCTAGACCTTCCTAATATCCCCACAAACAAAAACACTAACAAGATTTGCCCCAAATTTGAACCTAAACTCCACCCAAACCTAACCCAAAAACAAAATCCCCAATTTTGGCCTAAACACACCATGAACCCAAATGGGCCCAAATCCTAAAATCAAAGCCCAACTAAAGTTGAAAACTCATTGTAACACTCCCATAAAAATTTATCAACATTAATTTTACATCAAATCTAACATTAGCCCAACCTTAGCCCAAGTTAGCCCAATTTGACCCACTTTGACCCCTTTACCAAAAATTCCCAAATCAAACCCAATTCAACTCCAAATCACCTCAAATTTGATCCAAATCACTCATGACACATCCCTAAACTAAACCCAACATTTATTTAGCATGGTCCTTCACAAAATTTCCATCCACCAATTTGTTTTCAAACCTAAAGGCCCACTTTCTTAAACCATTCTAAAAGCCCATCCAAATGATTTCAAAAAGCCCAAACTTGGCCCTAAAGCCCACATGAAAAATTCTCCTCACCATACCTTTAATTGAAATCATCCCTAAGTCCTAAACCAATGATCAAATAATTCTAAATAAAGCTTCATGCAAATTACTCGTAAATGTCTAAAATCCTTAAAACCCATTTCCATGAAATTGACTAAGCTTGGCCCCAAGCCAAATGGAGCCATTGAGCCATGCATAAGTTATATGAAAGCCATGAGGAGCCCTTTCCACCTCACCATGCCATTAATGGCAAGAAGGGGTGATCTTTCTTAAACCTTCATTAAGAATTTTTAACCTCATTTATGCAACACTCTAAACTAAGCTTAGCCACATCACCATGGATGGAGACCACACCACCTTCTCTAAGCTGACTCACCTGACCTCCCTCAGCCCAAAATCAGAGCTTTGGATGGTGCACCAAGCCCTAAACCATGGCTAAACCAAAATGAGCCTAAAATGACCCTTCCCCCTTACCACTTAAATCAAACCTCTTTACACTTGGCATCGGCCATCGAACCCACAAACTTCAAGCCCCGACCCTCCCGATCGGGATGGTGACTCGACCGCGGCGGCCACCACTGAGCCGCCGGAAAATGCCATGGCCGAGGAGCTTGGAATGAGCTAAATTTCAAATTCTCACCGCCGAGCCGCCCCACTCTAATCGGCCACCACAGCCTCCTCATCTCCTCCCCTAGGCGTACCGATCCTAGCCATCAATCGCCCCTAGGAAGCCCCGGCCATGGCTATTTAAACAAGCCACCCCTTCTCGGCCAAAAGGTTGGTTGAAATCAACCTTCATAGAATCCCTCCAAACTCCTCGCGCAGCTTTCCTAGCCAAGAGCAATCCATCCCCACCTGTTCTCCTCGCCCTAAATCCCATCGATCGAGCTCAATTTTAGAGCTCAATTCTCAGGCCAGAATAGGACATCTCTCAAACCTCCACCAAAATCAAATTAAACTCACCCACACCTGCACAGGACCAAGAGAAGGAGTTCCTTAGTGAAAGCCCCCTCACCAGGCCAGCCATCCTCTCCATCGGCCAAGCTTTGAAATCGATCTTGGTCACTTTCATACCTAGGCAATTCCCCAGAGCTAGAGACTTCATCTGGAGCTTCATTGGGTGCAATCAAAGGTGCCACAACTCTCTGATTGAAGCTTCACTTCTCAGAGCTCTCGAGCTTCCAGTGATTCTCTATTTTGCTTGGCTTAATTTCATAGCACATAAACTGTATGGATGTGTTCGTCTCCTCAAGACGAATCCATAGAGCATAAGAACATGAAAATCTATTGAGAAAAGAGAGAGATCTTAGGCTTTGAGTGCGGACGACTCTCGGGACACACCAGGCGGAGACGATGGTCGGCCGCCGTTGGATCGATTGTGTATCAAATGGATGGTGCAGATCGCGTTGGACGAGTGAACGGGACATGAACCGCAGGCCCCCGGAGCACTAAGTCGGATGGCGGCGTCGAATAGGGAGGCGACGCGTGGGCTTTTGGAGCTGCCGAGGATGAGTCGGCGCCGCGTGGATAAGTAGATAATTAGGGGTATTTTTTATTTATTTAAATAACCATAACTTAGAAAATCTATATCTTTGTGTAGAAAAATCAGAAAAATAAAATAAAAATACCCTCTTGCTCAGTGAACAGAGGAGAATAACGTGAAAAAAGAATTGAGTTAATTTGATGAGTGTTTTATTTTTAATTAATTATTTACTCATTTTAGTATTTTATGCATAGATAATTCACCATGGCATGAGACCATAGGGCTTTTGAAGCCTGTGATCTTGGGGACATTCCCTGAATTTTTTAAGGTCAGAGGCTATCTCTATGGCAAGTTATGTATTTTTCAAGTTTATGTCATTATTTCTGGTATTTTAATTCCATTAATCAGCATATTGCTTAGAAAATTCTAGGAAAATTTGGGGAAGTTTCTTAGGACCAGAGGATCCTAGGATAATTATATTTAGAGTTCATTCATTAAAAATAACCCTAATTGGCATAATTACTCAAAACTAAACTTTAATTAATTAGGGTTAACCACACATCAAAAGAACTTGAAAATAATTCTCCACTGATCTTTAGGATTAGAGGGACCTCACAAAAAAATTTGGAATCAATTGGAAATGTTTAACCCCATTAAATGGATTAATTAAGTTACATGACTAAAATTAAACTTTAAAAATTCATAACTCCAAAAATACATTTTAAAAATTCATAAAAATAGTTTTGGGGCTTCTTTGATGTTAGGGGAGTTTAAGGAAATTAAAATTAAAATTTTCTAAAAATCCTCATTTTTCATCATATTTTAAAATTTTAATAACTAAAAAATAATAAAAATTACAAAAATATTAAAAATCATAAAAATATCATATTTTGATCCCTAATCACTTTGAAATAAACCAAATATTTTTCCCAAGTCTCTAGGTTAAGATAATGAATTTTAAATGCTTAAGACAATTTTTAATATTAAAAATGGATTTTTCAACATTTTCACTAAATTAATTCTAATAAATGAAAGAAAAATTAGAAAATTATAAAATTTATTTATCTAAACTCCTTGAGGTTAGAGAGATTTATGAAAAATATAAAATCTATTTTTCAACTTTAATTTTATTTTATAATTAATTAACACTCTAAAACTCAAAATAATTATAATAAATAAAATATAATTCAAAAAATTACCAAAATCGGTCCAAGTGGTCCTTTGGTCATTAGAAACATCCCATAATTTTCCTAAGGGCAGTAACCTTACCTTGGTCATGTTGTTGAATTTTCATTAAAAATCCTTATTTTTCACAAAAATAATTATATAAATTAAATTAAATTCAGAAAAATCATATTTTCCCATCTAATGTCTTAATTGACATATGAGTGAATTGACATAAAAATTTCCAGTTCATTTGAGTTTAATTTGATGAGTTATGAAATAAATAAGCCTAAAGGGGCATAAAGGTAATTAAAGGATTTTAACCCTAATTAACATGTAGGTCTAATCAAAATGGGGGGTGAAATATCTGATTTTAAAATTTTCATTAAAGATTGAAACCTAGAGAATTAAGGGGTAGAAACCCATTAATCATCTTGAAAATATTTAAAGTAAATTTTAATTAATTAAACAATTTGAATTTTGGAAGAATAAGTTAAAATTTGGATTATTAAAATGAGGATATAATTTAGAGAGACTATAATAACTTAAACTAAAATCCCTAAATAAATCACTTTAACAATATTTAATTTTTAATTAAATTTAAAGTGATAATTAAAATTAATAATTAAATAATTAAAAGGAAAGTAAACATTAATTAAATTAAAACTTCAAACATTAAATAACTTGATAATTAAATTGAATTAAAAAGAAAATTAATTTCAAAAATCACTTGAAAGCAAAAAGTAAACTTGAAACATCAAAATCAATTTCAAAAAAATGATTCTTAATTAAAAAAATTAAACCAATTAAAAGTTAATCTAGAATATTGCAATTAAATTAAAATTAAATTATTAAAGTCTAAATTAAATAATTTAAACTCCTCTTTCAATTCAAATGGTTTAAAAAATTTAAGAATGAAACAATTTGAACACTATTCCAAACTTAAAATTATTAACTAAATTAAATCATTTTAAATCACCAATTCCAATTTTAAATCATTAAATTCCTTAACAAACTGATTTGCCCCCTAAAGATTTTCATTATTATAACTCTTAAGTAAAGCATCAAGTGAAATGTCACTTTACTTATAGGATAATCAAACATCCTAATTCACTGAGCAAAAACAAACTAAACTAAATTTTTGGATGATTAATTCACCTGTGCAATAATACTCATTTGTACTCAAAAAAATAATCCCAAAAATATTGAAAAGATGTTTAGGACTCGTCCTAAACACTTCATCAATATGATGGGATGTTTTAGAAGAACAATTGAATTTAATTGTTCTTTGATGAAGAAAATCATCCTTAACAAAATACAAGAACCTGGACGTCATAGGAGATGACTAGCAATAGGATTAGGGATTTGGTAGACAACCAAAACCTTCCCTTAGCTTTACCTATGTACTTGTTATAAATAATTAAATGCCTTAACATGTGTTTTAAGTGCAGCCTCCAGGTACGCTTTTATTTTATTGCAATTTACTTTATTGCAAATTATTTATATAAGCTACACTTTACTCTTCTTGCATGTTAAACAAGATTGTTGCATGAAAACTGAAACCTTTAGGATAGCCATAAAACTGAAACCCAAAACTAAATTAAAAATCAACACAAGATAAAATTCACCGCCACAACATTCAAAAGATAAAATAACTTAAAATTTAATCATAAACAGAACAACAAAACTACAATTGCAATTAAATTAAAACATCTCGTTGGATGATCGGAAATACCTCGGATGAAGTAACCTACGTGTTGCTACTGGGATTTTCCACAGTCTAAATGAAAGTGTGGAACTCATTCAGTCGAGTTTAGCAAATTCATCTGGACTAAGTGAATCCGATAAAAATAACGGTGCCGAAATGAAAGAACCGTGGGATCTTAACCGGTGTTGTTATAATCAACTTTAAGATTCCCCCAATAAAACATTGAATACATTTGAACTTTAAGACTCTTCTAAACCCAAAAACACTTTTCTCATCTCCTGATTTTTACCTTCTAAAACTAAACCTCTGCGACAACGACAAGGAGCTTAGAGCAAGGTGGGTAGCTCGACCATCTTATTCAGCAAAACTCGGGTCTTCTTCAGCAAAACCATTCTTAGAATTAAATAACAAAACATAGGATTTCGAGGTAGTTTGCCTAGTGCAACATAAACCCTCAACCTTTTTGTTCGGCATTTGCATAGTTGTACTATGCAAATTAAGCCCTAACCGGTCTAAGGACTCCGAGGTAGTCGTTTGGTACGACATAAACCCTCACATCTTCGAGGCTATTTGTGTGATCATATCATACAAATATAAATCCTAATTAATTAAAATTGGCAGGATTACAACATTAAATAAACTCTCAAATTGAAGCCAAACAGTAGGATAGTTTGGGAAGTTGCCAAGATTCTTCTTGGATCCTCAACTTCTCCTACTTCTCTTCCTTTAGATTCCTAAAATAACTATTCCAAATTTGATCCATTCCCAATTGAAATTTCTAAAATCCAATTGTTTGAAAACCTTAAAATTTGAAATTCTCGAGAGCAAAACCACCGATCATTATCGAGAGTTTTCTTAAGTGTCTTCTGGACATTTAAGATGTAATTAACTATGGGGCTCGCTCCTTATAGGAACTTTAAGAACCTGTGTAATATAAACCCCGCTTAATTCCCTTGTATTAAGCAAGAGAAACTTGTCGGCTTATAAAATTGGTTCGTGCACCAAATGGATGTCACAAATATTCTAGTTTATTTAATCGAGCCCCATCATCAAGCAAAGGTGTCTATTCTTTTGGATGGATACATGGTTTGTGGTGCGGTGCTCTTTTATATAAACTATTTGGGATGTGAGATCGGTTTGATTTCATATCTTAAAATTTTTAAACTTAAAATCATTTTCAAAATCAAATGCTACTTTCTAAATTATACATATTTAAATTAAATTTAAAATCTAAAATCTGCTGACAACTTCTGTAGGCGACCCCATTTTAAAATTAAGCTTACAACCTAAAAATATGCCGACATCGTGCTGACGTGACTGGTGTTGTCGATATCTTCTTCATTTTCATCAACATTTCCATCGGGAACTAGTATGATTGAAGGATCACTTTGAGAATCAAAATTGGTGTTAGATAGGTTGTGATTTGTTACTTCATCACCAGAGACGTAAAAGAACGTAGCCAAAATCATCACTCTTATAATTATAATACACTAAAGGGGCGAAGAGGAAATTATATAGAGTTAACAATTCGAGGTATTTCTCTCCCAAATCCTATATAACCAATCTAACATAGGTATCCCCTAATCTAACCTTCGCGCTATCGATCTTGGTCTCGTTGATCTATAAAAAAATACCTATTTCTTTATGTCTTAATTCTTATTAATTTCTAAGGATATTATGCTTTAATGAAAGGTATTTTTTGTGTTTTTGGATGTAGGTAATGTAAAAGGTCTAAGAAGGAAAAAAGGAGCAAAAAGGAGCAAAAAGGAGCAAAAATAGAGCAAAATACCAAAAGTATAAAAAAAATAAGGCCTGTCGCCTAGGCGCCAGAAACTGGCGCCTAAGCGCCAGACTCGATACGAAAACTGTCAAGTTTTTTACAACGTTTCGATCGTTATTTCGACGGAGTGAGCGGTTATTGGACATTCTGTAGAGGGCCATAGCTGTTCCTCGATAATAGGACATGTGATACATTGCATTTGGATGCTTCAAAACGGTTTTAATAGCGAAGAGGTGCGAGCCAAAGTGAAGATGTGCGAAGAACCGGACGCGGTGTCCGCGCCAGCGCCGTACCGACCTTCTAGAAGATTCATTGAATGTGGACATGTTTTGAAGAGGTGCCTCAAGGCAACTCTTGAAGCCTATAAATAAAGGTCAATTTCTTCAGAAAACGTGCCACTCCCATTGTACCCCTTTCTCTTATCTACTTTAGGATCTCTCATCCTTAGAGAGAGAATTAGAGAGACAAATTTAGGGCCACTTTTGTTTAGTTTAGTGAGTTTATTTTCAAGTTATTGCATCCGGAGTTCATTACACCGTGGAGTCGTAGGAATCGAAAATCCGTAGAAGAAATATTTCGAGATAAGTATATTTTTATATTTGATTCAAAGTTTAATTATCATGTTTTGTTATTTATTTTCAATGTGTTCTGAGTAGTTAGTTACTTTCTTACTTCAATTATGAAGAGATAGATAAGATAATATAATGATTTGATGGAGAATTACAATTCAAAATATTTTCAAAATATTGTGATGAAATTAATATCTGATCTTACTTTACTTTTTAAATTGGCTGTTTGAATTGTTAAAACCTATTGAAGTGTTTTGAGACCTTGAAGGAGAAGAACTCTTAACTTGTAAATGTCACATGAATCATGTTATTCATGGTGAAGTGCAAATAAATAGGAAGATAATATTTAAAGGGCGTAGAATTGATAAGTTTTTAGAGTGACAGACTAAATTCTTATAATTTGATTTATAGACTAGGAAAGGGTCACTAGTAGGACCGACCATAGCCACCCTTGGACATCTAGAAGTGTGAGCCTAGATTAACCCATTCTACTAACAATACATCTGGACCTATTCTGTAAATTAGTCAATGTTCTTTACGCTTGAATCAAAGGGTAAATAATAGAAATGCTTCTATTTAGCACAATACCATAAATCAAATTCTCCAATGAATATTAAATTATCTTAAAAATCTTAGATTAATTGAAGGAAAGAAAGTTGTTTATTTTATATAGAATTCATTAAATCATTTTCTTATTATTGTTTTCTTTATTTGCATCTAGTAAATTAATAGTAATTTATAATCAAATTAAAAGATAAAATAAAAATATTTTTACTATTTTCATTCGCTTTCACTTCATAGAAAATTTATTTCTATAAATCTTCCCTGTGGGATCGATATCTGGGTCTTTGTTTAAAAACCCTATATTACTTGAAACGATACGTATACTTGCGTAGTACCCCTAGTGTGTAAAAATATTTACTAAATTATATTAATTTTATACACTAGCCGCTATTTATAAATTAAGTCAAAGTTTTTGGCTATCTTTTGGAAGCAAACATTACTGCGTTAAGTGCGGCTCAGGTCAAGTTTTTGGCGCCGTTGCCGGGGATCGAAAGGAAGTAATGAAGAAAGAAATAGAATAGTTAAATTTTATATTTATTTCTTGTTTTATGCAAAGATTTGATTCTGAAGGATTAATACCTTTAGATTCTGAATTGGAAAGAATAATTAGAAAAATTAAAAAGGGAAAACAAATTCAAAAATTTCAAGAAATGGCTACTTTACAAAATCGAAATGACCTTAATGATCAAAATGTTTATAAACCATTAAGGGATTATGCTAACCCTACAGTTGATAAACTTCATAGTAGTATTCAAATACCCACTGTAGATGCTAATTCTTTTGAACTTAAACCATCTATTATTAAAATGGTGCAAAACAATCAATTTGGTGGATCACCAAATGAGGATCCAAATTTACATCTTGTTAGTTTTTTAGAACTTTGTGCTACCTTTAAATATAACAATGTTTCGATGATGCTATTAGATTTAGACTCTTTCCTTTTTCTTTAAGAGATAAAGCAAAGATGTGGTTAAACTCATTAGCGACTGGTTCTACTAAAACATGGGCTGAAATGGCACAAAAATTCCTTGTTAAATATTTTCCTCCTTCTAAAACTGCTAAATTAAGAAATGATATTACTTCATTTAGTCAATTTGACGAGGAGACAATATATGAAACTTGGGAAAGATTTAAAAAACTATTAAGAAAATGTCCTCATCATGCTTTTCCTAATTAGTTGATTATTCAAACATTTTATAATGGATTAATTGGATCTTTGAAATCAATTATCGATGCTGTTGCTGGAGGTTCTTTAATGTCTAAATCATTTGAAGAAGCTTACACTTTAATTGAAGAAATGGCTAATAATAATTTTCAATGGCCTTCCGAAAGGATTAACCCTAAAAAGATGGCCAGTATTCAAGATAATGAAGCATTTTCTACCTTAGCTTCACAAGTCATGCAAGAATGTCTAAGAAATTAGATAATTTTGCAATTAATATTTCGCATAATAACTCGCTAATATCGAAGATTCTCAAACTATTGAAACTTTACAAGCTATTGCAAGTAAAAATAATCCTTATTCAAATTATTATAATCCCGGTGGAAAAATCATCCTAATTTTAACTGGAATAATTCACAACAACAATGGGGTAATAATCAATCTCATCCCACCGGAAATTGGAATAATCAAGTTAATTCAAATTATAAACCTCCTGGATTTAATAATCAACAGAAAAAGTTATCAATAGAAGAATTAATTATGCAAATGAATAATCAATTACAAAATCAAAATACTGTTATTCGTAATATTGAAAATCAAATGGGGGCAAATTGCTACTTTAATTAATAACAGACCTATAGGAACACTTCCTAGTAAGGTTGAAATCAATCTAAAGGAAACTGGAAAAGAACATGAACAAATTAAAGCTGTGCAACTTAGAAGTGGAAAGAAATTAAAAGAAAAATTGCAGAATGAAATTGTAAAAGAGATCGAGGTCAAGAGATTGAAAAACCTAAAGAAACTCTCTCTCCTAGTCAAGATCGATCGTTATACTCCGTTAATGTGGAAGTCGAAAACCACCACCACCTTTTCCTCAAACACTTAAACAAGCAGAAACTCGATCATCAATTTTCTAAGTTCTTTGAAATTTTTAAGAAACTTACTATTAACATACCTTTTGCTGAAGCTTTGGAACAAATGCCAACTTACGCAAAATTTATGAAGGATATTTGAAGCAAAAAATAAAAATTTGAAGCTTTTAAAACTATTGCATTAAGTGAAGAATGCAGTGCAATAATTCAAAAGAAATTACCTAAAAAGCTTAAGGATCCTGGAAGTTTCACTATACCCTGTGCTATTGGAGAAAAATTTTGCGGAAAAGCTTGTTGACCTCATTTTTTATGAGGTCTTCTCTTCTTCTTTTTTGTACTTAGGATCTAGCCTTAGGCTTTTCCTTTGACTATCTTAGAGGACTAGAATTGGGACCCACCACTTAGAAACTCAAACCAATTCTTAACTCCCTGCAAACTCCACAAACTTGATTATAGACCCCTAATCACCTGGAGGGTCGAAATCAAATGTGAAGTTTAAAGGATGAGTTCCTATAGGACTCTTTCGCCTTAGGACAACCCCCGGTGGCTCCGGTCTCGGTGAAGGGCCGACTTACACACACACTACACATATACACTACACTTTCACACACATTCTAAAAACACACCCATGCCTAACTTGACCTCCTCGACTCATGTAGGTGATTCACATGGATGGTCCTTAACCCCTAAGCCCTCGCGCAGAGGTTAGGAACAACATAATGCATGCCTCAAATGAGTCCCTTCATGGCTCATATGGGCTTGATATGGCTTCATGGCTCAACCAAAATGATTTTATTCCACTTACATTCACCTAATCTTCAATTTTCCAAATTTTCAATTTTCGACCCCCGGACTCTACACCCACCTAGCTCTACCCAAAGCTCTCAAATCACCCAAATTTTTCAAAATTTCCAAATCACCCAAAATTCCCCAAAATCATTCCTAAACATTTCTCTCCACTCAAATTGATCATCCATACCCAAAAATACCAAAAATTCCAAAAATACCTCCCAATACCCTCAAAATACCCAAAATACCCCTCTTGACCCAAAAATCAAAAAATTCAGAAAATTCCCAGAAAATTCCAAGAAATCCCAAATATTCCCAATTCAATTTTGTTCAACTACACCATGGGCCAATTTTGTCAATTTACCCTACTTTTGTCAAAACCCCCAATTTGACCCATTTTAACCCAAAGTGAACCCAATGTCAAACCAAACCTACCCAATTGACCCAAATTCTGGTCCAATTCAATTCTAAACTTCAATTCAACATTTCCAACACCAATCTAGATCAAATCCAAGTTCAATTTGATTGAAATTTGGATCCAATTTCACTTTTGGCCTTAAAGCCCAATTTGGACCCATGACCCAAACCTAACCCAAACTCACCCAATTCAACTCCAATTAACCCCAAATCTTTTCTAAACCTTCCTTAATATTCCCACAAACAAAACACTAACATGATTTGTCCAAAATTTAGACCCAAACCCCACTCAAATTCAACCCAAAATCAAAAAGGCCAAATTTTGACCTAAACCCAAACCTAACCCAAATAAGCCCAAACCCCAAAATCAAAACTCAACCAAAGCCAAAACCTCTTTGAAACACTCCCATAAACATTTCCCAACATTTATTTTACATCAATTTCAACCCTAGCCCAACATTGGCCCAAGTTAGCCCAATTTGACCTATATTGACCCATTCACCAAAGAAGCCCAAATTCAACCCATTTCAAACCCAAATCACTCCCAACTTGCTTCAAATCACTCATGACATATCCCTAAACCAAACCCAACAATTATTTGGCCCAAAATTTTACAAAATTCCCATCCATGAATTCATTTTGAAACTTAAAAGCCCACTTACATGAAACCTTCCTAAAGCCCATCTCCACCAAAATCCAAAGGGCCAAAATCAATCCAAAACCCATATGACAATTGCTCTACACCATATTTCCAATTAAATCAATCCCTAAGTTTCAAAACTCATCATGAAGCCATTCCAAATTAAGCCTCATACAAATTCCCATCAAAATACCAAAATTTTCTTAAATCCATTTCCATGAAATTGACTTAACTTTTCCCAAGCCAAAGATGAGCTATGAAGCCATGCATGAGCCACATGGAAGCCATGAGAGCCTCTTTACATGTCACCATGCCATTTTGGGCAAAAGGAGGAGACTCTTTCCTTAATTCCTAAAGGTGATTAACCACTCCCATGATTCCCCTTAACCATGCTTATGCCTAATTGTGCTTGGATGGTGACTTGACCCTACTGATTATGCTGAGCCAAATCACTTTCTCTTCAGCCTAAACCAAGCCTTGGGTGGTGCACCTAGCCCAAAGGGATGGGTTGACCAATTTGAGCCAAAATGAGCCCTCTCTCATACCATTCTAATCCAAGCCTTTTACACATGGCATTTGCCAATTGCCTACACTAAACCCCAGCCCCGACCCACCTGAACAAGATGGTGACCAGTGCCTGGCCGGCCAGCCACCAGGTCACCAAAAAATACCATGGCCGAGACCTTGGGAGGAGCCAAACTTTGGAATTCCACCTTGCTGAGCTGCCCCATGACCAATGGCCACCATGGCTGTTCTTCCCATGCCCAGAGCAGCTGATCCCAACCCTTGGCCATCCTTGTGAGACTCTCCAGCCACCTCTATTTAAACCCGACCCCCTCACGGCCATAAAAGAGAGTTGCACAAACCTTGCCGAAACTCTGCCAAAATTGCTCCAAACCCTACTCCATACTTAGAGCAGCTTGATCCTCAAAGTGTCAATTTGCCCTAATCTCCACCAACAGAATCCAATTTCTCAACTGAAATTTCACCCAAAACCAGGACACTTTGCCACAGTGAGCCAATCTTCAAATTGACTGGTCCTACACCTTCACTGGACCAAGAGAAGAAGTTTCCCACTAAAAGCCCCATCTCCAGGCCACCCAGTTGTTCCAGCCTCAAAGCTTTGTGATCGTGCCGTGGTCACTTTCATAGCTGAGCAATTCACCATACCAGGAGACTTCATCCGGAGCTTGCCGGGATCCAATCGAAGGTGACACAACCCTCGATTGAAGCCACACTTCTCTGAGCAAAGGTATGAGCTAATTCTTCATCCCGAGCTTCTGGAGATTCTCCATTTCAAATGCTTTAATTTCAATGCATGATCACCATATAGATGTGTTCGTCTCTTCAAGACGAATCCATAGAGCACAAGAACACAAAAATCCGTTAAGTATCGAGTGAGATATTAGTGGATTTAGTGTGGACTGGCTCTCGGCTAGGAGGCTTGGGGACGATGAACGGATGCCGTTCATTTAATACACGCGCGGACGGACGGCCAGGATCGCGCCGGATGAGGAGACGGAAAGATACAGCGGGCCCCTGGAGCGCTGAGTCGGATGGCGGCGTCGAATCAGAGAGTGTCACGCGGCGTTTCGGAGCTGCCGAGGTTGACGCAGCGCCGCGTGGATAAATAGAAAATTAGGGTATTTTTTCTTATTTATTCAATTCCCTAAACTTCAAAAATCCATAACTTTGTGTAGAAAAATCAGAAAAATAAAATAAAAATACCCTCTTGCTTAGTGAACAGAGGAGAATAATATGGAAAAGAAATCATTTAATTTCATCAAGTATTTTATTTTTAATGATTTATTTACTCTCTGCATTGTTTTAATTCTCCATGCATATAGGAAATTCTCCATGGCATGAGACCATAGGGCTTTTGAAGCCTCTGAACTTGGGAACATTCCCTGAATTTTCCAAAGTTAGAGGCCATCCCTATGAGAAGTTATTGATTTTTCAAATTCATGCTACTGTTTTGAGTATTTTAAATCCAATAATTAGCATGTTGTGAAATAAATTCTGGGAAAATTTTGTGATGTTCATTATGACCAGAGGACCCTAGGGAAAATAGGTTTTGAATTAATTCATTTAAAATAACCCTAATTGGCTTAAACACCCAAAATAGCTCCTTAATTAATTAGAGCTAATCATACATCAAATTGACTTGAAATCAATTCTTCACTGACCTTTAGGATCAGAGGAACCCACCATAAAAATTTGAAGTCAATTGGACTTGGTTAGCCCTACTAAATGGGTTGATTAAGCTATTTAGTCAATTTAAATTTCAAAAATTCATAATTTTCAAAATACATTTCAAAAATTCACCAAATTGGTTTTGGAGCCACTCTCATATCAGGAGAATTTAAGAAAATTAAAATTTTAATTTTCTAAAAAAGTTGATTTTTTGGTATTATTTCAATATTTTAATAATTAAAAAATAATAAAAATCACAAAAATAATAAAATTCACCAAAATGTCACATTTTGAATTTTAATCACTTAGGAACAAACCCCATATTTTTCTTAGGTCTATTTGATGAGATATTAAATTTTAAAGCCCTAAGGTAATTTTAAAATTAAAAAAATGTATTTTTGTAGTATTTCCACTAAAATAATTCTAATAAATCAAAGAAAAATCTGAAAATTATAAAAATTAATTCTCTGATTTCCTTGATATCAGAGAGATTTTTGAAAAAATATAAAATTCATTTTTCAACCTTTATTTTATTTTTAAATTAATTAATACTCCAAAACTTAAAATAATTATAATAAAAATAATATAATTCAAAAAATCACCAAAATTGGTTCAAGTGGTCCTCTGGTCATTAGGAATGTCCCATAATTTTCTTAAGGACAGAAACTTTCCCTTGGTCATATAATTAAATTTTCCTTGGAAATCTCTATTTTCCACCAAAAATAATTACATAAATAAATTAAATAAAGAAAAATCACATTTTCTCCTCTTATGTCTTTATTGGCATATGAGTGAAGTCACATAAAAATTTCAAGTTCATTTAAGCTCAATTTAGTGAGTTATTAAATTATTAAGCTTGAAGGGCAAAGTGGTAATTAAAATTTTAACCCTTAATTAAAACTTTAGGTTTAATAAAATTAACAAGTAAAATATCTGATCTTAATCTGATTTGGATGATTGAAATTTAAATAATTAAAGGGTAGAAACTTACTAAACTATTTGAAGATAATTAAAATAAACTTTAATTAAATAATTAATTAAATTTGGAAGAATAATAAAATCGAATTATTAAATAGGGATATTATTATGAAGAGATTTGTTCTTTAATTTAAAAATCCCTAAATTAATCATCTCAATAATATTTAATCCCCAATTAAAATGATAATTCAAATTTAAGTTTTAAAATGTTAAGGGACCTAATCATTAAAATCAAATTAAAGTCAAATTATTAAACTCTTTTTAAATTTTCAATTAAATTAAAATTAAAAAATAAAATTAAATTAAAGATTAAATTAAATTAAATCAAACAAATTAAATTAATTTAAATTAAAATTAAATCAAATAAATTAAATTAAATTAAATCGAACAAATTAAATTAAATTGAATTAAATTAAATTAAAATTAAATTAAATCAATTAAATAAAATTAAATTAAAAAAATAATAATATAATTAAATTAAATTAAATCATATTAAATTAAATTAAATTAAATTAAAAAAATAAAATCAAGTTAAAATTAAAACTAATTTAAATTAAATAAATTAAATTAAAATTGAAGCTAAACCAAATCAAATTAAATTAAAGTTAAACTAAATTGAATTAAAAAAAATAATATCACCTAAGACATGAAGAAATTAAATATAAAGCAACTCGAACACTATTCCAAATTTAAACCCGTTAACTGAAATTAAATTAAATCACAAACCATTTGTACACCAATTTGCCCTCGAAAGCTTTGGTTATCATAACTCCTAAACAGAGCGTTAAATGAAATGTTACTTCACTTATAGGATATTCAAATGTCCTAGTTCACTGAGTAAGATAACAACAAAACTTAACTAAACCTCGGACGATTACTTCACCTGATTAATTAAATCCATTTGGACTTAAAACAATCCCATCGCATATTGAAAAGATGTTTAAGATTCTTCTTAAGCACTTCCTCAATATGACGGGATGTTTATAAGAACAACTAAACTTAATTATTCTTTGATGAAGAAAATCGTCCTCAAACCAAAACACAAGGACCTAGACGTCATAGGAAATGACTAGCTATAGGATTAGGAATTTGGTAGAAAACCATAACCCTTCCCTTGGCTTTACCTAGGAACTTGCTTTAAATGCTTAAATATGCTAAATTATGTTTTAAGTGCAGCTTGGGATGACGAGAAGACCCTCCAGGTACGCTTTTATTTTATTGCAATTTACCTTATTGCAATTTATTTAATCGCATCGTACTTACTTTTCTTGCATGATAAACAACTGTTGCATGAAAACCCACACCTTTAGGATGGCCCCTAAAACGGAAACCAAAACTAAATTAAAAGTCATTACAAGATAAAATTCACTGCCACAACATCTCAAAATATAAAACAACTCAAAATTTAATCACAAACAGAACACAAAACTACAATTATAACTAAATTAAAACGTCTTGTTGGATGATCGGGAATACCTCGGATGATGTAACCTACGTGTTGCTAACGGGATTTCCCACGGTCTAAACGAAAGTGTGGAATTCATTCAACTGAGTTTAGCAAATTCATCCGGACTAAGTGAATCCGATAAAAATAACGATGCCGAAGGATGGAACCGTGGGATCTTAACCGGTGTTGTTATAATCAACTTTAAGATTTGTTTTAATTAAAACATAAAAACACTCGGGAATTAAGAATTTCTCTCGAACCAAAACACTTTTCTCATCTCCCGATTTATGACTTCTATAACTAAACCTCTCGCAACAACAAGGAGCTCGTGAGCATGGTGGACAAGACGACCATCGTCATCACAGAAACTCGAGTCTACTTCAAAGAAACTTTCCTAGAATTAAACAACAAAGCCATAGGATTTCGAGGTAGTTTGCCTAGTGCAACATAAATCCTCAACCTTTTGTTAGGCATTTGCATGATCATGACATGTAAATTAAGCCCTAACCGGTCTTAGGATTCCGAGGTAGTCGTTTGGTACGACATAAACCCCCATATCTTCGAGATTATTTCGTATGATTTTATCATACCAATATAAGTCCTAATTAATTAAAATCGGCAAGATCGAAATGTTAGATAACATTAGGACTTTCTTAAATTCAAAGCCTAACGATAGGATGGTTGGGAAATTACCGAAGTTCGCTTCGAATCTGTAATTTCTCTTACCTTTCTTCCTTTGAATTCCCAAAATAAAATGTTCCAAATTTGATCCATTCCCTATTGAAATTCCAAAATTCAATCCCTTGAAAACTTAAACTTTGAAATTCTTGAGAGCAGAATTACTGATTATTATCGAGAGTTTTCTTAGGTGATTCCCGTCACTTATAAATACATGAACAAGAATGTGTTCGGACTCTTTTCGATTCCTTTCTTTTCATCCTGATGAGAAGAAGCATAACTTGAGACTGACAATCAGAATCTACCCTGTAGAAATGGAAGCCCCAAAGCTGATTTTCTCCTTCACCAATGGACTGGACTTCGCTGTTTACAAGGATGAGCTGCCCGATAATGGGATCATCCGGTTTGGACAAGGATTCGAGAACACAAATGTCAAGATCACTGACGTTACCCTTTTCGCGCTGACAAACAAAGTATCTGAAACTGAGAGACCTTTGATCGAATTCAACCTTAAGTCAACTCAAGAGTTTCCTCCCCTGCAAAAGATTCCAACTGAGAGGAGTATTGTTGTCCACAGAAGGACTGTTGTTGCTACCCCCACTGGTCTAGTTGTCTCTGCACCTACCCCGGCTTCGCCAAATTAAAGGGGAAAGAAATCCAGAACTATGGTGAACCTGTTACCGTGGAGGGTACAGACCTTCCTGTGAGACCTTCTGTTTTTGAAATCGGGTCCAGCTCGAGAATTCCATCACTAACACGGACCCAAAGAAGGAACAAAAGTAGAAGGATCGCTAGAGAAGCCAGAGCTGCTGAAATTGCTTTCCTGGACAAAATCCCAGAACTGCCTGAATATACACCGCTGCCTGAATACATACCACTTTTGGGAGGAAGTAGGTTCCATCCCCTCTCCGCCGCAGAGGATGAAGAAAATGTTCGTAAGATTGCTGCCACATTGCCTCAGCCCGCATATTACAACGATAGCCGCAAGAAAAGGACTAGAACTACACCATTTGCTCTACTGCAAACTTTGATAGAGAAGTTAGCAAAGAAGGAAAAGTGCCCTGTATCAGAAATTTTAAGAAGGATAGTGCGGGTGCCAGTCAAATCCCGTCTTGGGCCGCGAGTAGAACCT